>LNAC01000217.1:2567091-2684123 GCA_002007465.1 Ailurus styani
CTCTTGAGGTGCCTCCACAGCGCCGGGGTGCCCGCGTGGAAGCCCGGGCCGCGGCTCACCTGCTCCCCGCACAGCCGGCAGGTGGCCCACTGGCCGACGGCGTGGCCCGGGCGCGCGGGGGCCAGATGGAAGTAGCCCCAGGCCTCGCAGTACGGCGCCCCTAGGCGGCCAGGAGGGGCCGGGGCCAGGCCTGGACAAGGGCCGCCCCGCGCCGCCGCGTCGCCCGGCCCGCCGGTGTCTTCCATGGGCGCCGCCGGCTCGTCGCTCCGCATTCTCTCTGCCGCGCCTGCGTTGTGAGGAAGAAAGGGTAAGGACAGCCACGCGACGACACACACACACACGCACAACTTCGGTGACCAGAGGTGGCCGCCTTTTTGTTACCCAGAAAAACCCTACGGTTCGTTTGGGTGGTTCCTGGGTTTCTTTTTCCTATTCTTAACGGTTTAGACCTGCTCAGGGCATGGCGGCGCTGTCTAGCCCTTCCGCCCTTACTGGGAGCGCTCTTCGAGATCACACGGGTCCCCGGCTCGCGGGTACCGATACTAACAAAGCGGAAGCACCGGCTGAGTCCGTGCCGTCTGTGTGAGTTTTAACTAGTCTCCTTCGCTCTTTTACAAAAGTTACCCTGCAGAGTAAGAGCTTCCTTTTGTTTTCTGCTCTCAGGGTTAGGGGACAAACTGTAGAAACAAGCCGAAAAGAAAGCCTTGGGAACAATTGGTTTCTTAAACTCCAGGGGTGCAGGTGCCCCTGGCGAACAGCCTTTAAAAAGACCTTTTGGTGAGGACATTGTTTTTCAAAATACAAGTCTTTTGTTTTGTGACTTTAAAAACAATGTGCTTCTGAAGAAAATGGCAGTATTAAAAACCACTAAAATGTTTTAAAAGTATACATATTTAGGAAACAAATATACAAAGCAGTTTTGTAAATTTTTACCTTTAAGTTAGTTGGTAGGCCATGTCCTGTGGGCCTTGGGGGGGTCCCTGTCATGCCTCAGGGTTTCCAGCCAAGGTCACTTCTCCCGTAGAAACACTGCTGCATGAATCCTGAGTTCTAAAGAACCGTCAGTAGTGCTAGGAGTAAATTCAAGAGGACAGGCAGTGAGTAAAAGAAATTCAGTAAACAGCCCCCTAAACAGATACTAGAAATACTGGCTAGCACCATGTTAATTCTCATGCTCCTTTTTTTCCCCTCACCCTGTCATAGTTGGTCCAGTTATAAAACAAAATCAGTTTTCTGTATTGCTCATCCCCTCTATATATTTAAAAGAGAAAAAAGGGTTTGTCAATGCTTTTAATTAAGGAAGGAAATAAAGTAATAGCTTCTTGCTCTGTCCAACAAATATCGGTGGTTAAAAGGATCCAAACACAACCCAGCGACTATCATTGTAAAGTCTTTCCTGTTAAAACGGTTTATCACACAATAACCTATCAAACAAGGAGAGGTAAAAAAGGTTAACTTTATTCTTCAGGAAGTAACTTCACAAAGGACCAAAAGTGTGATTCTAAACAGATTTGTTTTGAAATTTTAAAAATAATAATAAGAGAACACGTGGCAGACTTGGAGGTCTTCTGAGAGCTTATTTCAGGGGGAAAATCAAGGCCAAGATGCATAGGGAGATAGCCAGTGACTATTCGTACTGTCAAGTTTTGAATCAACAGCAGTGGAGATGATAAAGTTCCAGAATCTCTTTTTATAACATCACTGGGAATGACGGAAGACACAGTTGGGAACAGGAAAGCTAAATTGCTCTAATAATAGTAGTATTTAGTGTAAGCTTTTATGTCAATTGCTCAGTCTTGTTACAGATACATTACAGTTTTCTAAATCTTATTTTCCCCCTGACCAAGCTGTTCTAGTCAGGATCAGGCATGACATTTAACATATCAGATGTTTAAAAAAGATAATGAATTTACCAGAATCATCAAAAAAGACAAGTACAGCTCTCTTCTAACAAAAGAAATAGCTATTTACATAGCTTACGGCATTGATTTGAATGTAGTTCCTCATGAAGGCCAATTAGTATAAAAAGTCTTTGGAAATTAAAAGGCTAGATTTCCTCCAAGAGATTTACTAAATCCCCAGAGTCCCTGAAGGGGGGGAGTAATAGAATGAGGAGGGGAGTTACCATTTTCAAGGATAATTTTTTTTATTTATGCTTAGTAAACATTATGGTTATGTAACATTATGGTTAGTAGACAGACCAGATTTTAGGATTAGAAATTGTTTTTGGTAACCTAAATTTACCTAACATTTTTTCTAGTTTTTTTTTGTTTTTTTTTTTTTAAGAATTTCATTTCTTTTACATTAGAATCCTCTCTTTACGGAGTTCCTTTTTTATTAGATAGACACAAAGGGAAGAGAATGGGATTATGAATCCTTGTATTTTATAAGTTAAGAGAGATTTAAAGGTTGTTCTATAATATCAAGACTATTGCTTTCCATTCTGATATGCTTTCTTGAGCTGGGGGGTTGAACACTGTATATAAACTGTAGATTTTCTTACCTGTGCCAAAGTCTGAGAGTGATCATTACTGATGTGCCTCTAAAAGTGCGAGAGGTGACCAATTACTGTCATGCTTTACCTCCCTGCAAGATGTCTCTGGGTTTCTTCAAAATCTGGGATGCCCAGAGGAGTGCCACATACATGAATGCCATCTGTCGTAAGAGCGAAGGTGGAAACCAGAGTGAGGAGCACTGATTTTGATGTCTTAATCCTTTGGACTTAGTGGACTGCCTCATCTGAGCCAAGGACGCAGCACCGTAAATGTTGGCCAGCACAGCGCTGCCCCTCCAAGGGCTGCAGAGGGACATCCTCTGCCTTGGCAGGCCTTCACTCTCGGAGGTTTTAACCGGTGGAAGGCAGCACAGTACTGAACTGCCTCACCTTCTCAGTCCTCCACACACAGCTCCATTCTGGCTCAATACAGTCTTCTGTTCAGACTAAGTATCTAAACAGTGACCAGCAGTCTGTGGCCACAGGTCATCATAGCCTTCCTAGTTCTGCTAAACAACCCCTGGGGTTGTTTCAACTATCCCTACAGTACAGAGGGAGAGAAGCCTCTCTGTCAGCTATCTTGGCTTGGGAGAGAAGCCTTAGCAATTTCAGCCACAACCCTAATACACAAAGAAGTCTTACAAACTGACAAGAAAAAGATGAACAGTCCAATAGAAAAATGGGCAAGAAATATGAGTAGGCAAATGACCTAAGAACAAAATCAGATGGACAAGAAATTTGTGAAAAGAGTCACATCACTTATATTCAGGCAAGTGCTATTAAAGTAACAGTAAGGTCTCATTTTAGATCCATCACACTAACAAAAACAAAGAGGTCTGTCAGCCAAAGCTAGAAGGGAGGCAAAGAAAAGGGTACATTCATGCATTGCTAGTGGAGATGTGGAGGCTTTTAAGAAAGCAATCTGGCGATTTCTGTTAATTTAAAATAGATATAATTAGGGATCCCCTATTCTTGGGAATCTATTCTGTAGAACTAAAAGTACTAATACATAAAGTAATATTTACTAGGATGTTTATTACAGTACTATCTGGAATGGCAAAACTGGAAACACAGGAATGCCTGTCAGCTGGAAAATGGCTGGGTAAATAATGTGTATTCACACCTGGGAATATTGTGCAGCCATTAAAAAGGATGGATTGGAGCTCTGCTAGAAGACTGAGGGATTTCTGGAGGAACTCTTCAGGGAAAAAAGCCAGATGTAGAAAAATATGTGTAATATGTCATTAACATACAGATCTGTGTAGGATGTATAAAGATTTTATGTACACACACACACATATATATATGAAGAAAAATGAGGAAGATATACTGTTGGTTGAGGAGTGGCAGCTGGTGTGAAAAGAGAAAGGGAAGAGGTAAACACAAAAGGAGGAGTAAAGAGGTCCTACGAAAGCATGCACATTTGTGGATACATTTAGGTAGACTATGTATATGGCAGGGTCTACACATAATGTGGAGAGGCAGGTGGAGTCACTCATGTCCAGCAATGATGTCATGAATCAGGAAAGCAGACAAGGGTGATGTGCTGAGAATAAATATCACCAAAAGTCTTAGCCTGGTGGCACCCAGAAGTGATGACCAGCAAAGCCAGGAGAGCCTGGATGAACCGAAAACTGGTGATCAGTAGAATCAGAAGTCTGGAAGGACTAGACTCATCAAACTCCTTTAAAAAGGGAAGATTTTTGCAGCAAACTGTCCTGCTCTCCATGTCTGACCACATCAGAGCTGTCACCAAAGGTTCTGCTAATTGATCTCAGAAAATGAGAGGGATCCTCCACCGATTGAACATACTAACCAGGAAAGGAAGCACTGAGTGGACCCACATTGGTCAAGACCTCATCTCAGCTGTGCGCTCATAGACTGACTTTGCATTTGGTTCATTAACTGACTCTAAAAAACTGTGCTTTTATATTGTATTTGTTTTGTGTGTCGCGTATGAAGCCAAATTAAAAGCGCAGTGTAATGTCATTGCATTTGGAATTCTGAACCTGCTTTTACAATTGTGTTAACTTTGCTTTATGATTCAATAAAGTGGACGTTATAGAAAGACACAACCTGTGTATACACCATCAAAGAGTAGCTCCCCAACAATGTACATACAAAGTAATTTTATAAATCTTCAGGCATGTGAGTTCAAGCTGGGCTAGGTAGCCTTGACTATGGAGGCTGTAGAGGACAGTCCCATGGGGCACAGTGTGCTGCCATCTGGCCCTGGAGGGAACCCACTGTGTGAGGTTGCTCAGCATCAGGTGGTTTGCTGGCCTTGCCTGAACAGCGGGAGATTCTGTATGCACAGGAGATGGAGGTGCCATGGGAGGACTGCCCACTTCGCTCATCTCCTTGGCACTCAAGGGATGCTGCATTCAATGCAATGAACTTGACTCTCCTTTTTTTAGAGCCAGCTCACCAAATCCCAATCTCTCCATCTGTCAAGGAAAAAGATAAGATTATCTGCCTCTAAACCTGTGGCTGAAATCAAATAATACAAATGATCTTGCTGTTGGACTCTCCAGTGCTGTGTAACTTCAGGGCAGGAACAAAAAGAAGCTACCAGTCTTTACTGCTCAGACACACCTGCATTAAGATCTTAGCGGCTGGGCGCCTGGGTGGCTCAGTGGGTTAAAGCCTCTGCTTTCGGCCCAGGTCATGATCTCAGGGTCCTGGGATCGAGGCCCGCATCGGGCTCTCTGCTTGGCAGGGAGCCTGCTTCCCCCCCCCCTCTCTCTGCCTGCCTCTCTGCCTCCTTCTGATCTCTCTCCCGCTGTGAAATAAATAAATAAAATCTTTAAAAAATAAAAGATCTTAGTGGCTAAAGGCAGTGTTATTACTCTGTTTGACATTGTTACTCGATAGAGTAGGTAGTTTAAGTTGGAAAAATTCTCTGGAGGATTTTTGAATATAAAAAACAAAAAAGAATCACAGATCCATCTTCCCTCCCCACCCAAATTTGTTTTCACTTCGTAAATTGACCTTCACACAAAATAGGTCACTGCTCTCTCAGGTAGGAAATGATGGGGAGGTCTGATTACCTGGAGCCCTGCGATATGTATTACTTCTTTACCCAGTAACCAAGAAAAACACACACCTATTAACTACACAGTTAGCTAACATGAAGAAAATGAAAAATAAGAGCTCCCTTAATTTTTTCTTAACAATTTTTAAATTACCAAAGAGGTGCCAATGAATGTGATTATTTTGCTTAGAATCCATTCACTCCATCCACTCTCATTCAGATTCCTCATTGTGCACCTGCTCAGGGTCAGGCAAGGGCTTGCTGCTTGCCCAGGATGCCAACAGCCAACAGGAGAACCACATATCCCATCCCCTCCAGAAGCTCACTGTCTGGTAGGGAGAGACGCTTCCAGCAATAATTCTGATACACGTGGTAAAGGTCAGAGTACTGTTCACTCATGAGGGTGAATTCCAGCATGCGATGTCCATACTGGGGAAAGGGTGGGCCTTGGGGGCCCTAAAACAGATGTTCATGCAGACACTCCTGCTTCAGCATCTCTTCCCTTCCCGACCTCCTTCAGGGCCCCAAATTCACAAAAAACACATTGCCACTAGTGCTGACTCTCATAAAGTTCCAATTCTTTAGTCTTATAATTAGGCTTCCATGCTCATATTTTAAAATAAGATTTCTTGGGCGCCTGGGTGGCTCAGTGGGTTAAAGCCTCTGCCTTCGGCTCAGGTCATGATCTCAGGGTCCTGGGATCGAGGCCCGCATCGGGCTCTCTGCTCGGTAGGGAGCCTGCTTCCTCCTCTCCTTGTCTCTCTGCCTGCCTCTCTGCCTACTTGTGATCTGATCTCTCTCTCTGTCAAATAAATAAATAAAATCTTAAAAAAAAAGATTTCTTGATGCCAAGTGAAAGTAGCTAGCATGAAGTTAATTTAATAGTGGAAATGTTTTAGTCCAATTTTGGGGAGGTGGAAAAGCTGAAAGAAAAGTAAATTTTAGTAATTTCATGGAATAGAGGGAAGAGTTGGTACCACACCTCTGAACTCTCCCATAAGTGAGTTTCATTTGAATATCCATTATCTGGAAGGAATGATAGGAAGTTTAAGCCTGTGGAAGATAATAAATGCACAGTAATTATTTCAAACTGCATTTGAAGTTTTATTTGCAGTTCTCCAAAGTTCTAGTCTTCTAATAATCTATCAGATTAAAACCCAGATTCTTCAATATCATCTCCCTGAATACCAACATAGAGAATAAGGGAGATCAAAACCTGGGTGGATAATTTGTGTAAATATGGGTATATATACACATATGACTGTAACATTAAGAATCATCATGTTTTATAGGATGATTCTATAAAATACCCACAGAAGTTAATTTTATTATTTTATACTTAGGCTTGAACACATACAAAATATTAGGCAGACCAAAGAACCAGACAATGTTCTCAAAAGGGAATAGCAAATGAACTATAGCTGTTTGTTCTTCCACAGCCAAGGCTAATCACTTCAGATGGATTAATCTGGCAGAGTTATAAACAAATACATGTATGTTGATCGTGGATCTTAGGTAAGAAATTCACACTAATGTGAAATCCACACAGACTTGGGTGGAAACACTAAAAACATTTTCATTTACTTCATCCACCAGTAATTTAATCAAAGCAGAACATAATAATTAAAACAAATAATTAGCTGTGACAACTGAAATATCAAGGAAACCACAATTTGCTCACCTGTTACTTGTCCAACTGTGTTGAAATATTAGTTTACTACCATGGATTCATCTATTTATAAACAGATCCAGCCAATCAGAAAAATTACTCTGGAATCACGAGGCTGAAGATTTGGATGAAGTTAAAAAGCGAAAACCTCCCAACTGTGAAGTGTGGATACTCAGCCCAGGCGATACAGTGTAAGTGTGAAAATATTTAGATAAAGGTTACACATGGACTGTAAAAGATGTACTGGACCCACAGCTAATTGTATGGTGAGTCCGAGATGTTCTCTGAATGTGTTAAGCCAAACTCTTAGATACCAATACCATTAGCTAAAAGGCCAGATGTATTCTCTATTAATGCATTTTTAAAAATGAAAAGTTTCTACTCTAAATTGGACTTTTATTTTAGGTCTACATTACTTTAATATATACATTCCTCAAAAGAAGGGTGTTGATCCATTTTGTCTTGTAAAATGCGTACTTTAGTATGAATTATGGGAATTTAAAGCTGCCCTACTTTGAAGTCCTTTGTGATACAAAGAATTTTTAATTGAGAATTACCTTGTTTTGGCTCTTGGCCATTTTACACATTGTTGCATACTTTTTGTTGTCCTTTGCCTCAGGCCAGTTTTGGCTAAAAAGGGTACACAAATAATACATGAATGCAAAGTGCATAAAATAATTACCCTAATTATGTCAATTTATTAAGCTTTTTCTACAACAGCTTCTGTTTAATACCATATCTATGTAGTCTGGGCTAATTCGAAGTTTGGATGGTAGTTACTTTTCCCTTTCAAGAAAGGAAAATAATTTTGTTTAGTAAGCTTCGGGCGTTTGGCTACTGTAAGGAGTTACAGCAAACTGCTCCTCTGTACTCGGAGAGGATCAGAAAATTCTTTTGTTCGAGCACCATGGAGATGGGGGCAGGGATTCCTGTTTGAGCATCTGGCTCGTATTTTGCTTCTCCTCTCCAAAACGAGAAACATTAAGAAAGTCTCAGAGAAAGAGCACACTACAGGGCACACAACCATTTGCCCCTGTTAAAAGTCTGACTGCAAAAAGGCAATTTTACTAAAAGAAGAGCAGATGATTTTCGAGATTCTCAACTTTTTTTGAAAGGAGACTGGAGGAGCAAAAATGAGGTGCTGAAAGAAGCTCAACAGTGCCTTTAGACACCGTCCGGGGCCCCACGCGTCTTTTCCACTAGGGACAACCTGAGCCCAGCGAAGGAAGGGCACGTCCGGCAGCCCGTGCACAGGCCAGCCCGTGACAATACCGCACGCTGGCGGTTGCAGGTCGCTGGCTCACCTGCGGCCCCGAGGCCCGGGACTGGTCCGCGGTCCCCTGGCCGCCCCGCTTCTCCCCCAGCCCCCCACGCGCCGCGACCCGACCCGACCTCCAGGAGCGCGGCCGCCTGCGTGGCGGCGCACACTCACCCCATCACCCCCAAAGAGCGGCGGGCGCAGGCGGCGGGCTCAAAGTCTGGGATCGCCGGTCCCCTCCAGGATCCTCGCAGACATTTTGTCCTGTGCAGAAACCTCCGCGCGCCTCCCTTAAAGACACAGCGCTCAATTCACGCCTCTGGGGGTGAAAGGGGGGACGGTAACGTGGGACCTGTAGGGGAGAGGGCTGGAGAGTCACTCCTGAGCCATCTAGATCCACGAGTGACAGACTTGTGTTCGTCAAGGTTTAAGAATGATGCAGTTGTGTGGTACTTTTCTAAAAATGTAATTTTTATTTTATTCTTTTACATTAACCTTCCAAGACCTGGTTTCCTGTCTTGAGTCTGAATGCAGTTTGCATCCTTTCAGGTTCCAGGTATCAGATGGTTCAAGTTGTTAAAAGAAACCCACCGAACCGAGGTCTGGACAGGTAAAGGTAGGGCTCGTTGACGTTCTAAAACTTAATAGCGCTAGTGTGGCAGCTTATCATGGATTATGCTGAGGTAACAACGCCTACAACTCAGTGATTTACAATAAGAAATATTCATTTCTCAGGCATATGACATCTGCTACATCTATTCCACTAGTTTCTTTTACTCCAGGCTCCAGGTTGAAAGATCGGCTTTTTGGGGGATACACTCACTTTGCGGTGGGCTGGAGCCAACTTGGAGGGAAAAGGGGTCGTGATTTGTAGTGTTTGCTATTTCCGTGGTGTAAATACTCCCACTGTGGTTGATTTCAAGCTACTTTTAACAAGTTTGACAAGTGATTTACCAGATTTCTGGAAATGTTACAATCAACTCTCATACACCGCTGGCACATGGTGCTCTTAACACAGCGCACATTTGCGCACCCCAGTTCGGTTCACATTTTATTGGCCACAGCGATTCATATTGCAAAGCTTGCTGTCAACGGGGCCAGAAAGTGTACTCGCAGAAAGAAACCTTGCAGGTCGTATAACAATGGGCAGAGATTATATAATCCTCTTAAAAGAAGGAATTACTGATTACAATATTGTAATCTGCTGTACATGCTTTGGTTCAAGTAATTTTTTTTAACTTCATTTTTTTCCCTATAAATTAGAAGAATGTCTAAGTGTCACAGTCCATTTTTTTTAAAGATTTTATTTATTCATTTGACACAGAGAGATTACAAGTAGGCAGAGAGGCAGGCAGAGAGAGAGGAGAGAGGAGGAAACAGGCTCCCTACCGAGCAGAGAGCCTGATGTGGGCCTTGATCCCAGGACCCTGGGATCATGACCTGAGCCGAAGGCAGCGGCTTTAACCCACTGAGCCACCCAGGCGCCCCTGTGTCACAGTCCATTAATGGAGTTTCTTCTTACCATTCCAAGAATGGTTTCAGAAGAAACTGGTTGGGTGTCTTAAAAGGGATAATTTTGCAACGTGAAGGTGGACTTTAGGTTGACCTTTTTCTTCTCGGAAGGACACTTACTGCTGTGGACATCGATTAAAAAAACAGTAACTAGTATAAATAAATCTGGTTAAGTCATCTTTTATTCGAGGCTTAATTCAAACATATTTTTAAAGATTATTTTCTCTGGCAATCCTTTTAACAGGGGGCTTTATTTCTTTGAATACTTTATTTTTTTTTAATAAAGGTTTTATTTATTTATTTGACACAGAGATAGAGATCACGAGTAGGCAGAGAGGCAGACAGAGAGAGAGGAGGAAGCAGGCTCCCTGCCGAGCAGAGAGCCTGATGCGGGCCTGCCCCGATCCCAGGACCCTGGGATCACGACCTGAGCAGAAGGCAGCTGCTCAACCAACTGAGCCACCTAGGCGTCCCTCTTTCTTGTAGTTTTAAACTAAATTTTAAATAAATTATAAAATATATCTCAAATATCTAATAACTCTTCTTTGTCCCACATTCTTTGTTCAAGTTGCAACAAGTAAAATGCTCTTTAGTTCTTGCTTCGGTAGTGGCAGTTCCCTTAACTTTCGTCATCCATTGAACAATAAATAAATAACATTTAGTTTTCATCAGAAGACCTCATTTCTATCCCCTGTTTTAGAAGTTGGCAAAGCATAAAGACCTGTGTTTCATTCGTAACACAGAATATTTACTCCCCAGATGCTTCCCAAAGATTATAGCCTTGAAATCTGCTGTCTGACCTTACCAGAAACCCATCATGAGAAAACTGTTTATGGAGATTACCTCAACGGCATAAAATTATAGAGCTGTGTACTTGGAACATACTCTTTTGGTAGGTTCTGTATGTGCATTTGGTCTGTAGTTTCCTTGTGACGTTTTTGTCTGGTTTTGGTGTCCAAGTAATGCTGGCCTCATAAAATGAGTTGAAAAATGTTCCTTCCTCTTCTCTTTTCAGGAAGAGTTTGTGAAGAATTGGTATTCTTTTTTGAATGTTTAGTAGAGGGGTTCCTGGATGGCTCAGTGGGTTAAGTGTCTGCCTTTGGCTCAGGTCCTGATCTCAGGGTCCTGGGTTCAAGCCCCATGTTGGGCTCCCTGCTCACTGGGGAGTTTGCTTCTACCTCTGCCCCTCCCCTCCTTGCGGTTGCTTGTTCTGTCTCTCTCTCTCAAATAAACTAAGTAAAAAAATCTTAAAAAACATAAATGTTTGGTAGAATTCCACAGTGAAGCCATGTGGGCCTGAGCTTTATAAACAGTTTTTTGATTCCTAATTCAGTGTTTTCATTTGTTTAGATCTACTCAGATCATCTTTTTCTTCTTGAGTCAGTTTTGGTAGTTTGTATCTTTCTAGGAATTTGTCCATTTCATTCAAGTTATCTAATGTGTTGGTATGCAGTTGTACCTAGTATTCCTTTATAGTCCTTTTTATTTCTGTAAAGTCCGTAATAATGTCTCCTTCTTCATTTCTGATTCCTAGATATGCACCTTGTAGGAAATAGCTGCATAAAATTTATTATTGGGGCTAGTGTCATGATGTCATCCACTGTAGTGGTCCGATTCCCACAGTGTTTTTTCTGTAGGACCCAGGGGAAACCATTCTCTGAAATCTCAGTGTCATGAGAAGCTCTGCATCCCCCAATCCTGTGGGCACTGTGAATCACATAACAGACTGTTTTCTTGCTTCAGCTGCTAGGAAGAGACTAAGAGTCAAATAATGGGATGGTTACTCTATTAGTTTTCTAGTGCTCCTATAACAAATTACCATGAACTAAGTGGCTTAAACAACAGGAATTTATTCTCTCACAGTTTGGAAGGTTATAAGTCCAACATCAAGGTGTCAGCAGGTCCAGTCTGTCTAAAACCTGTAGGGAAAATCCTTCCTTGCCTATTCCTAGCTTCTGGTGGTGGCCAGCCATCCTTGGTTTCCAGCTGTATCATTCCAGTCTCTACCTTTGTTGTCACCTGCCCTTCTCCTTGTGTGTCTGTGTCTAAGTTTCCCCTCTTCTTATAAAGACGCTGGTCAGGGCGCCTGGGTGGCTCAGTGGGCTAAAGCCTCTGCCTTCGGCTCAGGTCATGACCCCAGGGTCCTGGGATGGAGGCCCACATCGGGCTCTCTGCTCAGCAGGGAGCCTGCTTCCTCCTCTCTCCTCTCTGCCTGCCTCTCTGCCTACTTGTAATCTCTCTCTCTGTGTCAAATGAATAAATAAAATCTTTAAAAAAAATAAAAATAAAAATAAAGATGCTGGTCATATTGGGGGTGCCAAGCAGACTCAGTTGGCAGAGCATGTGACTCTTGATCTTGGGGTTGTGATTTTGAGCCCCACATTGGGCATACAGATTACTTAAAATCTTTAAAAAGTAAAAATAAAAAATTGGGGTGGCTGGGTGGCTCAGTTGGTTAGGTGTCTGCCTTCAGTTCAGGTAACGATTTTAGGGTCCTGGGATTGCCCCGTATAGGGCTCCCTGCCCAGTGATGAGCCAGCTTCTTCCTCTCCCTCTGCCCGTCCCCCTCACCCCTGCTCTTTAGCACTCCTGTGTGTGACTGCTCTCTCTCTCTCTCTCTCTCTCTCAAATAAATAAAGTCTTAAAAAAAATAAAGACACCAGTCATATTGGATTAAGCCCCACCCTAATGACCTTGTCTTAATTTGATCACCTTTGCAAGCCTCCTATTTCCAAATAAGGTCATTCATATGTATCTGGGATTAGGATGTCAACATCTTTTTTTTGCAGAGAGGGGTACACAGTTCAACTCATAACATTTAACTACCAGTTCCATATGGTCAACTTTTCTTTGTGCTAATCTTTTATTTTCCTTTTGTCCTGATTCCCTGGATTAGTTTTTTCTGGATTGTATGTATCTTGGCAGAATCTGAAGGAAAGAGGTCAGGAAGGAAGGAAGAAAGGAGAGAAAGGGACGGAGGAAGAAAAGTTTGCAAAGAAAAATCAGACCTGGAACTTGGGGAACGCAGTTGCAGGAATGGGCAATGGGTTGGGGGAGATTGGCTGGAAAAGTATTCCCAGAATTATTCTTTTGTTTGGGGGGGGCGGTGGAATCGGAGTAGTGGTTAGCAGCTGCTTACAGCTTAGCTGACCGAGAAAAAAAGCAAAAGGTAGTTTGAAGAGCTGAGGATCGGGAAAAGGGTAGGATCTAGCTATCTTTAAAAAAATATATATTATTTATTTATTTATTATTTCTAATATAGTTAACATACAGTGTTACATTAATTTCAGGTGTACAGTATAGTGATTCAACAATTCTATATAGTACTCAGTGCTCATCATGGTTAAGTGTTCTCTTTATCCCCATCACCTGTTTCCCTCATCCCCGCACCCACCTCTGCTTTGGTAACCATCAGTTTGTTTTCTGTAGTTAAGAGTCTATTTTTTGGCTTGTCTCTTTTTTTCTTTGTTCATTTGTTTTGTTTCTTAAATTCTGCATATGAGTGAAATCACATGGTATTGTCTTTCTCTGACTGACTTATTCGGCAGTATACTCTCTAGCTCCATCCGTGTTGTTGCACGTGGCTTAGATTTCATTCTAAGTACTTGTGATACCCATACTAATAGACACAATATGGATCCAGGTGCTTGTGGTGCTTGAAAGACTATACAGTGTTGGGAATCCATATATTCTAGTTATTGGGGAAACAGACCCACATATCACTGATTTAATGCATACAATTGACCCTAGAGGACAGTGTCCTATCCTTATGGACTATCTTTCCCCAAATGACACCTTAGCTGACAGTTTAATAGACTGTTCTAATGGTGTATCAGGCTAGCAGCTTCTGGGTGTATGTATCTTATAGGATCAGCCAAAGCTACTGAATAAACCAACATTTCCTTTTTCATCTGTTCCTCACCTTAATCCATTACTGTTGAGAATCTTTATCCTTCAGTTACAGCATACCAAAGGTTATCATCACTTCCTTACCAATAAAAATGGGGTCCTTGTTACCATCAGAGAGCTAAATAATCCAGTTCCAAAATCCCATCCTGAGGTTTGGATGTTCAGAGGTTCTAAGCTTCTACTCTCTAGAGTGACTCTGGTACCTACTTTCTTAGCTGTGGCTCCCCCAAATGTGGTGACTGAGGCAAGAACTAAATGCAGGTGGTCTAAGAGGTGATCACAGGAAGCAGGGCTGGGGCAGCAGGGAGAGTAAGAAAGAAATGCATGCCAAAACAAAGAGGCTTAATTTGTTAACTGTGAATGTGTGTCTACATATAATGTCTTCATTTTGTATTTGTAATTACAATTGTCACAAAAGTTATTCCCACGTAGTTGACTATTTTCAACCCTTACCTCTTGACTTTTTTAGAGCCAACTTCCTCATTTCTTATCTTTATCATTTTCTGTCATCTAATGTTAGAAATCATGTTAACATAGATTTTATGGTTATTTCACTGGATGGCTTTTTGCTTGAAGACTTATGTAATTATGTCAACATATCTTTGACACTCTATGTTTTCACTGTAAGTACATATATCTGCACATTTCTTTTCGCTTGAAACACAGTGAACTAAGTTTGACCTTTATCCTGGAGGAAGTTTTAAGCAAGAGCATAAATAGTGAGATTTGTATTTTAAGAATACTGCTTTGGGGGCGCCTGGGTGGCTCAGTGGGTTAAGCCTCTGCCTTTGTCTCAGGTCATGATCTCAGGGTCCTGGGATCGAGTCCCGCATCAGGCTCTACGCTCAGCAGGGAGCCTGCTTCCCCCTCTCCCTCTGCCTGCCTCTCTGCCTACTTGTGATTTCTCTCTCTCTGTCAAATAAATAAATAAAATATTAAAAAAAAAAAAAGAATACCACTTTGGGGAAGTAGGGGAAATGTCTTTGAAGAAAACATACTAGAGACCAGTAGGCCATTTGGACTATTGCAATATCGTGGGTGAGAACTGAGATCTTTTGGAGATTGAACCTGTTCAATATATAGCAGAAAATAATAAACGAGAGCATGGACAATGGGTTAGTAATAAGTAGCTCCAATGTAGTTTGCAGTTCCCCCATCTCCCTGACACCTGTTACCTGCCTCAGTATACTTGACACCAGGCTGTTGCTCAAATAGCAACACCCCTATGTACCCACCTCTAGAAAGTAGTGATCCTCAGGTGGCCATTTCCAGGTCCCTGGAACAAGAGGAAAGCACTGGTAGCAGCTGCTGCTAGGGGAATACTCAGGGAGGCATTAGACATTGATTCCAAGTTCTCAGAACTATTAGGAAGAAATTATACAAGGATTTATCTCAGAATTTCAATGCCTTTTCAGAATCCATTAGTTCCCCATCCTGTATTCTGTTGCGGTTTATGTGCATTCATTCACCATGGACTACTCCAAGCCTGTGACTGTGGGAGGCTTACAGGACCCGCTTGCTACCATTTTACATTGTTCTTAGAGTTGTAAAATTCCTCATAAAGGCCCATGGTACACTTTCTGGCTGCTTCACTTGGCCCCATGTTTGCAATTTCTGTTAACCTACATACAGTTAGAATCAAATGGACAGTCAGAATCAAACCCATGTGCTATGAGACACACTAAGGAATGTTTATGTCTAAAGTAAGGACTACTTCTTTTTTTTTTTTACAAACACATCTTAAAGGGGAAAAAGAACAGACAAGAAAAGACGAAGGGATATGAGGCAATGATGCAGGCCTTCCTGCTCTTACACGGAGTTGCTAGCGAGGGTTATGCTCAGAAAGTAATCTGTTGGGTGCTGCTCCTTTGGCCATTTGCTCGAAGTGCTGGCAGGGCTGGGGTGTTGTTGCAGACTGCTTGTTTATTTTTATTTTTTTAAGATTTTATTTATTTATTTGACAGAGAGAGAGCACAGGCAGGGGGAGCAGCAGAGGGAGAGGGAGAAGCAGGCTCCCCGCTGAGCAGGGAGCCCAATGCAGGACTTGATCCCAGGATCCATGACCTGAGCTGAAGGCAGACGCTTAACAACTGAGCCAGCCAGGCACCCCTGGACTGCTTGTTTAAATGGCCTGTGGGACTAGTTAGAATGAGCATATGGAGGGTTATCTCACCACAGCTCCAGGGGGCTGTGTCCCCAGCTGTGGTCAGAGTTGATGGCACCCCACCCTGCTGTCAGACACTCCATGCAAGTTTCCGAAGTCCTTACCAACTCTTTTTGCCAAAGTAGAAAGACAAACTTGCACAAAATAGCTGGTTTGGCAATTCTGAGATAATTACAAAGAATAATAACAATAAGGAACCTTTGATTTTCTTTTGTGTCTCTTTTGCAATAGGAGGAAAGGAAACCAGTGTGTCTTGGGATACAACCAGAAGTCTGATTCACAGATGTAGGGTTTATCATCCTGTCCTCAGAGACACTGGATCAGAACGCTATGGCCTATTGGCTTTGACTATGGCTGTTTGCGATGATCCAGCCTGCCTGGATTTGTGAATGATTTCGTTAATCCAGAACCTTCCTGTCTGCCCAACCAAACTCATTCTTATTCCTCGAGTCACCACTCCTATGAATCTTTCTTAGACTACACCAACTTATAAGGATCGCTCTCCCCTAAATTGCTTCTGTCCTCCAGTTGGTATCTTGCATGTAAGCATTCACACAGTTTCTTAGAAGTGACGCTTGCCTTCACAGCTCAACTACAGCTGACCCTTGATCAACACAGTGGGTGGGGCACTGACCATCCCCCTCAGAGTCAAGAATCTGCATATAACTTTGACTTCTCCAAAACATAACTACTAATAGCTTGCTGCAAACTGGAAGCCTCACCAATTACATAGTCAACTGACACATGTTTTGTATGTGTATTATATACTATATTCTTTCAATAAAGTCACCTAGAGAAAAATATTAAGAAAAATCACAAGAAAGGGAAGTATATTTACAGTACTGTTTTGATAAAAAAAAATATCCACATATCATTGGACCTGTGCAGTACAAACCATGTTGTACAAGGGTCAGCTGTATAATGATCTCTGTGGTGGGAATTGGGTCTCATGTTTTATATATTCCCTTCATAAAGCCTAGCACAGTGCTGGGCAGGTAGTCAGTTTCAGGAAGTACTTGGAGAAGTCGAAAACTCAAAGCATATACTATACCACTTATGTGAGGTATTCAGAGTAGTCAAGTTCATAAAGACAGAAAGTCAAAGGACACCGCCAAGGGCTTGGGAGGTGGGATGGAAATGACAGTTAATGTTTAATGGGCCTAGAGTTTCAGTTTAGGAAGAGGAAAAAGTTCTGGAGATGGTGGAGACGGTGGCACAGCAATGTGAGTGTATTAATGCCACTGAGGTGTACACTTTAGAAGGGTTAAAATGCAGGGGCACCTGGGTGGTGCCGTCGGTTAAAGTGTCCAACTCTTGATTTTGGTTCAGGTTGTGATTTCAGGGTCGTGAGATGGAGCCCCATGTTGGGCTCTGTCCTGAGTGGGGAGCCTGCTTGAGATTCTCTCTTCTTGGGGTGCCTAGGTGGCTCAGTCGGTTATGTGTCTTCCTTTAGCCCAGGTCATAATCCCAGGGTCCTGGGATTGAGTCCCACGTGGGGCTCCTTGCTCAGCGGGGAGTCTGCTTATCCCTCTCCCTCCATCCCTCCCTCCCCTGCTCATGTGCTCTCTCTTTCTCTCAAATAAATAAAGTCTATAAATAAATAAAAGGCTTAAATGGTAAGTTTTATGTATATTCACCACAGTAGAAAAAAATATTTTCAAAAAGGCACATTCTGTGAAATTCTGAGGCTCTTTCTTATTTCTGCCTTTGGCTGCCCTCGCTGGTGCCCATGTGTAGGATCAATACTGTGTGTGAATGAAATTTCCAGTTTGATAGGTTTGCTGGGTCAGCTCTAGACACTGGATTCAGCTTCCCACTTGCTAGCTCCATGTTTTGTTTTGTTTTGTTTTTTTAAATGAGAACATTTGTTCCAGGCTTTTAGTTTAGATTCGTTTTTGTAATTCATCCCTACATAAGAATGGTTAGGAGGAGTCCAAATCTAGACCACGCAGTGTTGCAGCTGCTCTCCGAGTAAGGGCAAAAGGCTAGTAGCGATGGCAGGGTTGTGGCAAGTTACTAAAGATCTCAAAATAGTCAGTGTCCAGTTTTGTTTGGTTTGTGCCTTTGTAAAAGGGGGATGATAATAGTAGCTTCCTTCCCTTGTAGGTTTCTTGGGAGGATTACATGATAGGAATAGCCTGAAATGCCTTTCAGCGTACTTGAGGCAGAATAGAAGCTGGAAAGTATGGCTACTTGTTTATAAATGGCAGCTAAGAATGCTTTGATTTTGTGATTTTAACTTGGATCTGAGAAGAATGAAAGTAGACCACAGGTGCCTTCAGACCAACAAGGCCTTATCTGTGATGTGTGATCCCACATGTAACCAGATCCCTGGAAGTCACCCAGTTGGTGGCGGGGGGCGCGTCCCCACTCAGAGAAGAAAGGCCAGAGGGCTCTTTCTCTCAGACCGACTTATCCCTCTCAGCCAGTAATACTCTCAGCCAGTAGAACTCTATCCTGGGATCTCGCCCCCCCCCCATTCATGCTCTTTCTTTAGTGGAAGTGTGAAGAATCTTGGGACAGGACACGTTGAGACCCGGGGGTGCTGGCTTTCTCCCTTGTGTGGTCAGGGGAATGGGTTTCGCCACTCTTATTTGACTCAGAGTGGGGGAGGGCGTTTTCCCAGTGAAGAGGACTTTTGCCTCCTGAGAAAAGGGGCATTGGGCCAAGAAAAATAAGCTGTCCACCCCACACTGAGCTTTGTGCCAGGCAAAGAAAAATCAGCCCAGGGCCCCACCCTCAAGGATCTTGTTCTTTAGTGATTGATGACCTATATGGCATGATAATCTGTTTTCAGAGAACAGTTGCAGTT
Source organism: Ailurus styani (assembly GCA_002007465.1). Lineage (NCBI taxonomy): Eukaryota > Metazoa > Chordata > Mammalia > Carnivora > Ailuridae > Ailurus > Ailurus styani. The sequence continues at coordinate 2,585,944 of LNAC01000217.1, forward strand.
TATTTCCTCTTTACAAAGGGAATTGAATGCATTGATCTTAAGGGTTTTCAAGTAGGCATCTAAAATCATTTGACTCTTGTTTAATATGGGGGACTTATGGAGTTGTGAAAATGAAAATGCTTTATGAAAAATACTTGAGATAAACTCAAGGCCACATTAACATTTGATTTGCACTTCTGAACAGAAGCTGTTTTTACATGCGTATTTACTCTTATGATATAGTGTATTTTTCAATACTTTTTCAATACTCAATAGGATGGGATCTTTTTCTCTGTTCTTTCAGATAGTTCTCAATTTCAATGTGACACAGAGTTCCCATTTTCCCCATAAATTACATATTTTAGCACACAGGAATAGCCGGAATGCTTGTGGCTCTCAAAAGTACTTCTGTATTTGAATTATAGAGAAAATGACTTAATAGGAGTCTGAACTTTGGGCACTCTTGATGTAGCTGGAGCAGGGAGGAGAACAGGACTCCGTGTTCCCGGCCTGAGTCCTGTTTGTTCAGAACACTGTCCTCTGGGCCTGCCCCCAGCTGTGTGCACTTCGGGCAGGGTGAGGAGGGGAAGGACAGGCACCAGCAATTGGAAGCAGAGCTAGCTCACAAACAAAGACAGTGTGGTGGTGAAGAACAAGGCTTTGACATCATGCTGCTTGGGTTCAGCTCTGGAAGCTTGGAAGGGTTTCTTAGCTTCTCTGCTTCCTTTGCCTTTTCCTCTCTAAACTGGCCTAACAGAAAGAATCACTCTTAGGTTTAGGACAAGAATTGAATATAGTAACAGGTGGAAAACTCTCACCACAGTGTTCAGTCTGGCATGAATCATCAATAAACCGTGATGGTCATCCCTGAATGAGTTGTAAAGTCAGGGCAAGGATATCATCTATTCCTTACACTGTTCCTCCTCTTCCTCCTGAGACCAGCTGAGCTCCCTGCTTGGGAGGAAGTGCCCTTCATTCCCCTGAGAAAGTGAAGTGGGATCTGAGGGTGAGGGGAGCACAGAGGGCCCTCGAGCCAGCATCTGGTCCAGGCACCATGTTGGGGTTCATGTGGGGCTAGTCCCCTCCACCGTGGTAAGAGACTATGTGATGGCCTGGGAGCCAGGGACATGTTTGCCTGGAGGGGCCTCAGGATAGTAGGTGCCCACTTTGCAACCCTATGTCTTAGGTGACAATGGGCAGCTAGTTGAGCATTTTAGGAGCTTGTGTTTTATTATTTTTAAAAATGAATCTTATAGTACAATTTATGTCCAATCAAATGCCCCCATTTTAAATGTATAGTTTGATGAGTTTTGAAAAATGTGTATAGCCATATTAGCACCACCTAAATCCAGTTATTTCCATAACTTCCCCCAATTCTCTTGTATCCTATTCGTTAAATCTTCCCTTCTTCCCACCCCCAGGCAACCACTGAGCTGTTTTTTTGTCACTATAGAAAAGTTTGTATTTTCTAGAATTTCATGTAAATGGAATGTGAAAGGCTTCTTTCATTTATCATAATGCTTTTGAGATTCATTTATGTGGCACGTATTATTAGATTCTTTTTTTTTTTTTATTCCTGAGTTATATATGCCACAATTTGTTTATATGTTCCCCTGTTGATGGTCATTCGGGTTGTTTCTGGTTTGGGGGTGTTGTATATACTTTGAAAAAGCTGTTAGGAATGTATGTGTACAAGTCTTTGTGTGGATATATATATGCATATATAAATGTGTATATATATATATATATTTTTAAATTTATTTTAAGTGAGCTCTACACCCAGTGTGGGGCTCAAACTCACAACACCAAGGTCAAGAGTCACATGCTCTTCCAACTGAGCCAGCCAGACGTCCCTGTGTAGATACATATTTTAATTTCTTTTGGATAAATACCTGAAGTAGAATTCCTGAGTAATATGGGAAGTATATGTTTAAATTTGTCAAAAACTACCAAATGTTTTTTGAAGTAGCAGGAATATTTTACACTCCTACCAGCAACGTGTGAGAGTTCCAGGGGTCCACTTCCTCACTGACACTTAATATTGTCTGTCTCTTTCATTTTGGTCATTCTAGTGGGTGTGACGTAGTGCCTCATTTTTTTTTTTTTTAATTTGGTTTTAATTGGCAATTTCTTTTCTTTCTTTTTTTCTTTTTTTAAGATTTTATTTATTTGTCAAAAACAGAGAGAGAGAGCACAAGCAGGGGGAGCTGCAGGCAGAGCAGGCGGAGGGAGAAGCAGGCTCCCCACAGAGCAGGGAGCCCAGTGTGGGACTTGATTCCAGGAGCCTGGGATCATGACCTGAGCTGAAGGCAGGCACTTAACCAAATGAGCCACCCAGGTGTCCCTAATTGGCATTTTCCTAATGGCTAATGATGTTGAGGTCTTCCCATATATTTGTTGGTCATTAATATGTCTTGTTTTGTGAAGTGTGTTTTCAAATATTTTGCCTATATTTAATTGGTTTCTGTCTTCATAGTTGAATTGTATTAGTTCATTATGTATTCTGCATACAGGTTCTCTATCATATGTATGTATTGCAAATATTTTCTCCCGTTCTGTGGGATAAAACAGAGTGATCTTACTAATAGGACAAATTTTAAGGTGACAGTCATCACATGGAATCCATGACCTGAATTAGAGGTTAGGAAAACTATCGGTTTCTAATGAGAAAGTCAAGTTTAATTAATTGTCTTCTGATGAGTAGATCTGCATTGGGGTTTGGCACTTGAAGCTTGATAGCTAATTACAAGGACTGCCTGTAAATAGTAAGTAATCTGCACCCCCCAATTTCATGTTGGAGATGTCACAATTGCTGTTCATTGAAGGACAGCAAGGCAGATGGAATGAATACTAACCGAAACTTTCTAGGGTCATCCCAAGATGGTGGTCTGAGTGTTGGAGAATGAATCCCTGTTGTCCACCACAGACTGAGATGGAATCAGTCGTTTCAGATACATGCTATGTACCCAGTTGCCTTTGAATCATGGAGGCAGCAGAGACTGCCAGTTGGTCTCTGGTTTTTTCCCTTTTACCAGGCCATAATACATCCCATTATTTCGGACAATACCATCTTGCCCTCTCCTTCCAGCTCTATCTCCTATTTAGCTAATTCTCTTCAGTGCTTAGGTAACGAACAGAGTTCCTATAATATTCTAAATCAAGAGCATTTGACAGGGTTTGACATCCATTCATGACTTCGACATCTTGGAACAGAAGGGAAGTCCCTTCACCTAACAAAGGACAGCTCCCAAAGCCTTACAGCTAACAGCAGACTGAATGGTGCACGACTGAATGCTTTTTCCTTAATACTGAGAAAATCCCTTTGGCTGCAGAATGTAGAATGGATTGTAGAGACATGAGCAAAAGTCAGGGATAGAATGCCATCTAGGAGATGAATGCAATAGGTCGGGCAAACCTGAAAGCTTAGACTTGTGTGGCAGCCAGAGAAGTGAGAGACGTTTGATGGGCAGAATAGGTAGCACTCATTCACAGATTGATTGGATGTAGGGATCGAGGGAATGTTACAAGGGCAACTCCTAGGTATTAGCCTCATCTGGATGGATGGGGCTGCCACTTATTGAGCAGGAAAATCAGAAAGATCGGAAATGGCCATTTTCTTCTGCAGAGACCCTACTCTCTCTACTATGGTCCCTTCAAAGTCAACTAGAAGAGTGTGCTATCTTTGGAAGGAGAGTGAGGCATATGAAGATATATTGAAATACACAGGCCTCTCTGACTACACATGGACATTGAAGGAGAAACACAGGTCTTATGAACTAAAGTGTTGGGAAGATGTGCCGGTTCTGAAATATTGAAAAGAAGTGAGAATGATCTATTTCAAGATGCTTCATAATAAAGCTCTTTAACATACTATCAAATTTACATATCTCCACAGTCATGTGAGATACAATTTTTCTGATACCTGCTTTCAGACTGAGAAATTGGAGTCTCAGTTTTATTCATTTGTCCAGCACTAATCAATGGTGAAAGGGGGTTTTAAACTTAAATCTTTGATTAGTGTCCCTGACCTTTTCAGTGCTACAATGAAAGTTAACTCCAGCCAGGAAGAGGGTCATCAGAAAGAATTCAGGTCTGTACAGGCTGGACCTTCTCTCAGAGGCTGCTTCCCTTTTTTCCCCCAGCTCAGTCCTACTTACCCTTCAAGGCTCAGTTCAGATGGTTCATCTTTCACAAACCTTTTATGTCCATTCCTGCCTACTGATTTCTTCCATTAAAAAATTTTTTTAAAAGATTTTATTTATTTATTTGACACAGAGAGATCACAAGTAGGCAGAGAGGCAGGCAGAGAGAGAGGAGGAAGCAGGCTCCCCACTGAGCAGAGAGCCCGATGCGGGACTCGATCCCAGGACCCTGAGGTCATGACCTGGGCCCAAGGCAGAGGCTTTAACCCACTGAGCCAACCAGGGCGCCCCGTAAAAATTTTTAAGTCCTATTTTATTGAACACAATAGATCAAAAATAGCATTTTAATATGTAATCAGTATAAAAATTGAGATAATTTACTTTTTTTTTCTGTACTAAGTTTTTGAAGTCCAGTGTACACTCTGCACTTACAGCACATCTCAGTCTGGACATATCCATGTCTTTACCTACTGGCTTCTTCCTCCTCCATTGCCTCCTCTTCTGCTATCACTGAGAAGACAGTACACTTTCCAGTTGTCACTTCCATGCCTTTCACCCCAACCATCACCTGACACTGTGACCCCTCCGTGCCACATATTTCTAGAGCCTTCTGCATGGCAGGGCCTCACAGCTGTCCACCCTGAGAGTCATTTTTCAAGCTGCTGTTAATTGCCACTGAAGCCGAGGCTGTTTCCAGGTCCCCTGTAAGAGGTGAACCCTCATCCTGCTCTGTTTTGTTGGCTTTGGGACCGTGACCCCCATGGACTCAGAACTGGGCAGTGTGGTCCCAGCCTGCAGAGTCCAAAGTGCACCCCGTCCTCAGGGACTGGGGTGGCAGGATTGCATGGGTCCCCAAGCTGTTACCACCTGTGTCTGCCATCACCTGAATGTCTGCCTTCCTCAGAGCCTCTGGTATTGATGTGGGTCTCTCAGGCATGGTTGGGAGTAGGGAGGCTGCAGCTTTGATCGCCCCCAGACCAGTTGAGGGGTGGGAGGAGTATGTGTTTTCCTCTTCCATATTTGGACTTCCCTGCAGAACTCGCTCTTTGTTTCATTCTGTGTGATATGTGTGTGTTTACCATATACCATTTTGTCCTATTATTTAAATATGTGTCTGTTCACGTCTGTATTCATTATTTTACAACTGATAGTTACTGAATGCATGTGTACAAGACACTTTTCTGGATGGTAGTTCTGTATTCAAGTCTGGAAACTTTTAGTATTTTTTTTTTCTGTTGTTGGGCAGAATGTAAGCATACGGCAGGCTGAAGGAGAAAGTGAGTGGAGGGGGGCTTCTCTCTCAGCCTTGTTCTCTTGGGCCTAGATACTGGAGTGTCACAGGACTTCAGGGTATATTCTGGGTGCTGAGGAAAGGTGGTGTCTACCATGTGATGGCCAATCTGGGTCTCCTGTGAGCCCAAGTGATGAACAGAAGAAGAATTTTGTTTTCTATGCATTTCTCTACCTGTTTCTTAGACCAGTATCCCTTGTGTTTGAACTGAGTGTGAATGACCATCTTAGTGATTCTAGCAATGACAACAGAAAGTTAAAAGACAGAAGTTTTCTTTAGTGTGAAAGCTATAGAAATCTATCTGCATTTGGTCAATACAGAGTACTCCCAGTCCTAGGTGCATTTTTCTGGATACACCCCACACACACACACATCACGTGGAAGCCCACCTAGTAACATAGGAGGGCTGAAGTTTCACCAGAATGGAGAAGCATCCCCTTTGCTCTTTTCACAGGAATGGGAAGAGGATGGAGCTGTATCCTTTTAGCTCTTCAGCTTTTTCTGATATCTTAGCCTGGATATCCCTAAAGTCGAGACAAAGGATCATAAACAGGTAGTTTATTTGAGAAAGGATACCGGACACCAGGAGTGAAGAATGCAGGAGTGAAACCAGGAAGGTGGAAACAGCAATACAAGACCACACTTGCAATACACAGGGGACCACTAAGCACATGAAAAAGTGCCCGATATCACTAGTCATTGGGGAAATTAAAATCAGAATCAAATGAGATACCTGCTGAATGTCTTCTAGAATGGCTAAATTATAAAATGAGTTGCAACAGACGTTGGCGAGTCTGTGGAACAGTTAGAGCGCTCATAAATTGTTGGTAGGAGTGTAAAATTCTGTATCCGCTTAAGAGCGGTCTGGCAGTTTGTCATAAAATGAAACACCCATCTCCGTGGCCCAGCAATACCTTTCCTAGATATTTCCTCAGTGCAAATATCAAATATGCAGATACAAACAGCCTTGTATAATAATGTTCATAGCAGCATTACTTATAATAGTAAAAGACTAGAAACAGCATACTTACAGAATGGATAAGCAAACCACTTTGTTCATGCTGTGGAGTACTGCTCAGCAGTAAAAAGGGGGACTATTGCTACAACATAGGGATAAATATTAAAATATGCTGGGTGAAAGAAGTACTATATGTTTCCATTAACATGAAGTTCTCCAACAGGCAATCTACAATGAAGAAAAATCCTAACAGTGTGTTTAAATGGGGATGGACAGAAAGTGGGCATGAGGGAGTGTTCTCTGTCTTCAGAGGGCTTGGGTTGCAAAGGCAAATTTATTTTTTCAAAAATCATTTAACGACATGCTTAAGATTATTGCATTTCATTGAATGTAAATTTTGCCTTAAAAGAAAAAAATCTTAAAGAGATTGAATTCTGGTCAGTGATATTCATGCTGAAGCATTTAGAGGTGAATTGTACTGTTGCCTGCAAATTACTTTGAAGTGTATCTTATTAAAAATAAGATAACTTAATAGATAGAGGGATAGATAAATGAAAAGACGTAATGAAGGGAGAGTAAAATGTTAATTGGACAGTCTAGGTAATGGATACATGGGTTTGGCTGTAAAATTCTTTCAACTTCTCTTTATGTTTGATAATTTTCATAATAACAAGTAGGGTAAAAAGAAAAATACCATGTCAAGTTAGACACAGCTGAGCAAGTGGTGTTCAAGCCCATTGGAATCTTCTGAGGAAGTCTACTCAGAACCTAGCTTGTGGGTGATGAAAGGGAAAGCATTTATGCATCATGTGAGTACTGGAAGGCCTCTTGCAGACCCCTTATGGAGTTCCCATTGTAGGTGCCCAGCATGGGCTAAGGCGGGATGCTTCACATTACATCTGGGTGCTGCTGGTCAAAGCCGGTGCAGAACTGGTCTCATGCAGCAATGGCTGGAGTTAAGAGTCAGATAAGAGCATATAACATGCTGCAGAAGAAGCACTATGTTAGTTACCTATTGCTGCAGGATGGATTACCCCAAAACTTAGTATCTTACAACAAATAATTATCCACAGTTTCTGTGGGTAGGGAATTCAGGATCAGCTTAGCAGGGTGGTTCTGCCTCATGGTCTCCCATGATATTATGTTCAGTATTTAAGGCCAGGGCTGCATTTATCAGAAAACTTGATTGAGGGCCAAAAGAACCATTTCCAAGGTGCCTCACAACATGGCTGTTGGCAGGAGGCTTTCGTACGAGCTCTCGGTCAGCATCATAGTTAAGGGCAACTTGGGTGTCCCTATGACATGGCACCTGGCTTCCTCCAGAGTGAGTAATGAAGTGGGGGGGTGGAGAGATAGTTGGGGGTGTGTGTGTGCAGGTGGGGGATGGGAGGGGACAGATGTATGTCACATGCCTTTTATTTAGTTTCAGAGGTCTAGAGACACACAATCACTTCCACCGTGTTCTGTTTCTTAGAAGTGAGTCACTAAATATACTCCACACTTAAGGGGAAGGGAATTAGTTTTCACCTTTTGAAGGAAGGACCATCAAAGCATTTGAGGATGTATTTTTAAACTACAACAGGTTTTTAATAGCATTCACCTTTTTACTTTTTAGATACTTTATGCTCTGCATTTAGTCCAGTCTGGCCAGAGTCGTCTTCGAGGTAGTGGCCAGACCCGGAAGCTACGAAGATTCAATACAGGGCGGTTAGTAGAAGAAGTTACCATCTCTGATGCTGTAACAGGTCCCAAGTCGGTAATCTGTCATCTCCCTTTCCCACTATCTGCTCAGGTTTCCCTTGCCCTCAGTCAGTTCTTTGACCAATCTAGGTTGCTTTTCTGGCAGATGATGACTCAGACCTTCATCTCTGAGGGTTCTGAGGCTTTAGTTGTCTTTGTAAGGCCATAATTGCTGCAATTGCCCATTTCATCATCCCCAATCAATGTCCCAGTGAATCTTCTGTGTTCCAGGCATACTCTTCCTTGTACACAGTATGTATCAGCAGCCTCGCTCCTTGTGGTAATCAGAGCCAGTTACTCTTTCTGATATGGTAACACCTTTCTTTGCTTGCTGATCTATTGCCATGAGGAGTCTAATTAACAGGTGGCAGTAATGTCCTCAAGTTCAGTGGAAGCCCAGCCATTTCCCCTCGGGAAATATTTTCCTGCCCGAAAGTAGGACTATTAATTCAACAGAATCCAGCTGTGGAGATAGGAAGCACAAAATTTTATTTAGATCATGAAGAGTGATGGGGAGAGGGGGGTTGATCTTCTTCCACCTCATGTTTCTTGGACCAGTGTTGCTAGAAACTGGGGACATGGCACCATACACCAGCCATTGCTTTAGCATATGTATACAATATCCTGGAGGATGGTGTCCTAACAACAGAATGTTGTCCCTGAGCTGACACTTTAGCTAAGTTATTAAAATGACTTTCCAAGAACTTCTGCTTCCAGCCATTATGGAGCAAACCAGTCTGGAATTACCTTTTGAACATAAGCAACTACAAAACTAAACAAAATATAGGACATCATTGTTTTCAAACATTGGACGAGAGCCAAACAAGATTGTGATCCTGGAGAAAATGAAAACAAACGGGGCAAGACCTACCATTATATAGATTTTCTACTTCTCCAAGACTATGTTTAAGAAAGGGGAAACCATACAGAGTTAAATAGATAGAGACCATTGTTCAAGAAGACCAAGATAATATATAATAACTATAAGAAGACCAAGGCAGAATAATGTGAGAGGAGTGACTATGCAAAAAGAGCTCAAGCAGTCTTTATAGGAAGCCCCTTTAGCCTTTGCCTGAGTATCAGTCTACTCAGGCAGACAGTGAAATTCCAGATATCTGGGCAAGAACAACTTCCAAGGAAAGACCAATTATGTGTCAGTTGTGACACAAACAATAAAGAGTTCACAGAGAACTGGAAACCATTTGAATTCCCTCCAGCCAGAGTAAAGAGACCTTGCTGAATACACATGAAATTCAGTAGAAATCCTAGAAAGGCAACACTTTGAAGTGGGGCTGAGTTGTATCTCAAGTAAATGCTATTCTAAACCACATTAGAAGAGCCTAAAACATACCTCAAATCGATCAGACTAATCTTAAAGAAAGTCTAAAAGTCTGATAGTCATTAAAGATACACAACAAAATCCAGCACCCAACAATGTATAATTTACAGTATCTAGAATTTAACATAAAATGAATAGACATATGCAGACTCAGGAAAATATGAATGATAAGACAGAAATTAGTCACAAGTGTCAGACTCAGAAATGACAGAGACTATGGGATTAGCAGACAGGAATGTCAGTGCATCTATTAGAATTACGCTCCATATACTCAAAGATTAAGAAAGAACATGAAAATGATGAGATGAAAAATGGAAGATTTAAGAAGGACTCAGCTCAAGCTTCTAGAGATAAAAATAAAATATCCAAAATTAACACACTGGTTGGATATAATAACAAATCAGACACTATAGAAGAAAAGAGCAGTGAACATAATGACATAGGAAAAGAAAACCTATCCACTTTGAAGCACAGTAAGAAAAGATTGGAAAAACAAAGCAACGCTGAGTGAGGTATGGAATAATATTTAATGGTCTACCATTTATGCATTTGATATATTAGAAGGAAAGGGGAGAGGAAGAGATAAGAAATATTTGAAGAGGTAGTAGTCAAAAATGTCTAATTTTTCATGTCTATTAGGATGCTTTTTTTTTTTCCAAGAGAAAAGTAAGCAATGGTAAGGATATAGAAAAATTGGAACCCTTGTGCTTTGCTGGTGGAAATGTAAAATGGCGCAGCTGCTGTGGAAAACACTTTGGTGATTCCTTTGGTGATTTTGGTATATTCTCCAAAGAATTGATTCAAACAGTTACTTGTATACCAATGTTCCTAGAAGCATCATTCACAAAAGCTAAAAGGTAGAAACAGCCCAAATGTCAATCAGTAGGTACACGGGTAACCTACATGTAATATATATATATATATATATATATATATAATTGAATATTATTCATCTTTTTTAAAGAAATGAAATTTTGAAACATGCTAAAATATGGGTGAACCTTGGAAACATTATGGTGACTGAAATAAACCAGATTTAAGAAGAAAATACTATATGGGTCCACAAATCATATTAATGAGGTACTCAAAATAGGTATATTCTTAGGGACAGAAAGTAGAGTAAAGGTTATCAGGGGCTGGAGGGAGGGGAGAATGTGGAGTTATTGCTTAATGTTTCAGTAAGAGTTTCAGTTCAAGTTGAAATTTTCTGGAGATGGATGGTGCTGCTGGTGGCACAACAGTGTGGATGTGCTTAATGCTACTGAATACAGTGCTTAAAAATAGTTAAAATGGTAAATTTTATCTATATTTCACCACAATACATTTTTTTTAAAGATTTTTATTTATTTATTTGACACAGAGAGAGACCAGATCACAAGTAGGCAGAGAGGCAGGCAGAGAGAGAGGAGGAAGCAGGCTCCCTGCTGAGCAGGGAGCCCGATGCGGGGCTCGATCCCAGGACCCTGAGACCATGACCTGAGCCAAAGGCAGAGGCTTTAACCCACTGAGCCACCCAGGCGCCCCACAATACATTTTTTAAGTTACTCACCACTGTTCAAGGATAAGCTATGCTTTATTTACCAGTATCAGTCATTTGATGATGATGACAGAAATCAAAGAGTTTGATGGAATTCAGTTACGTATAGTGGCATCTATGTGTGTTTCCTGCAAACTTTTGAAACCATAGGTGCTTGTAGAAATTGAAATTACATGTTGCCTCTATAAATTGCTAATCAACACTTTTTGTAATCTGTCCTAAGTGAATAATCAAAAAAGTTTAGTCTAATATTTCCACTTGCCTGAGCTTTGTTTTTTTTTAACAATCACATAAGGAAGCATTTATTTGAGGTTTAACATGAAATCATACAAATAAAATTTGTATAAACACAAATCCACATCGAGTCATAACACAGATAGCAAAAGACAAAGTAAAAACAAAGAAAACTAATTGGCAGCTCTATACAGTTGGACACAGTTGTGTCTTGTACACTAGAAAGTCTTTTACAAAATAATCATCTTAGATCAACAGAAGACCAATCTTCAATGTCGTTCTGCAAGATGGGTTAACTTTAGTAATCTCCTCCTGTTTTCTCCAACATCCTCTTTTAGTATGGCTGGTAATTGTTTTGGTGATTGCCACCTCCTCGAGACGCCTTGCTGTAAGTGCTCTGTTGGCCACTGTAGTCTACATATCCTTGTCCATATCCATAGTTCCCATAGTTATACCCAGTATAATCATAACCGCCATAGCCACTATAGTTTTGATCACCACCATAGGCTCTATTGTAATTTCCATATCCTCGATCATAGTTATTAAATCCTTGGTTCCAGTTTTGGCCCCGACCTCGTCCACCACCCCTAGTACCACCTCGTCCACCAGCTGCAGCACCTCTTCCTCCTTTTTGTTGTTGCTGTTGCTGCCTATGTACCTCTTTGGGTTGTGCAACTTTGATTTCACACAGCCCAGAACCAATTTGATGATATCTGCTTTCTAACAGTGTCTTTACTGGCTTTTCATCTGTGTATGTGATAAAACAAAATCCTCTTCTTTCATTTGTTTTTGTATCCATGGGAAGTTCAATATTTTCAATCTCTCCAAAGGCCCCAAAATATTCTTTAATTTGTTCTTCAGAAGTACCTTGGCTCAATCCACCCACAAAAACCTTTTTGGGTGGTTCTTTCCCTTTTAAAACTTTGGCCCTTTGGGGGTCTATCAATTTGCCATCCAGTTTGTGTTCTTTCAGTTCCAAAACCTTATCAACACTAGCAGCATCTTTGAAAGCACAAATCCAAATCCTCTTGATCTTCCGTCACTGGATCTATTTTAATTGTACAGTCTACAACTTCCCCAAATTGAGACAAATATTCAGTCAGATCTTTTTTGCTTGTATCCCAGCTCAAGCCTCCAAAAAACATTTTGCCGTCATCCTGCTGATTCTTGCTCGCATTGATCTTGGATCCCTCTGCCAACTCCTCTACGTTGCTGTACTCGTTCATGTCCTCCATGGTGGCGGAGATGTTGGCGGCCGCGGTGGTGCTGGCGCGCAGTCGGGGTCGCGGCAGCAGCGGCGGGAGCGAGCGTTGGTTGGCGCTGGATTTAAAATGGCGGTGGGAGAGATCACTTGCCTGAGCTTTGTAACTTCTTCCTCAGAGCTTTGCCAGGCAAATCCCTGCAATTTATTTATTGTAGGCCATTATTTTATCCAAGCCTCATGAAACCATCCTTGCAGTGGATTGCTCCAGGTGTTTTTGTCAGGTCAGCTTATATCAAGGAAGAGTGCTCCTCTGCCAGTAACCCCTGCTATCCGCTCACCAACCCTGTCCCAGCATCCTCAAGATCCACTTTTGTTAGCATCTTGATGTTCCTAGCTGTATGCAATAGCCAGGGCCTTCAGTTTCTTCAGTAAACTACTTCCTGTGGGAGCAAAGATATATTTTTCTGCCTACTTGAGCCAAAACTTGTCTTCAGTTATCCCGGAGATTATGAGTGGAAGTGGGCTAGGGTCTTGATGAGGACAGGCATCACCTTACAAGGCAAGATTCAGGTGCAGTCTTTTTAGTCTCCTAGGTAGGTGAGGACGTTCTTTTCTACCCAAGAGGAAGAAGACTAGTTCTGCTCACTTACATTAAAATCAATCTAGTGACTCAGTATTCTCAGACTTGTATATTCTATCCCAGGTCTTAAGATCTTCAACTTTTCCTGTCAGGATCCTAACTTCAAAATAGGAGACCCATTAAGGTTTTGTATTCTCTCTCCTTTTGACTTTGTCACCTTATGACTAAATCATTGGCTTAATGTTCAAGACAGTATTCCCTACATCTGCAGGAGATAAAGCTTTTTAAATATTGGCATGGAGACCTAAAGCTCCCAGTGTGCTTGAATTGATTGTTGGCTAACTGAATTCATCATTTTACTTTTTTAAGGCTTCCAAAGCAGTTCACAAAAGCCAATGGAGTCCCCATTCTTTATTATTATTGTCTGCATTTTGTTCAAGTGCACAGCTGCCATATCACCCAGAGCTTCTCCCTTCTAGCTGTACCTCATCCCAATCCACTACTAGTGAGAGCCAACTGTGTTGATACTGGATCCACACTTACCACCAGCAATGGAGTCCTTATTTCTGCCCACCTCCAACCTCCCATCTGAAGGGATCCCCACAAGTAGTAGTTGTTCAGCACATTTGGATTGTGCAAGTGTCAGTGCCAAGCAGCTTACCACAAACATCATAGATCTCATTGTCAGAGAAGCCCTGAAGCAAAGCCTGGAGGTCTGTATCGGGGCCTGAGGTACTGTCAGATTACCCCTGTGTGGAGCTGGTCCAAGCTGATGTGGAACTGATTGGCTGCAGCAGCAATTGGAGTAAATGGCAGGGCCAGGATGAGAAATGGTTCTCAAGAGTTCTGGGACATTGGAGTCTCGGCCTCTAACTGAGTGTCCATATACAAAATGTTGTCAGCCCATTCTGAGCATTTACTTGAGCCCAAGTAAAATGGAGGTCCATTCCTAGATGCACTTGAGCAGAAGTAGGTCAAAGTCTGTTTGCCCAATCAATTTTCTGACTATGCTTTTATCTGTGTGGTTCTGGTTTGAGGTTTGGTGTCAGTCTGAGGACTATGATCACAAAGCCATTCCTCAGTGGACTAAAGGACAAACCAGGCTAGACATTCTCACACTAACATCCTTGCCTTCAGCCCGACATGAACCTGATTGGCCTTCATTGGCTTTGAACACACTTCTCAGTGTCAGAACTCTTTCTGGTAGTTTATTTCTGTGTTTAGTTATTAGATATAGAATGTAGTATATGATTTAATAGGTCCACATAAAAAATTGCCAACATATTCCCGAACAGTTTATTAATGAAGGTAACTTTTGGCTTAAGAAGTATCTTCAAGGGGCGCCAGGTGGTTCAGTTGGTTAAGCGTCTGCCTTCGGCTCAGGCCCTAATCTCAGGCCTGATGTGGGCTGAGATCAGGCACATCAGGCACCCTGCTAAGCAGAGAGTCTGCTTTTCACTCTCTCTCTGCCTTCTCCCCTGTGCTCATGCTCTATCTCCTCTCTCTCTCAAATAAATTAGTAAAATCTTAAAAAAAAAAAAAGAAAGGGAAAAAAAGTATCTCTGTATAGGGGAAAGGGGGACAGATTCAATTATTAGACTACCATCATCTGTTTTAAAAAGTTGTAATTGCTTGAGGATTTTTCAAAACATTTTATTAGGAAAACCTAAAACAGGGCGCCTGGGTGGCTCAGTGGGTTAAAGCCTCTGCTTTCGGCTCAGGTCATGATCTCAGTGTCCTGGGATCTAGGCCCGCATTGGGCTCTCTGCTCAGCAGGGAGCCTGCTTCCTCCTCTCCCTGTCTCTCTGCCTGCCTCTCTGCCTACTTGTAATCTCTCTCTCTGTGTCAAATAAATAAATAAAATCTTAAAAAAAAAAAAAGGAAAACCTAAAACATACATAAAATAGGAAGAATAGAATAACAAATCCCAGGTACCCACCAACCAGTTCTCGGGGGATTTTTACCAAGACTCCAAAGAATCTCAAATTCATAAGCACCCTATGCAGGTAGCCAAGATGGCCAATGCGAGAGAAGAATAATTTCCCCGTCACTGCTTCAGTGAGTGATCACATTGCCTCCCCTGGAAATTGATTTCTTCCCACCCAGTTGATTTATTTGCTCAGGTTCTTTTTAACCAGAGGGGTCAAGGCCGGTGATGAGGAAGGGTCTAGCTGCCCACCGGAGGGAGCAATATTTTTCTGTTCCTCAGTAATTCTCTGTAAATTGGTGCTGATACTTGTCAAAGGTTGGGGTTTGTTTTGTTTTGTTTTTGTTTTTGTTTTTTTTTAAAGCTCTGTTCTTCTTCTTCTTCTGTTGGAATATCATTAGTTTTTCTTGGACTGTGGGATATGGTCTGTGACCTTCACACAGGCGTCAGCAGTCCTGTCTGTAGTATTTCACAGTAAATGAATTGGTATAACGTCACTGACCTTACTTGTACACTGTTTGACTCTTGTATTGGAATCAGTCTAAGCTGCTCACTGTTTTCCATCTTCGTTCGGGGAAACCAGAAAAAATTGCTTTGAAATTGAATTTTTTTAGTGTGTTTTTCTAATGAAACTCTGCAATGGCCTTGATTGTGTTTTTCTAAATCTCCTCCCATCTCACTTCTGTTTTCACACTGAGACACCGTTGTTTTTCACAGTCTGGAGCACAGAAAAAACATGGATTGTACTTACACTTCTCAGAACCCATATGGATTTCTGGGTTTTATTTTGGGCACTGCATTTAGGAGGATAGATCGGCAAACTGGAGTGTGTCGGGGCAGAGCTAACAGGTTGGTCTGGGAGCAGTGTATGATGAACAATTAATCGTGGAGAAAAGAAGACTCGACAGACACAGCAGCTATCTGCAAAAGCTGTACTGAAATCTAGCTATGAACAGTGGGGGGAAGTTAGAGGGAGGCAAAATTCAGCTAGTATAAGATTAGATGAGAAATGTCCAGCATTTAAACTTGGTTGTCTCATAAACAAGTGAATTCTCCTCCTTAGGAGTCAGATAAATGCCAGATAACATCTCTCAGGAATATCCTTATAGAGGGGGTTCCCAATAATAATAGCACACCTGTGTGTGGAGTACTTATTTTGAGCCAAGTACTATTCTAAGCACTTTCCCTGTGTTACTAATTTAAGTCTCACAATGGAGAGCTGTACTTCAGATCCATAGTATTGTATCTGAACAACCAGATATGTTTCAAAAATCTTTGGATTTGAAGACACATGGCACATCTATC
This sequence comes from Ailurus styani, assembly GCA_002007465.1. Taxonomy (NCBI): domain Eukaryota; kingdom Metazoa; phylum Chordata; class Mammalia; order Carnivora; family Ailuridae; genus Ailurus; species Ailurus styani. The sequence continues at coordinate 2,602,180 of LNAC01000217.1, forward strand.
TTGTGTTAGAAAGTATCCTCAGGGGACTGTACTCCATAATTAAATAAATTAATATTTCTGTGGTGTGCGTGTGAATTTAAAAAAAAGTTTTTATTGAAATTTGAGTAGAGTTAACATACAGTGTAGTATTGTGTGTTGTTGTTGTTTTTTTAAAGATTTTATTTATTTATTTGAGAGAGATATAACAGAGAGATAGAGATCACAAGTAGGCAGAGAGGCAGGCAGAGAGAGAGGAGGAAGCAGGCTCCTTGCCAAGCAGGGAGCCTGATGCGGGCCTCGATCCCAGGACCCTGAGATCATGACCTGAGCCGAAGGCAGAGGCTTTAACCCACTGAGCCACCCAGGCGCCCTGTAGTATTGGTCCTTCATCCCCATCACCTGTTTAACCCATCCCCTCATTCACCTCCCCTCTGGTAACCATCAGTTTCTTCTCTAGAGTGAAGAGTCTGTTTCTTGATTTGTCTCCCACTCTCTCTTTTTTCCCCCTTTGCTTATTTGTTTCTTAAATTCCACATATGAGTGAAATCACATGGTATTTGTCTTTCTCTGGCTGATTTATTTTGCTTAGATTAATACTCTCTAGTTCCATCCATGTCATTGCAAATTGCAAGGTTTCCTTCTTTTTTTGTGCCTGAGTAATATCCCATTGTGTGTGTGTGTGTGTGTGTGTGTGTGTGTGTATAATATATATGCTATATATATATAGTGTATATATGAGATATTACTCAACCACAAAAAAGAAGGAAACCTTGCAATTTGCAATGACATGGATATATACGTGTGTGTGTGTGTGTGTGCGTGTGTGTGTGTATATACATGTATACACACACACACACACACACACACACACACCACCTCTTCTTTATCCATTGATCAGTCGATGGACAATTGGGCTCTCTCCATAGTTTGGCTGTTGTGGATAATGCTTCATAAACATTGGGGTGTCTGTATCCCTTTGAATTAGTACTTTTGTATCCTTTGGGTAAATACCCAGTAGTGCAGTTGCTGGGTCATAGGGTATTTTATTTTTAATTTTTTGAGGAACCGCCATACTGTTTTCCATAGTGGCTGCACCAGTTTGCATCCCCACCAGCAGTGTAAGAGGGTTCCCCTTTCTCCACAACCTCACCAACACTCGTTGTGTCTTGCGTTGTTGCTTTTAGCCATTCTGACAGGTGTGAGGTGGTATCTCACTGTGGTTTTGATTTGTATTTCCCTGATGATGAGTGATGTTGAGCATCTTTTCATGTGTCTGTTGGAGGCATATGAGTTTGTTTATATGTTAAGTTAGCTACCATACAGTATATCATCAGTTTTTGATGTAGTGTTCAATGATTCATTAGTTGGGTCTAACACCCGGTGCTCATCACAACATGTGCCCTCCTTTATACCCATCACCTGGAGGCATATGAACTTTTACATTAAATGGAATAAATACCTTTACATGAATTGGGTGAGGTTTTTCTTCCAAAGCAGTTCAGATTAGCTCTACCCGCAAATAAGGTTTGAGGTAATTTTAGGGTTATGGATTCTGAATTGTACATAAGGAAATATGGACTCATTTTGTTATCCCTAGATTATAAGTGAAGAAGCTGAGGCATAGAGATTAGATAACTTGCTCAGAGTTATATAGCTTCTAGAGAGAAGCTAAGTTTAACCATGCTCATTTTTCTTAAAATATTTTATTTTTAAGTAATTGCTACACCCAACATGGGGCTCAAACCCACAGCCCCAAGATCAAGAGTCATATGTTCCACTGACTATGCCAGCCAGGTGTCCCTCAACCATGCTCTTAAACACTGTGTGTTGCCTCTCACTATGCTCTCCCCTCCCCTCATTGAGGAGTTGGGCTAAATCCCCACAACTGTCTTTTTCAATCTGGGAATCTTTGAGTTCCTAATCTCAGGGTTGTGAGTTCAAGCCCTGCATTGGGCTCCATACTGGACATGGAGCTTACTTAAAGATAAAAAAATAAAAAATAGATAAAATAAAAGGAGAAATATCTGGAAAAAAAAGATCTCCTCTTCCTACACAAGTATGTGGTGTCTCACAGGAGGTGTTTTAGTGTAATTGCTTTCCAACCACTTGCCAGAGCCACCTGAAGATAGATTATATGTTATAATGATTTGTCTTCAGTGACCTTTCCTTTTGTATCTTTTGCCACTGCGTGTTAGCCAAAACACCACCACATGAATCCTGATGGTTCAGGTTTGCCCCCTTTCCACCCATGTTCCAGGACTCATTTTCCCAGGAAAATAGCTGATGCCTCTTAACCTTTCTTTCACCATCTAGACATGTATTGTGGAATAGTGGAAAGAAAATGAATTCAGACATTCAGATACCTGAGTTTAAATCCAGATGTGGAAATCTGGGCAAAGCTAGTTACCCTTACTCATTAATTTGCAAAATGGGATATATAATACCAGGGATTAATTCAGGTTTTATGAAACCTGAAGTTGATATTATTAGTGGGGGGAGCCCCTTTTAAACAAAAGAATACCAAATTGTGAATATATGGTAGGTGTATACAAAATGTGTATTTATTTATTTTTCTTTCTTTTTTAAATTAACATATAATGTATTATTTGCCCCAGGGGTACAGATCTGTAAATCATCAGGCTTACACATTTCACAGCACTCACCATAGCACATTCCCTCCCCAATATCCATAACCCAGCCACCCCCAGCCCCCCCTCCCCAGCAACCGTCGGTTTGTTTCATGAGATTAAGAGTCTCTTATGGATTGTCTCTCTCCCGATCCCATCTTGTTTCATTTTTTTCCTCCCTACCCCCCACGCCCCCCTGCCCTGGCCCTCAAATTCCTCATACAAGAGAGATTATATGATAACCGTCTTTCTCTGACTACTTATTTCGCTTAGCATAATACCCTCTAGTTCCAGCCATGGTGTTGCAAATGGCAAGATTTCATTTTTTGGTGGCTGCATAGTATTCTATTGTATATATATATATATACCATATCTTCTTTATCTATTCATCTGTTGATGAATATCTAGGTTCTATCCATAGTTTGGCTATTGTGGATATTGCTGCTATAAACATTCAGGTGCATGTGCCCCTGAGGATCGCTACCTTTGTATCTTTAGGGTAAATACCCAGTAGTGCAATTGCTGGGTCGTAGGGTAGCTCTATTTTCAACTTTCTGAGGAACCTCCATACTGTTTTCCAGAGTGGCTGCACCAGCTCGCATTCCCACCAACAGTGTAGGAGGGTTCCCCTTTCTCTGCATCCTCGCCAACATGTGTCGTTTCCTGACTTGTTGATTTTAGCCATTCTGACTGGTTTGAGATGGTATCTCACTTTGGTTTTGATTTGTATTTCTCTGATGCCAAGTGACATTGAGCACTTTTTCATGTGTCTGTTGCCCATTTGGATGTCTTCTTGGAGAAATGTCTGTTCATGTCTTCTGCCCATTTCTTGATTGGATTATTTGTTCTTTGGGTGTTGAGTTTGATAAGTTCTTTAAAGATTTTGGATACTAGTCCTTTATCTGATATGTCATTTGAAAATATCTTCTCCCATTCTGTCAGTTGTCTTTTGGTTTTGTTGACTGTTTCCTTTGCTGTGCAAAAGCCTTTGATCTTGATGAAGTCCCAATAGTTCATTTTTGCCCTTGCTTCCCTTGCTTTTAGTGATGTTTCTTGGAAGAAGTTGCTGCAGCTGAGGTCAAAGAGGTTTCTGCCTGTGTTCTCCTCAAGGATTTTGATGGATTCATGTCTCACATTGAAGGCTTTCATCCATTTGGAGTCTGTTTTTATGTGTGCTGTAAGGAAATGGTCCAATTTAATTCTTCTGCTTGTGGGTGTCCAATTTTCCCAACACCATTTGTTGAAGAGACTGTCTTTTTTTCTGTTGGTCATTCTTCCCTGCTTTGTCGAAGATTAATTGACCATAGAGTTGAGAGAGTCCATTTCTGGGCTCTCTCTTCTGTTCCCTTGATCTATGTGTCTGTTTTTGTGCCAGTACCATACTGTCTTGATGATTACAGCTTTGTAATAGAGCTCGAAATCTGGAATTGCGATGCCACCAACTTTGGTTTTCTTTTTCAACATTACTCTGGCTATTCGGGGTCTTTTCTGGTTCCATGTAAATTTTAGGATTATTTGTTCCATTTCTTTGAAAAAAATTGATGGTATTTTGATAGGGATTGCATTAAATGTGTAGATTGCTCTAGGTAGCATAGACATTTTCACGGTATTTGTTCTTCCAATCCATGAGAATGGAACTTTTTTCCATTTCTTTGTGTCTTCCTCAGTTTCTTTCATGAGTACTTTATAGTTTTCTGAGTACAGATTCTTTGCCTCTTTGTTTAGGTTTATTCCTAGGTATCTTATGTTTTTCCATGCAATTGTAAATGGGATGACTGCTTAATTTCTCTTTCTTCTGTCTTACTGTTGGTGTATAGAAATGTAACTGATTTCTGTGCATTGATTTTATATCCTGACACTTTACTGAATTCCTGTATGAGTTCTAGCAGTTTTGGAAGGGAGTCTTCTGGGTTTTACACATCAAGTATTAGGTCATCTGCAAAGAATGAGAGTTTGACTTCTTTGGCAATTCAGATGGCTTTTCTTTTTGTTGTCTGATTGCTGAGGCTAGGACTTCTAGTACTATGTTGAGTAGCAGTGGTGATAGTGGACATCCCTGCCGTGTTCCTGACCTTAGGGGAAAAGCTCTCAGTTTTTCCCCATTGAGAATGATATTCACTGTGGGTTATTCATAGATGGCTTTGATGATATTGAGGTATGTACCCTCTATCTCTACACTGTGAAGAGTTTTGATTAAGAAAGGATGCTATACTTGGTCATATAGTTTGTTAAATATACTGTAGGTATATACAAAATGTGTATTTATTTATTTTTATTTTTATTATTTTTTTAAAGATTTTTTTTTTTTATTTATTCATTTGACACAGAGAGAGAGATTACAAGTAGNAATAGTTTGTTAAATATACTGTAGGTATATACAAAATGTGTATTTATTTATAAATAATGCCCAAACCTGCATAAGGGGAAGTATAATGCATTGGAAGTTGGAAAGAAGCAGTCATCTTAACAAAAGGCCATTGGTGAGGGGGGAATATAATTTACAAAAACTTATGATAAAACTTATGATGTGTGAGCATATTGCTAGTGACCCTTCTTAGATTAGGAAGAAACTCATTCACTAAGAGGTCCTGAAGATTGAGATTAATCAGTATCATGGTAAATTTGCTTCTGTATCAACCCCACAGGCTTGTGAGAATCAAATCACAAGATTAAATATATACAAACCTGTTTTGTAATCACTAAACACTGTGCATTGTTAGTCATTATTTTGATGCCCAGAGCTAAGCATAAATGATTATTCAAAAAAATGACAAAATGGGTGACATTTGCTCTCACCTAGTATTATACAGGCTTTTTTTTTATTACCTTTCCCTAGGACTTTAAAATATTTATCAGAAAAATATATGCACACATTTTTACAAAAAAAGTATTGAGAAAAGACTTGCAACCCAAAACTAACAGTCTTATGTCCCACCCTTCATGTTTTCTAGTTCCATTCTCTAGAGTCAATACATTTCTTCCATATTGCTAAATAACTCGTATTACATTGCTTACTGATGTATCCATGTTGGATATTATTGATGATTTTCTATTGTGGTACATAGGATTTCACTTTCTTTTTCCCATTCTCCCAATAGTACAATTTTATGACTACCTTAATATGAAATATTGTTTACAACTGAACCATAGTGAACTATGATTACATTTTTCATATACTCTTTTTTGTGTTTTTCTAGAGTTAGTAATTGCACCATTTTTTTTGGTTGCTTAGTTTTCCATTGTACATATATCTGAGTTTTCCCATTTTGCACAGTAGCATTTTATATATATTTTCACACAAATAAATTGTCCACTCTGCAGAAAGCCATGGCGCATCCCTCTGGTCTAGAATGCTCTTTCTTACCATGCAACTGTATGGAACTTCCTTATGCTGTCACAGTGGAAATTTCCTTCATCTTCTTCCTATGTTAGATTTCTTATTTCCTGTATTCCTCATCTTGCTCTTTCTTGGCTTTAGTCCCTCTTTTTGGTGCATTTTATTCTCCTATAGCTTCCTGAAGAAAGGTATATGGTAGGCAATTAACTGACTGAGACTCTGAATGTCTCAAAATTCTTTAGCCTTATAATTGACTAATTTAGATGGCTGACTAATTTAGGCTTCTAGATTTAAATCATTTCACTCAGAATTGGGAAGGCATTCCATTGTCTTCTAACTTTTGGAATTGCTCTGAGAAGTTTTGCCGTTCTAATTACCAATCCTTTGACTCTGATAACTTTTCCTCTTTGGAGATGATCTAAAATTCCACAATACCATGTGTGGTATATTAGATTATTGCTCAAAATATTCACTGTTCTCTGTCTCCCTCCCACTTATGTGGGTAGGATGTACTTCCCTGCACTTTGGTTCTAGCTTGACCATATGACTTACTCTGGCTAGTGGGATATTACAGCTGTGTTGCAAGCAGAGGTTGAAAAGTATTTATGTAGTTGAGCCTGCTCTCCCATGCTCTGCCACCAGAAACAGCAGAACATGTTGATGATTCAAGGAGGATGAGTAATACAAAGAACTAAGCCAACTGGTCCTAGACACATTTAACCTAAAGCTGAGCTTTACCAACCCTCAGCTGACTCACAGATCATTGATAATAAATTACATTTACTTTGAAGACCCTGAGTTTTTGGATGTTTGCCATGTAACATTTTGTGGCAATAGCTTTTGGTATTAGAAATTATTCTAATTGGAATTAGGGATTGGTATGAGTAGTGGGTTAGAGATATAAGAAAAACAAAACATGAGGGACATTGGTTTGGGAACTGGAAAGGCCAAATAGGAGGCTGGAAAGAAAATGACGATCTGTGTTGTGTAGAGATGAACTGCTTTATAAATATTTGGTAACTTGGAAGTTAGAGTGTACACCTAAAAATATTTGGATTTCTGCCGTGAGATCTCCCGATGAAATGGTGAAAGTATGAGCTAGTTGTATTTAACTGCATATCACAGGACTGCAAGAAAGAGACATTTGCATCATTTAGTATTTTTATTCCAAAATCTAACCTTGCCATACCAGAAAATTTCTGGTTCTCCCCCCCCCCAAATATACATGTAGGAAAGGGTTTTATCTGTTTCTTAAAGTTGAGAGTGAGGACCAAATTCTCATTAAGTAGATTTGGAACAAATCTCCCCATTTCATCAGTTGCCTCACCCCAGTGAGCACCTCAAAACCTGAGCTTTTCAGGGGTTGTACAGCACCAAATCCATTTGCTTCTTGGTGATTTCATTCTCTGCAGGTCTTCTACCTTTAGAGAAAGGCTGCTAATGTCTGCTAAGGCTGGAATCTTCCACTTACTTTCTGTCTTCATATATTATGATTTGAGAACAGAAGTGCCTACTAGTTTGATCAGTGCTGCCTGTGTGTTTCTGTTTTCTCTTGCTCACTCCTAAGAGGGTAAGAAGAATAAAATGTCTTTTTTCTAGCATCTTAAAACTGTAAGTCTTCACTCTTTTCATGTTGGAAGAGTAAATGCCTAGTTCATAACTAGCTGTGTAGATTATCCCAGGAGGGCCTGGCCTAGGAGGGGTGGGAGTCCAGCAGTGGCGTTGTCCACAGATGCAGCTGGACTGAATGCCAAAGGCAGGGAAATGAGCTGGGAAAGAGCTCTTTTCCAAATGGCCAGTTCAAAAATGGAATGAGGGGGGCACCTGGGTGACTCAAGAGGTTAAGCATCTGCCTTCAGCTAGGGTCATGATCCTGGGGTCCTGGGATTGGCCCCACATCAGGCTCCCTGCTCGGCGGGGAGTCTGCTTCTCCCTCTGCCTACCACTGCCCCCTACTTGTGCTTTCTCTCTGTCTCTGTCAAATAAATAAACAAAAATCTTTAAAAAAGTTGGAATGGGAACTGGTGATTGGGTTGAGAGTGGACTCAGTCATATGTGGCAGAAGGAACAGATATAATGAGATGTACTAGTATTGATGGGCTGGGCAAAGCAGAGTCAAAGTTGAAGCAACTTATTTGAATTTCTGTCCAAGCTTTCCTCGTAGCCACATCAGGCCTGCCTTGATGTCACTGCCCCAGGGAAGACTCTTTCCTGGTTCTCAGTGTCTTAACACAAAGGAAGAAGCACAAGTGGTCACCAAGTGCCTTCTGTGTACCCTGCGGAGAAGCTCTGCCTTCTTACTGAAATTTCAAAGTCACACTCCTGTTCTAGTTAGGAGCTCTCCTTTGTCCCCACACTTTGTGGATCTCGTCTAGTTTGAGTGTTTTCCCTGGCAGGAGAAAAATAGAATATGGGAGTGTGGGGTCATTTGGCTAGAGAATGGTCATCATTAAAGCTAAGAGCAGATTTCGAAGTCTGAAAAGTTCAAGGCGGGGGCGGGGGACACCAAATACAGATTAATAAGAGCAAAAGCACAGACACCCCAGAATCATTGAAAGTAACAGTGGTTGCCCAGGCAATGGGGAAGGCTCCTGGCACTTCCCCAGCCCCTTAGACTTCCTTTGTTGATAGTGACCAAATTTTCAAAACCATAGATCTGAACATCTAATATGACAAGTACAAGGACACTCCAGTCTGAATGTTTGAAACAGGTACCATCCTGGGAAATTTGGGGCGTGGAGTGCCATCTCCCTGGCCCGTCTCGCCCTAAAGTGCCTCAATGATTTCTTGTCCTCACCCTTCCCAACTCTTCATCTTCTGGTCCTGCCTTAATCCTAAATGGGTTATGTTAGTGGTTTGCTAGGATTGGTGACACCTTTCCCTCTTGTCACTCAGCTTTTGCCCAATAGCTTATATATTTTGAGTAGAACAATAGTGTGGGGTTACCTGCCCCAGAGCCCTTTCCAGAACAAAGGATTTCCAGAACAGACGTAAATAGGCTACTCTCGCTCTGAAATCTCTTGTGCTTATTAACAAGATTTCCTTATTTCCTATGAGTTTACCAAAGACTGGAGTGTGGAGTTTATTTAGAAAAGACAAATTACTTCCTAGCTTCTACTTCTTGGATGAGAAGAATAGTGATTTATGGTTTAGGAAATCCCAAATAGGAAAATCTCGTTGTTTTCTCCTTTTAATTGACCTGTACTTCCAATTTTCCTACCTCCTTTCATTTTCCACAGTCCAGACCCATCTTTCATATTTTTCACATCCATCAATCTATAAGACTATGTAAATACAATTCCTGTTGATTGTTATAAACATTAACCATAATCCAAAAAAACCCAAAAAACAACTTAGTACTGCAGTCCAAGCAGAGCAAAATTTAACACTGACCAAAGAGATTTGTTTTTTTATTTAGTTCCTTTGAACTGACTTTGGAAGGTGAAGTGGTCATAGGTAAAACTAACAATTAGCTACCTCAAGCTTGCAACAGAGCGAGGCAAAGAAACACCAGGTTATTAATAAAAATGATTCCAACTCCCGTCTTAAAACCAGGTTGTTCCTGGTTTTAAGTCAACATCTGTCGCAATCTGTGTGAAAGGGCAGAACATGTATACAATAGCACATTTGAAAACCCAGCTGCAAAACATTAAATCGGAACACAGAGGCCTTCGATCGCTGCTAACTTGTCTTTGGCATGACAGTTGCCAAGTAAAACAGAGAGTGCTCTGCAGGGAGCCCTCATGGGCTGAACCTCATTCTCTTCTCCTTGATTTCTCAGTCAGCTAATGTGAGTGAGGCCACTGCCCACTGACCACATCTGCCCATAAACTCTCAGCTGAGACAAATCCAAGTTGTTCTCCCTCAAAACTACGATTTCAACAAAGGGTTGTTTTAATTCCATGGAATTATGATTTAAAGGATTGTTGTTTTAATCTGCTTAGTTTTGGGGTGGTTTGTTATACAATAGTACTAAGATAGTGGGCTTGTCAATTGAAGAATCCCTGTCTTTTGTCAGTCCTGAAAAAATTAATCATGAGTCACGTATTACTTCCTTCCCATTTTCCCATTTTCTATTCACTCCGTCTATAACTGTTTTTTGTTTTTTGGTTTTTTTTTTGAGAAAGTGCAAGCTGGGGCAGGAGGGGCAGAGGGAGGGAGAGAAAGACAATTAGGCAGGCTCCATGCCCAGCACGTAAGGCTTGACCTTACGACCCCAAGGTCATGACCTGAGCTGGACTCAAGAGACACCTAACCGACTGAACCACCCAGGTGCCTGTCACCCCTTCTATAACTCTTATTGGATATATTCTATCATCTGTGATTCTGTCCTTTGTGATTGTTAAAACTGTCATTCATTTTTTCCCCATTTTTCTCTCTGGTGCACTCTGAGTCATTTCCTTAGTTCCAGTTTCCTTATTTTCTATTCAGGTATTAAATATCTTTAGTTTTGACTTTCAGTTAATTTAAATTTCATTTATAAAAGAACTGTTTGCTCCTTTTCTAAAGGAGCCTTTCTTTTTACACATTTTCCTATTTTTCATTCTATTTTCTATTCCTGTTTAAAAAATCTTGTCAGTCATTTAAAACGTACTTATTGGGCGCCTGGGTGGCTCAGTGGGTTAAAGCCTCTGCTTTCGGCTCAGGTCATGATCTCAGCGTCCTGGGATCGAGGCCCGCATCGGGCTTTCTGCTCAGCAGGGAGCCTGCTTCCTCCTCTCCCTGTCTCTCTGCCTGCCTCTCTGCCTACTTGTGATTTCTCTCTGTGTGTCAAATAAATAAATAAAATCTTAGAAAAAAAATAAAATAAAAAAAATAAAACGTACTTATTGTATCATCATCATCTGTAAATCTATTTTCTCTAATTTGGGGCGGATTAATTCTGTTCTGACCTAATTTTGTGATCCCACATTCAAGGTCCTTTTCTCCTGTGGTTTGTAATTTTTATTATGAACTTATGTATAGTTAGCATGAATATTTTCCCACTGGGGAAGAACTGTGTGCCTTGGGGTTGTCAGATTACCCCTTGACATGTTTGTGAGTTTGCTTCTGCTCGAGTCCTAGAGATATCACCGGTTCTCAACCAGCTTTTATGTTTTTTTCTCAGCTTGTTATTTCTACCTCACAGTGAAAACTCAAAACTCATGTCAATATATGGCATAGGCTTGGTTTCATGTTTTTCTGGATGAACTTTTGTTTTCACCTGTAGCCTGAGGACATAGGAATTTATCTAACCTTGTTTTTGCCAACAGCCAAGCACTCAGGAACTTAGATTTTAGAGAGTGCTCAATCCCAGTTGTCTTCCATGCTCACACCAGACAACACATGTTGGCTTGCATGAGTGTTAAAATACCAGGAACTCTTATGGCCTAGAGCTGGTCCAAACCCTGAATAGGCTGTGGTGGTGTTAGTCCTTACATACCGCCCAGTCTCTGAGTTTCCTCTTGGCTTCTGTAATCTGGAGAGTTCCTGTTCTCTCTCTCAGTTATAAATGTAACTATTTCACCCAGTGTTTCTCTGTAATAATAGTAGTAGCAGAAGGGGAATTCTTCTGCATCATTTTAGTCCACTGAATTGCTGGATGTTCTCCCTCCACACCACTCTTGAGATATAATTTTATAATGATGAAAGGTGAAACTCAAAACAGAGATATAACTTTTGGAAATATGTCTATGCTGAATAACTATGTATCAAAATATACAGAGCAATAATTTTTAGAAATGTAATAGCAATGGATGTTTGTTTTTTTAATAATGTTTAAAATATATATATATATATATATATTTTTATTTTAGAAAGAAAGTGTGTATGGGGTGGGAAAGAGGGAAAGAGAGAGAATCTCTAGAAACTGCTGATCACAGAGCCTAATGCAGGGTTTGATCCCACAAACCTGAGATTATGGCCTGAGCCAAAATCAAGAGCCAAGAGACTTAACCTGACGGAGGCACCCAGGTGCTCCAGTAATGGAGGTTTTAATATGCTCCATTTGAAACTTTACCAAATCAAGAAGCACAGTGGAAGGATCCGAATATTGCTATAAACAACATAGTTTTAATACATAAATATCAAACTTAATAACCTAGAAGCAGTGAATATATGCTTTCTTTTTTTTCAGATTTTATTTATTTGAGAGAGAGAGAGTGAGTGTGGGAGCTGTTGGAGGGGCACAGTGGGAGGGAAAAAGAGAATCTCAGGCAGCCTCTGTGCTAAGCATGGAGCCCAATGTGGGACTTGATCTCATGATCTGGAGACCATGACTTGAGCTAAAACCAAGAGTTGGGTGCTCAACTGACTGAGCCACCCAGACATCCCTGAATATACTCTTTCTGATGCTCACTTAACATTAAAACTCTCAAGAATTTAAATAGCAATGGATCCAGTTGAATTTCTCATGGCTTGTTGCATGAGCATTTGCCCCACCTGCTTCATGGAAGGCCATCTGCTTTGGATTCTTAGTGTGTCCAAGTCAGATTTAAACTTTGTCAGCAACTGGAGTGTCCTTTGAATCACCCTCAACTCTGCAGGACACCTCACAGAGCTGCTTTGTTACGTTCCAGTCTGGAGACAGTGTCATATCCAACTTTGGCTGTTTTTGTGCAGTTCATAGATCCCTGAAGCAGGACATTTGCCTTACCAACCTGTGACTCACAGAAAATTTATCTGTATACTTGGTGGTCACTACCTAGTAACTCCTAATGCCAGTACCATGAGATTTGTTTTGAGAACCTTGTAGCTTATTGCAGTATTGCTTATAATTATGAAAAATTGAAAACAACTGAAATACCTATCAGAGAGGAAAGGGTAAATAAAATGTGATATATTCACATTATATTGTGATATGAATTATCATAATATCCCATTATATTATGATATGAATTATTATAATAGTCATTAGAAGAAATAGATTGTACTTTACTATAACATATATTTGTATGTAAAATCTCTCTCTCTCTCTACATAATGTCAGCTTGTAAGAAAAAAGAAATTTGTGGAATAAAATGTATATGCTGTCATTTATGTAAATTTTTAAGCACACAGAAATGATATGTATTGTTTAAGAATATATATGAATGCATATGAAGTTATTACAAATGGACTGACTGGGATACATATTAAATTCCTGATAGTTGCTTCTAGGGATTGGGGTGAAGAAATGGAACTATGGTTGGAGACTTCACTCCTGTTTCATTACCTGTTTTATTTCATTTTTTTTCTTTAAACAACACTTGAGGCAAATACGATAAAAAATATCAATTCTAAGGAGGAAAATATATATATGCATTCAGATTAGCCTTTTTGCATTTTCCCTTTTCTTATAACTTTATTGAGGCATAATCGCTGTACAATAATCTATACATATTTAAAGTGTACAGTGTGATAAATTTTGACAGGTGTATACCCATGAAACCTTTACCACAATCAAGGCAATGGACATTTCCATCGCCTCTAACAGTTTCCTGACACCCCTTTATAATACATTTCTCCCTTTTCCCTTGAACGCGAGTAAACACTGGTTTGCTTTCTATCATTAGAGATTAGTTTGCTATTTCTAGACTTTTATACAAATGGAATCCTACTGTATGTCCTTTTTTTTTTTTTTTTGGTCTGGTTGCTTTCACTAACTTTCTCCAAATAATAGCAATTTCTCAAAAACTATTTTAAAAATCTTGTAACTGCTGAAAAACCATCTGGAACATACGATCTGTGATTCAGAAGTGGAGGAAGGAGGGAATCTGTGGAAAGCAGGTACCATTTGGAATAGACTCTCAAGTAGACAGAACAAACAAACCTAATATAATGAATTCCATATTCACAAAAATCTTCCCTCATATACTTGTTGTTTTTCATTTCCTGACCCTGCCTGAAAGTGCACCAATGAGAGTCTTGTGGAGAACTAATGTACCCACTGAAAAACAGAGGCATTGCTGAGAACTCATCCATGGCAGTTGGTTCATCCTAACACCTACCTGAGTTTAGCTTCACTAGAAGAGTGGGTTGGTTGTGTTGTGGGAGAGAGGAGCCAAGATGTACTGACGCAGAGAGAATTCAGGGATATGGGAAGATCTAAGTGTGGCAGTGGGGTAGGAGACTTTGGGTAACACTAGGCTACTGGGATAAGGACCCAAAGAGGTGGGAAAAGGCCAGAAAAGAATGAGGGAAATACCCAAAGTTAAGAGTCTCGCGGTACATGCAGCAGCCTCTCCTGAGAAACAGGAGAAGAAATTGCCATTCTGTCTTTTTGTGTCTCTTATTCTTAAGATCAGAGAATTCTTATTCTGTAAATTCAGCCTGATAGCATTATTGCTCTGTGAATTAAACTGGCTTCTGTTGGCTGGGCTGGGAGCCCAAGTACCAGATATAACATTGTTTCTGTGGAAAAATGTGCCCAGATATCTGATCTACAAAGAAAGTTTGGAGACATAACCTACATATGCCAGCCAGGGATTCCTTAGGTATATAAATCTTAGTAACAATGAGCTATGTTATAATGGAAATATTTTCACAGGTATAATTCTTAATCTATAGCCAATATCAGTCATTAAAACATACTGTTCAGTCCTGGGACCCATGAGTGGAGGATGTTACAGAGACATTGGAAAAGAGCCAGGGGAGACAAAGTAAATGATGAAAGGTTTTGAAAAATAGCCCTTCAGGGGAAAGTCTACATTAGTTCAGAGAAGTGAGGTGTGAGGAGACTGAATGTCAGTCTTGAAACTATAAAGAGATGTTACATTATTGATACCAAGTCTCTTTTCCTCGGTGTCCCCACAGAGCAATAGGAGAGAAAATGAGTTTAAACAACAACAGAAGGGATTTGGGCTCCTTGATGTCCCCAGCCTGAAGATCAGAACCCATTCTCAGGAGGCCAAGCTTCCGTCTCACAAGGGAGTCGGTCATTCTTGGGGTTTTTTGAGCTCTCTGATCAGCGACAGGCAAAGTTCACCGGGACCTGGTCATCTGCCCTCCGTCGTTTGCATACGTTATTATTTGGGAAACTGAGGAGTTCTGACCAACTATAGAAAATGCTTCAGGACTACAAAGAGGATAGAGTAAGGCAAGTGTGAACTTGCCTCATGTGGGGAAAATCCAGACAGGAGAAATCTCAGCTTCCTGTCTGTCATTTGACAAAGCTCCTCCAAAGAGCACTGAACCCCAGTAGCAGCTTGTGTGGGGAGAGCCACGGCAGCCCCCACCACCTGTGGGACAGGTGCGTCACGTCCCAGGGAGCGAGTGCAGTCCCTAGAGTCAATGTGTTTTTGGCAGATGTTGACAAAGCAGAAATGCCTGCAGAGGAAAGTAACTGGAACAGAAACTGGAAACTGGGTCAAAGGAAGAGCAGTTGAAAGGAATAGCTCTGTTGGCCTGAAGAAGATAAGCCTTTTAAAGGGGGTGGGAGTGAGAAGGGTGGGGGTTACAAGAAGCTCTTTCCAAATATTTGAAGTGCTGTCAGGTGAAAGAGAGATTAGAACTGTGCTGTGCAGCTCCAGAGGGCCAGCGAAGAGCCACTGAGTACAGGTTACAGGGAGAGTGTCTGCTGAAAAGAAGCAAGAATTTTTTCATCATTAGGGGTACTCAAAGCAGATTGCAGTGCCCAGTGACTAAGGAGTGTTTGTGCAAAGGCTGGATGAATGCCTCACAAGAACCTTGGTGGAAGAAATTCTGGACCTTTTATTATTGTATTATTGTTGTCATCGTTGTTGTTATTATTATTGTTATCTCGCTAATCAAATGAAACTTCCTGGAGGGCGAGATGACCTCGCAAAAAGAATCTTTCTCCTGGTGCTCGGGGAAAGGTGGGCTTTGCAGTCTGAGCCGCTAGAGGGAGTCAGGACAGCGACTGGTACCGGGTTCTGGCTCCTGTCTCCTGCGCTCTGCTGCTTTCCGCATCTCCTCCAGGAATCTTTCTGGAATGCTTACATCTGATTAAATTCTTTAGTGTCTGAGGGGGCCTGTGTCCACAAGAGGTGCAGTCGCTGCTATCTGTACTTTGTTTAATGCTTAATTTATTAATTATATAATTAGATTAAACAGAATTTCTCTAAAAATTCAAATTCTCCTTATTATAAAACTAAAAAAAAATTAAAGCTTATGAGGTTAACAAATACATTTTCCAGACATTTTAACATTAATTTCCAAAGTAACTGGATTCTCCTAAAATCACGAATATCCTATATCTGAGTATTTTAAAGGCTACAAATGCCTTAAAAAGCAGAATTGTGTAAGAGTGATGAATCACAGACCTATACCCTTGAAACAAATAATATATTATATGTTCATTGAAAAAAAAGGCAGAAACACACACAAATGAAACATCACAATGACTGTAAAACTTACTATTATATTTAAATTTAAACTGTTGTGAAGTACTTAAATATTTAAATTTATTTCTGCTTTATCACTACACTTATTTTTTTAAAGATTTTATTTATTTATTTATTTGTCAGAGAGAGAGAGAGAGAGCATAAGCAGGGGGAGCAGCAGAGGGAGCAGCAGGCTCCTGGCTGAGCAAGGAGCCCCATGCAGGACTCGATCCCAGGAGCCAAAGGCAGACACTTAAATGACTGAACCACCCAGGCATCCTGCTATACTGATTCTTTCTCTCTCTCTCTCTCTCTCTCTCTCTTTTTTTTAAAGATTTTATTTAAATAAATAAAATATAACAGAGAGAGAGATCACAAGTAGGCAGAAAGTCAGGCAGAGAGAGGGAGGAGGAAGCAGGCTCCCTGCTGAGCAAGAGAGCCCAATGCGGGCCTAGATCCCAGGACCCTGAGTTCATGACCCGAGCTGAAGGCAGAGGCTTTAACCCACTGAGCCACCCAGGCGCCCCTGCTATACTGATTCTTAAAAGTATTCTTGCACTCTTCCAGAGGATAGGGTATCTTTTTAAAAATACATATCTTTACTTTCCTGATGATATAGTAATTTTCTCAAAATCGGAAGCAAACAATATCATTTCTAAGTTGCACAGGAATGAGATGCTGGGTTTTGAAATTTCTTACAAACATACAAAACCTACCCATGTAGTTAAAATTCTAACAGATATAATCAATGAAACATAAAAATAAGGATATATTTTGGTACTGAAATACCAATATTTTGGTGCTGCCGTAACAAATACTTAAAACAGCAGGAGTGACTTTGGCATTGGTTAGAGGCTAGAAGACTTTTGGGGAGCCATGTGGAGAAAGCCCAAGTTGCCTTGAAGAGACTGTTAGCAGAAACTCAAACTTGGAGGATGCTGCCAGGGAGGGCTCAAAAGGAAGTAATAAACATGTCACTGGAAATTGAAGGAAGAGGTTTTCTTGTTAGGTGGTTACAGAAAGTGTAGCAAAATTGTCTCCTGCCATTATGGGAAAAGCAGACTGGGTATGTGATAAAGTGAGTCATCTAGCAAAGATACCCAAGCAAAGTGTTGATGGTGCCCCCTGGTCCTTCTTGCTACATGTAGTAAAATGCAAGGGGTGAGAGAAAAATTGAGGGAAGAACTGTTAATCAAAAAGTAAGCAAGACTTGATGACTTTGAAAATTCTTAGTCTCTCCAAATGGCAAAAAGGTGTTAAAATTAAGAACCTACTTTCAAGCTTGTGGCATATCGAAAAGCCCTGGCCTAGAGAAAAAGCCAAGTGATGATTGTACAAGCTTTTGTTAAAACCTCAGGAAGATCAGGGGATCAGAATAGTGATCATTTACAAAGGGCCCTCTCCACACAGATGTGTGCCTCATACGACTCCGCAAACAATAGGACCTTTTCACGTTTGAGTTGTCCTTCAACCATCTCAGCATCCTGACTGTAGGTAAAGGAGGGCCTGTCTCAGAAAGAATGGTAAATGTTGCTTTTGTGTGAAGGGAAATTGACAGGAGACCCAAAGTGCATTTAAGAAATGCATTGTGTCAGCAAAAGCACTGCCAACTTAAACTGAATGGGACAGAAAGAGTACAAAATCAAAGGAGGCTGATAAATCTTCACAATTCTACAGGCAGGAAGCAGGATGTTAAAACTACTCAGCTGCAAACACGGGCTACCTTTCATGAAAAAGGAAAGATGACTGAGAGCAAAACCAAGGCTATTAACCAAGAGTGGATTATTCCCAGGCCCTGAAATCTAATCAAGGAGCTCTGGCAGGAATTTGCTAGGCTGAATTTCAAAAACTCCTTTGGACTGGTAACTTCTTAACTCCTTTTCCCTTTCATTCCTCTGCTCCCCTTTTAAAGGGAATGTCTGTAACTATTTTACTGTATCTGTTCCTCCACTGTATGTTGGGTGTGTTGGGAGCCAGATAGCTTGTCTTTAGTTTTATAGATTGAGAGTAACTATGCCTAAGAGTCTCATCCACACCTGGGCCTGATTTAGATAATAAAATTCTAGACTTTAAGCAGATGTTGTAATGGTATGAGGCCCTTGAGGAATTTGGGAGGGAGTAAATGTATTTTTTATGTGGGCGGGACACACATCACTGGGGACCAGAGGGTGGACTGTGATGGACAGACTCTAGGGTACCTTACATTTCCCACTTCCTGGTTTAAACCCTTGTGTGATCTCCCCCTGAGTGTTAATGGGTCTGTGACTTCCTTCTAACTAGTAGAATTTAGCAAAGATGATGAGATGTATGTGATTATTTGTACATGATTATATTACCTAAGATTGTAATCCATCTTGCTCGAAGGTCCCCTCTCGCTTGCTGGCTTTGAAAGAGCACGCTGCCCCGTTTTGAGCTGCCACATGGAGGGGGCCACACAGCAAAGAGCTGAAGGCAGCCTTCAATGGATAGTCAGCAAGAAAATGAGGTTCTCAATCTGCCAACTTGCAGGAAGCTAAATCCTTTAATAGCTACATGAATTAGGACGCTGACCCGATCCTGGTCAAATCTTTGAAGTCTGTTGACAGGAAGGGAAGATCACAGGGGGCTGGCATCTCAGAAACATAAGGAACACTGTCCCAACAGGACAGATTAAAACTTCTTGTTGTTCTTGTTGCCTTTGACTTTGTCCACGTGGGTATCCTATAGAGACTGGCATCCTTCATCTAAACACATACCTAAACACATGCACAGGAGTGAGGAAAACCGAAAGAGAATCCAAAGAAGTACAGTAAGTGCAAGCCCAGAAGCTGCTTCACACCAATGAGGTGAGTCAGCTGGTCAACACCAATGTGTGTCAGCTCTAAAGTAATGTATATAGGTACCAAAGTATAACATCATATAAACTAATGTAGTCTTGCATATTTTAAAACCATTAACAAAGTTAGCACAATTCTCTTACATATTGAACCTTAAAATCACAAGTCTAATCTGCACTTTCAGAAGTTCACCCTGGCTGCCGAGGGATATCTTCTCTCTTGTGGTTGTACTACACTGTGTTTATCCATTTGTCACCTCATAGATATTTGGCTTGTTTCCAGTTTTTTGACTGTTACAAATAATCCTGCTGTAACTACTCACATACAAGTCTTGGTGTGGACGTATGCTTTTATTTCTCTTGGGTAGATTCCTAATGGAATCTAGGTTGTATGGTAAACGTATGTTTAACTTTTAAAGAGACTGTCAAACTGTTTTCCAATGTGTCTGTAACATTTCACATACCTATCAACAATGTGTGAAGGTTCCAGTTCTTTCCCATCATCACCCACACTTGGTATTTTCTCTCTTTTACATCATAGCTCTTCCAGGATAGTAATCTCACTTGTGGTATTAATTTGCATTTCCCTAATGACTAAGGATTTGAGGATCTGTCCACATGCTTATTAGACATTTGTATACCTTCTTTAGTGAAATATCTATTCAAATCTTTTGCCCATTAAAAAATTGGGTTGTTGGGGTGCCTGAGTGTCTCAGTCAGTTAAGCATCTGCCTTCAGCTTAGGTCATGATCTCAGGGTCCTGGGATCCAGCCCCATGTTGGACTCCCTGCTCAGCTGGGAGTCAGCTTCTCCTTCTTCCTCTGCAACTCCCCCTGTTTGTGTGCTCTCTCTCTCAAATAAATAAATAAAATCTTAAAAAAAAATAAAATTGGGTTTGTATTATTAGTGAGTTTAATTTCTTATTTTTTTTTATTTCTCCTGTACATGGTCCTTAGTAATATTCATGATTCTGTATATTTCCTCCTACTCTGTAGCTTGTTTCTTGTGGTTGTTTTGTTTTGTTTTGTTTCGTTGTTTTTTTAAGATTTTATTTATCTACTTGAGAGAGAGGGAAACAGTGAGAGAGGGAACACAAGCAGGGAGAGTGGAAGAGGGAGAAGCAGGCTTCCCGCCTGGGATCATGACCTGAGCCGGAGGCAGATGCTTAATGACTGAGACACCCAGGTGCCCCATTGTAGCTGGTTTTTGTTTTTTGTTTGTGTGTGTGTGTGTGTGTGTGTGTGTGTGTGTGTGTGTGTGTGTGTGTGTGTTTAGATTTTATTTATTTAGTTGACAGAGAGAAACACAGCTAGAGAGGGAACACAAGCAAGGGGAGTGGGAGAGGGAGAAGCAGGCCTCCCGCCAAGCAGGGAGCCCAATTCAGGGCTTGATCCCAGGACCCTGGGATCATGACCTGAGCTGAAGGCAGATGCTTAACGACTGAGTCACCCAGGCGCCCCTCACTGTAGCTGTTTTAACATTTTTTTTTCTTAATGATATTTTATTTATTTTTAAACTTAAAAATTTATTTATTTATTTATTTATTTATTTATTTATTTATTTATTTATTTATTTATTTTTGAGAGGGCACACGAGCACAAGTTGGGGGTGGGGCAGAGGGAGAAGCAGACTCCCTGCTGAGCAGGGAGCCTGATGCGGGGCTCCATCCCAGACTCTGGGATCATGACCTCAGCTGAAGGCAAGCGCCTAACCAACTCAGCCACCCAGGTGTTCTCTTAATGATATTTTAAAGTGCAAATGTTTAATTTTGGTGATGTCCAATTTATCATTTTTGTTTTTCAAGTGTCGTGTTTTTGTGCTTTATCTAAGAACTCTTTGCCCGATCCAAAGTTATCAAGATTTTCCCATACGTTTTTTGCTAGAAGTTTTATAATCTCAGTTCTCATCCACTGATCTGTATGTCTGTCCTTGAATCACTACCACATTGTATCAGTTCATAGTATTATAGTAAATTTTGAAATCAGATAATGTAAGTCTTTCAACTTTATTTTTCTTTTTTGAAATATTTTGATTATACTTTGCATTTCTATATGAATTTTAGGACCATTGTGTCAATTTCTATTTAAAAAGCTATGGCCCTGGCTGACTCAGTCAGGACAGCATGTAACTCGTGATCTTGGGGTAATGGGGTCAAGCCCCACATTGGATGTAAAGATTAGTAAAAAAAAATAAACTTAAAAAAAGCTAAAATAAAAAGCTACTGGGATTTTGAGAGGGATTGTGATGAATATATAGATCAATTTGGGGAGAATTTCCATTCTGACAACATCGAGTCTTCCAATCCATAAATGGGTAATGTCTCTCCATATATTTGATTCTTCATTAACTTCTCTTAATCACATTTTATAGTTTTTAGCGTATAAGTCTTGTGCTTCTTTTATTAAATTTATGCCTACGTATTCTATTTGGTTTATGCTTTATGGATAGAACTTTTTAAATTTCAGTTTTGGGTTTGTCATTCCTAATACAGAAATACAATTGACTTTTAAATATTCATCTTGTATCCTACAACCTTGCTAAACTCATTTATTAGTTCTGATTATTTTGTATGTGGATTCCTAGGGATTTTCTATGTACAGAATGATGGTCATCTATGAATATAAACAGCTTCACTTCTTCCTTTACCCTCAGTCTACTTTTTTTTTTTTTAATATTTTATTTACTTATTTGAGAGAGAGAGAGAGAGCATGAGCAGGGGTAGGGGCAGAGGGAGAGGAAGAGGGAGGAGACTCCCCACTGAGCAGGGAGCCTGATGTGGACTCAATCCCAGGACCCTAGGATCATGACCTGAGCCAAAAGAGCCAAATGTTTGGCTTCTCAGAGGATTCTGGGAAGGTCCTTAGGGATGGTGGAGCCACCAGATAGGAAATACATGGATTCACAGGGCATAGAGTAGAACAGAGCAGTCTGTGTGTTGAGCACATTAGAGTGGGACATGGGTGATAAATGAATGTATATTGGATTAAGACACTGTGATTTAGGGATTATGATACAACTGGCATTTCCTAAGAAGTCATGAGCTTCCTGTCTTAGGATGTGCACAAGCAGTGATTCAATGTTCAACTCTCAGTGCTGTTGTAAAAGAGATTCTTGGAGAGTGGACCAGATGACCTACAAAAATAATAGTTCAAATTTATTGAGATATTATAGATCAGGCATGTACATGTATTCTCTCACTTAAATCTATAATACGTGATTTCACTTACATGTGGAATTTAAGAAACAAAACAGAGGGGGCGCCTGTGTGGCTCAGTTGGTTGAGCAGCTGCCTGTGGCTCAGGTCATGATCCCAGCTCCTGGGATCGAGTCCCACATCGGGCTCCCTGCTCAGAGGAGAGCCTGCTTCTCCTCCTCCCTCTGCCTATTGCTCTGCCTACTCGTGCTCTCTATCTCTCTGTCAAATAAATAAATAAAATATTAAAAAAAAAAAAGAAGCAAAACAGAAGGTCATAGGGGAAGGGAGGGAAAATAAAACAAGATGAAATCAGAGAGGGAAACAAACCGTAAGACAATCTTAATCATAGAAAACAACCTGAGGGTTGCTGGAGGGGAGGGAGGTGGAAGGGATAGGGTAACTGGGGAATAGACATTAAGGAGGGCATGTGATGTAATGAGCACTGGGTGTTATACATAACTGATGAATCGCTGAACTCTACCTCTGAAACTAATAATACACTCTATGTTAATTAATTGAATTTAAATAAAAATTTAAAAATCTACAATATGCTTTATCATACTCATTTTATACATGAGGAGAATAAGGCACAGGCACAGAGAGGTTAGATAACTTGCCCAAGGTCACATAGCAAGCAAGGGGTAGAACCAGAGTACCTCACTTTTTTTAATGAAGTTTTTTTTTAATCATAATTCCAGTTTAGTTAACATACAGTGCTCTATTGGTTTCAGGTGTTCAATATAGTGATTCAGTAGTTCTATACGTTACTCAGTGCTCATCACAGAGTACCTTACTTTTAACCATGACTTTTCACTGTCTCTAAAGCAGAAGTTGGGGTTTGAAGGCTTGGAAACTGGATATCCATGCAGGGATTTTTTTGTTTTGTTTTCATTTTAAAATTTCAGCTTATGCTTTGAAATTAAAAAATTTTACATAAAAGTCATGTTTTCTCATTTCTCTTGAAAATTTGGAAGATTTGGCAAAACTGGCTGATAGATGATTATGGCAAGAAGCAGCTAGAGCTGAGGAGTGGTCCCTAAAGGTTCCACCTAAAGTTAAGCTCTCCCACGCGTAGAGCACAGCATTGGGCATGTAACAGAGACTCAACAAATATTTAGGAAATCAATGAAAAAAGGCAGAACCTGGATTCTCTTAGCCTCTCCCTGTTTCTTCAACTGTCCTCCTTTTTGTGACTGGGAACCATTGACTCTGAGACACTAAGTGGTGACACACAAGACTAATTTCCCTTTTGTTCTAAGAGCCAGGACTCAGATTAAAGGTACTTAACAAATGTTGTGCCTGACTTGGGCTCATGTTGACATTTTCTAACAACTGAAAATGTTTGCTTCTATACAACTAGCATTTGCTCTGAAGCACCAGCCAAAGGTGGGGGTGAATAGCCAGGCAGGTGCATTAGTTCTATCTCAGATTAGGTTGTGCACAATGGACTCTTTGTCAAGTCTTTGTAGAAGGGCGAGGACAGGCAGGTGTGCCCTGCTTCCAGCTTTGGAAACTCACTCCTATCGGTGCTCAAGATAGACAGTCACGATTTTAATCTGCCTGGCTGAGAGTAGCCACAGACTGCCGGGCTTACATGTGGGTAAGCCTTGAACAGGAGAAGCTTTTCTCCCAGGGTTGTTAGCAAAGCTCATTTGGAGGAGTGCAGGTCTGGGGCATGGCCTGGGTCAGCATGCATGACGCACACGGTGTAAGCTCCAGAAGCTCCCTGATCCCCTTAGCAGAGCCCAAGCCTGCCCGTCCCCACCCCCCACCCCCGCCTTCACTGTCCTCCCATCCCAGACTTGGGGCAGTGCTGCCTTTCTCCAGGAGGCTGGTGTCTTGGCATCGAGGAGGGAAGGGTGGTGCCAAGGCTCTTCCAGGTGGAAATCTCCTGTTTATTTGCCTGGAGGAAAAAGGGGCCTCCTCATAGGCTTTCATTTCTGCGTTCCATATTGTGTGAGCAAAGTGGATTGCTTGTAGTAGCACTCTTTGAGCACATGATTTTTGATTCCTAGGGGTATTTGCAAAGCCTGGAGGCATTTTTAGTATTCACAACTGGTGTGTGTTTGTGTGTGTGTGTGTGTGTGTGTGTGTGTGTGTGGTGGCGGGGATGGGGGATGCTGGTGGCATTTAGTGGGTAGAGGCCAGGGGTGCTGCTAAACATCCTACAATGCATACAGGATGGCTCCCACAACAAAGAATTTCACATCCCAAAATATCAATAGTGCCAGGGTTGAAAAATCCTGGCTTATTAAATGATGGCTTGTATTACATTTTTGAGCTTCAAAATTATAAAAAGCAATTTATTATTTGATAGCCAGAAAATCAAATAAGGGTTATTTTATTTTCTTTTTTAACGATTTTATTTATTTGTTTGACAGAGAGAGCAAAGAAGGGGAAGTGAGCAGCAGACAGAGGGAGAGGGTGAAGCAGGCTCCCTGAAGGAGTAGGGAGCCCAACACAGGGCTCAATCCCAAGACCCTGGGATCATGATGTGAGCTGAAGGCAGATGCTTAACCAACTGACCCACCCAGGTGCCCCCAATAGGGGTTATTTTAAATCTAGAGAAATATTTTGGGCTTCCCAAGTATCATGTTCTTTCATTATTTATAATAACAATGTTGGTGTATAGTAAGTACTCAGTATCTATTTGTGCAATGAATAAATGAATGAATGCATGAATGAATGGCATACCATAGTGGTGATCCTTACTGAATTTTGTTATAAAGTGGTTACTTCCTTCTTTAAGGCAGTATCCAGCTCTTTGGAGGAGAGAGAGACAGGTACTGGACAGTCTGTCTATTTATTTGTTCACTTATTTTTCTGCTTCTGGTGTTAGCACATGGGCCCCTGACTCCCAGCTACAATTTGTTTAATAAAATATTGTCAGATTTGTTAATAAGCTTGGGCTTCTCTCTCTTTTATCAACCCTTGTGCTGTTATTTGGTGGATTTGACTTGCTACATTTCCAATCCATCTGTATGAGACCCAGATTTGATACTGATATGGATTATTGCCATAAAGCAGTTTCTTTTACTGAGAAATATTTTGCAATTAAAAAATTAAATTGTTATATATATCCCTTGCACCAAAAGATCCTGAAGTTAAAAATTACATATTGTTCAAAACAGGAGGCCAGGTGGAGTTTTGACTGATTTCTCATATTCCTTGACACCCACCAAAATTGATGATGGCCTCCAGGGCCTTGCTTCTGTCATGTGGTCAATGGTTTCTTTATGGCATTACCAGCACCTGAAATTTTACCAGATGTTATTTACGTGTTTTAATATCTGTTTCTTCTTATAGATGTGAGTTCTCTAAGAGCAAGGATCCTGTTCTTGCTTATTCATTGCTGTGTCCTCAGTGCCTAGAATGGTGCCTGGCATATGGATGACGTTTGATAAGCAGATGTTGAATCAATGCATGGCAGAGCAGAGAGGCCCAGAGACTCAATGACCCACTTAAGGTCATACAGAGCCAACTCGGGAGAACCAGTCATGTAACAAGGTCTAGGTTCTCTAATTCCTGTCCCCGTCCCTTCCACAGATACACAGATACATGCTCTTCTAGTACTGCAGAATGGCCCAAGCTGACTCCAGAACAAGAGGGTCCCATGTGGCATGTCCTAGATGGGAAGGGCCACTGTGGATTTGTTTTGTGCTTTGACATAGAATGGGTAACCTGGGGGCACCTGGGTGGCTCAGTCGTTAAGCGTCTGCCTTCGGCTTAGGTCATGATCCCAGGGTCCTGAGATCGAACCCCGAGTCAGGCTCCTTGCTGAGCGAGGAGCCTGCTTCTCCCTCTCCCACTCCCTCTGCTTGTGTTCCCTCTCTCGCTCTATCTCTCTGTCAAATAATTAACTAATTAATTAATTAATTAGAAAAAGAATAAGCAACCTGGTTTGCCTGGGACCAAGGAGTTTCCTGGATGTAGGACTTTCAGTCCCAAAAGGGGTAAGTCTTAATGAAACTGGGATGAATGGGTCACCCTTTGGGACAACAGCATTCAGTGAAAAACTCTGGTGCCCTACACTGGGTGCTTCCTCTGGGAAATGTTGTTAGGTGTCAGGGAATCACGGACCCATAGTGATGGAAGGGGGAAAGACTCCTGTTTCTGCAAGAAGCTGTGAGAAATGGGACTATGGCAAACCGGGAAATAGGTGTCTTTTGTAAAAGGAGGTGGCCACGCACAACTGGAAATGAATGTTGACTTGTGGGAATAAGAGCCCGTTTGGCCATTTGGGTCAGTTTTTCAAGAGAAGGCTGAATATGTGTGTGTGTGTGTGTGTGTGTGTGTGTGTGTGTGTGTGTGTGTGTGTGTGTGTGTGTGTGTTTGTGAGAGAGAGAGAGAGAGAGAGAGACCTACTGATTTTTAAATGTTAGCAGCTACTTTTTAATAATATAAATATTCTGCAAGAAAGCAAAAATGTAACTGCAGGCCAGGTTCCTCTTGTAGGCCATTGATTGGCAGCTGCTGATATAGTCTGGCATTTCATTTTACACAGAAGGAAACTGAGGCATAGTGAATACAGAGCTAGGAATGAAGAATCCAGGTCTCTTAACAAAGAAGCTTCAATAACAAACCAATTTCGAGAAACACTAGTTACTTAGGTGGGGAGGTGGGGGGGCTTGTACAGGAAGAAAGTAATTGAACCCCTACTCTGTTTTAGACAATTTCTTAATGATTTCAAAATATAAAATCACACTAAATTTCTACAGCAACACTTTGAGGAGGTTATTCGTTGTTGAGTTTGGCTTTGTCATAGTCCTTATTTTACATGTGAAGAAACTGATTGTTCAGAGGTGACCTAACTTGCCTGTGATTGTACAGCAATAAGTCAGAACCAAGAATTGAATCCTGATTGTCTGACTATAATTACAGGCTTCTTTTCCTCAATAGCTAGGCTGGTGCTGTAAATTCAAAATAAGAAAAACAAAAACAAAAACAGCTCGTTTTTCTCCTTTGGCAATCATTGTACAGATGCTCAAGGTCAGAAGTTAAGTTCTGTGGTATTTCTCTACACCGTCAGCTGAGTATCCTCTCCAATGATGGAAGAGAAAATGTTACACAGATCATAAAAATGGTAGATAATAAAAATAATTTCTCCTTGGGCATTCATTATGCAATTTGGGGGGCAGCTAATTTATCTTCCTAATTATGTTTTGCTTAAGCTGATTTTAAAATTAGTTTGTTTACCCTGAGCACACACTGATTAACAGCAGGGAGAGGTGGCCTAGAAGCATCTTGGGTGGTGGAGGGATGTTGTCTTGAGATTCGGGGGGAATTTCCATGGATAATTTTCATGTAGCTGTGGGAAGGTAGAAGGCTGATATGTGGGTGATGCTCTGAGCATAAATAATTATGGTAATTTGTTGAGGGGCGTATTTAAATATAAGGCTCTGGATTGCAGACCCAGAGAGTTCAAGGAACCTCAGGCTCCTTCTTGTTTATTACTTTGTGCTGAGAGTTCCGTCAAGGTAGGTAAATCAAGCAAGGAGATGGAAAAGGAGGGCTAGCTGGAGGTGACTCCAGGAGTTTCCTTTTAATAGCTCCCCAACAAAGAGTACATATCTGTTATGTTCCACACATTATGCTCGAGGTGAAGGACACCAAGATGAATAAGGCCATTGTCTCTCCCCTTGGAACTATACAATCTATTAAGGAAAACAGACTTAAAAACACAGAACTCACCTCTACCTCTTTCAAATAAATAAATAAAATCTTTAAAAAAATACAAAAAACCCCCACAGAACTCACAACTTAGTAGAGGAGGGCTATAACAAAGATGGGATCAAATTTAAGGCAGCAGAGGAGAGACCATGACAATGTGCCTAAGGGAATCAGGAAGGGCAGCAGCTCCATCCCTCACCCTTCCTTACCTTTGCTCTGTTTGAGGGTTAGGAGTGGGGAACTCCTGAAGACCAGTGTCAGCTGGCTTCAGGCTGGTTCAGCCAATGAGAGGCAGTGGGGACAGATTGGAGGATGGAGGAGAGGGAAAGTCAGAGTGTCTTTCTTTCCTTCTCCACCTGGAGTGCTGTCTTCAAAATCTGCAAAGCCTCCAGGTCTCTGCCTTGAATCCATCTCCTGCTGGACAGGCCTACTGGGGTCCAGCTTCAGCAGAGTGATCACAGACCCTGGGATCTGGTAACCTCTGTTTGCACGTCCAACCTGGGAGTGGTAGCAGCTTCTTGCTGGAGCTAATCTCTGCTTTGCCTCACTGTCCCCTGGTTGGTGGCTCAGTTTTTCCATCGCCTGGAAATCCATCCCCTATTTTAAATTGACTCTATTTGAATATAGAAAGTGGTTTCTATATTTCTGGCTGGGCTCTCATGGATATGGTGGGCTTCTCAGGGGACTGTTACTGGAACTGGTTCTTAAAGAGAATTGCCTGGATAGAGAACCCGGAAAGACTATCCTAAATACCCTTGGAAGGGTGAGAAGCTTGAGTATGGGGGTCCAAGATGGACAGACCACTGGCGGCGGGGAGCCAGTAACAATGTTCAGGAAGAGAATCAAGTGTTCAGGTATATTAGAGAACTCACCTGACTAATTCTGCTCAGTAAATTGGCAAGGAAAAGAGCAGGGTAGGCACGAAGCCTGGTTAATTCTGACAGTGATTCAGGTCAGAAGCCAGAGAGGCTTGAACTATAACAGCTTGATGGATGGACACAGAGAGGAAATGACACATCCTGGATATTACATTCTTCATTAGGTCCAAGAAAGGAAATTTCTTGGGGTGCCTGGGTGGCTCAGTCAGTTAAGCTTCTGCCTTCAGCTCAGGTCATGATCCCAGGCTCCTGGGATGGAGTCCCGTATTGGGCTCCTTGCTCTGCTGGGAGCCTGCTTCTCCCTCTGCCTACAGCTTCACCTGCTTGTGTGCTCTCTCTCTTTCCCTGGCAAATAAATAAATAAAATATTTTAAAAAATAAATATATAAAAAAAGAAAGGGAATGTCTTGTTTTCCTGTAATACTATAAATGCCCAATATATATTTGTTGAATGAATTAATAATATTCTTACAATTTATTTGTGTTGTAAAACTTCAGGTGCACCCTCCCTTCCTTACATTTCTCCCACCTCATCCTGAACTCTCAGTACCATGATAATATTTGACCTGGCCCATGCAGCCTGTTGGACCAGGTCTGTAGGTTTTCCCTGCCCCCTTTCAGGGGTTCATGCCACTCTAGAATAGCCCTCTCTTTCCTTAAATTTCCTCCCCCTAGAACCATTCAGTCAGCGGGTATTACGAAGCATGCTCGTACTGAGAGCTGACATTTACCGAGCACTTAGAACACCACCAGGAACTAGGTTAATCACTTGCCATACGTTTGTCTCAATCCGTATAACAGCACAGTGAAGTCAGTGCCAGTTCGGTCCTTATAGGTAAGGAAGACACACCGAGGCTGAGTAACTTGTTAGGGTCACACAGCTAGTGACGGGCAGCCCTGGAATTCATACCCAGGTGTTTGGCTCTGGAGCCCAGGTTCTGAGCCACTAGGTCATACTGCCTGGCACTGTTGGCTCTGTGCTGTTGGGGATCTAAAGACATGTCAGACAGATCTGTGGGGAGGAAAGATGTGAATACACAAAGAGTAAACCTTGATGCTAAAAATATATAGTAATTCAAGGTAACACAGGGGAAGCTGCCACAAACCAGGATGTGATTATCGCCAATATGATGGTAGGGGTAATGGGAGAGAGTGGTCACCCCAGGCTGGGGTAATCAGGAGACGCTTCAGGAATGAGGTAGAATTTGTCTTGCGGTTTTCCTGCTATTTACAGAGACATACTGAATTCCTTTGAAACAATGCAAGAACAACTTGAAGGTCACTAGTGGGTTGATGCAAACTGCAGTGTGAAATTGAAGAAGGGAGAGGTTAGTATCAACTGCAAAAGGCATCTGGTTAATCTTGCAGCTCTGAGCACCTGTGGATGGAGCCTAGTACGGATAGCCCACGTGTGGAATGCGTTTCACTAACTCCTCTGCAGACTCATTTCCTACATACACATTCCCAGGTTGAGACGGGCTTTTTCTGTGACTCCAGTTTTCCCTTCAGAGGTAGCCTCTCCCGCTCTGTTTTTCACACATCACTTGTGACCACAGCAGGGAAGACAGATCCCACACACAAGACTTAAGTCGATTTACTCGATGGCTCGTTCCTTAGGTAACTCGGAGAAATGGCCCCAGAGCAGGAAGAAGTTGGAGAGTCTGAGCATGGAGGTAAAACAATGCCTGCTCGTCCCCAGAGTAAAATCTTTATCTTTTTAGCCTGGCCATCGTTCCTTCCATTGGGAACTCCGCCCCTACCCTGTGTGATCTAAATGAGACTCAGTCAAATATATTGTCCTCTACCACAGCTGTAACCCAGCTGGCCAACCAGATGACTCCACCCTCCTGGCCATGGTGACTGGGCCAAGCCTGGTGACAGGTGGACCCCTTGCCCTCAAGCCTCATAGCCTTGAGCTACAGAAGAGTGACATTCACAATGGCAGGACCCAGTGTGAGGCTGCACCAGTGTAAACCAGGGGCCCATCTATGACTTGAAGAGTAAGTTCCCTCTGGTCCCTTAATGGGTACACATTCCAAGAGTGTTAGTTGATAATTATCTTGGGGTCTATACAGTGCTTATTCTGGGCTATCTCAATTAAGTTTATATTTTAATTCCTGGGATAGAAGTATGTAACAGAGGTGTAAACCTAAGGATCTTTGCACCAGTGGTGATTTGAAGAAGGAAATAGGCATGTGTACCCATAGGCATGTGTTCCTACATATAGAGATCCTGTTAAAGCAAAAATACTTTGGCTGTATATGGACAATTTTTCTTCCAGTAATACTGTACCAATTTACACCCCATTAAGGATCTGAGAATGTCTTTTTCTCCCTGCCCCTAACAAAACTATTTAATATTTTTTAAAAAATCAATTTGATAGATAAAAAATTATATTGTTATTTTTCTTTCTTTTTTAAGATTTTATTTATTTATTTTGACAGAGTGAGAACAAGCAGGGGAGCAGCAGAGGGAGAGGGAGAAGCAGACTCCCTGCTGAGCAGGGAGCCCAAAGCAGGTCTCAGTCCCAGGACCCTGAGATCATGACCTGAGCCAAAGGTAGATACTTAACTGACTGAGCCACCCAGGTACCCCTATTGTTGCTTTTCTAATTTATGTTTGCTTGATTTCCAAAGAGTTAGTGTCTTTTTCATATTTACTGTCCATTTTTATTTCTTCTTTTATGAATTACTCCTTTATTTTATTCTTTTAAAAATTTTATTTATTTGTCAGAGAGAGCAAGAGAGAGAGAGAGCACAAGCAGAGGGCATCATAGGCAGAGGGAGAAGCAGGCTCCCTGCTGAGCAAGGAGCCTGATGCAGGGCTCGAAATTGACCTCAGGATCATGACCTGAGCCACAGGCAGACGCTTAACCTACTGAGCCACCCAGGCATCCCTGAATTACCCCTTTAGGTCCCTTTGTACGTTTCTATTAGAATGTTTATTTTTTTTCTTATTGATTTTTAAGAGTTTTTTGTGTTTGAGGGCCTCTCAAGTTTATCTGTCTTAGTTGTCGCAAATATTTTCAGTTTGTCATTTTCTTTGATATTTACCATGGATTCTTTTTTCTGTAATTGCAATATAATTTATCTATAAAAAAATGCATCTACTTTAAGTGTGTAATATAATGAGTTTTGATAAATGTATATACCCATGTATCCATGACCACAGTCAAATTATAGAACATTTCTGTCACCCCAAAAATTTCCCCTATGCCATTTTACATAGATCTAATTTCCATCACTTTAGATTAATTTTTCCTTTTCTAGAACTTCATATAGATGGAACCATCCAATGTATACTTTTTCCATAAAACACATTTCTGAAATTCACCCATGCTGTTATGTTCTCAAAATAAATGATTAAGAAAATGAAAAGACAACTTGTTAGATATAAGAAAATATTTTTAATACATATTTCTGATGAAGGACTGGTATTGTGGATGCTTTTGATATTCAAAAATTTTAAATTTTTAAGAAGTCAGATGTATCTGTCTTTTCTTTATGCTGATGCCTTTGGTGTTATTCTTAGAAAGTCACTATTATGCCCAACATTAGACAACTATCCTTTTATAATTTTCTGGCATTTTTATAATTTTAAAATTATAAAATTCAAATAAAATTAGAATTTTTATTCTATCTGAAATACTTTTCAAAAATATTAGAAAACTATAGAGCATCTGGGTGGTTCAGTCACTTAAACGTCTGACTTTTGATTTTGGCTCAGATCGTGATTTCAGTGTCGTGAGATAGAGCCCTATGTCAAGCTCTGTACTGGTCGCAGATTCCACTTAAGATTCTTTCTCTCTCTCTCTCTCTCTCTCTGCCCCTCCCCATCTACTTGCTCTCTGTCTCTCTTTCTTTCTAAAACAAAACAAAACAAAACAAATTATCTCAANCGCAGATTCCACTTAAGATTCTTTCTCTCTCTCTCTCTCTCTCTCTGCCCCTCCCCGTCTACTTGCTCTCTGTCTCTCTTTCTTTCTAAAACAAAACAAAACAAAACAAATTATCTCAATACCATTTACTGATATTTTATCCTCCCCCTCCCTGATTTAAGATGCCACATTTAGGGCACCTGGGTGGCTCGGTGGGTTAAAGCCTCTGCCTTCGGCTCAGGTCATGATCTCAGGGTCCTGGGATCGAGTCCCACATCGGGCTCTCTGCTCAGCCTGGAGCCTGCTTCCTCCTCTCTCTCTGCCTGCCTCTCTGCCTACTTGTAATCTCTCTCTCTCTCTGTCAAATAAATAAAATCTTTAAAAAATTTTTTAAAAAGCCATGTTTATTAAATATTAAAATATTTATAGACACGTGAGTCAGTTCTGGTCTTTTTAGTCTATTTTGCAGCCATGGGAACAACTGAGCACTTTTGGTAGTGGTAACATTTTTTTCTCTTTTGTGCCCTGTGAATACTGACTTCTCTTCTCCTCTCTCTTCCTCAACCCCCTTTCTTTTTCTCTTTATCTCTCTCTCTCTCGTCCTCAACAACATGTTAAAATATGATTATGTTCTCCAAGGTAGACACCTTTCTCCATCAAATTATCTTGATGTTTGAGTTCAGTGATAATAACATTTTTTTCCCTCTTTCTTGCCAGTTTTACTGAGGAATAATTGCAAATTATATATACTTAAAATGTACATGACGGTTTGATATACGTATGTAGTGATCATCAAGATAATACATCTATCACCTATGAAAATATTCTTGATTTTAATATTGAAGTCATGTTCGAGGGTGATACAAAACAGGAGTACTGAAGTTCTGGGGAAGCTAGCTCATTACTACCCAATAATTCAGTGGATTTGATTTTACCAGTGAAAGAAAATCAGCCACTTTTTCAAATCGCAGAGGTAAACTGCCTTTCCTGTGGTACAAGTCTACGGGTAGCCCCGCAAAGAATTATTAACCATTCACAGTAGTTCTTATTTGCACAAAGACTTGAATCCCAAAGTGGCTTTAACCAGACCTAAAGACTAAATCTATTTGACTTCAAATTAACAAGACAGGCGAAAAGGGAACGTTACTCTTATTCATGGGAAAGTTACATTAAAATGATTTCTGTCTTACTTTTCAAAGTAGCCATTTGCCATTGATTTTAGCCAGGGGGGAGGCATGTAAATAAACACCAAAAGAAAGACCAAGCAGAGTATCTTCCAAACTCAATTTTGTGGTAGGATTGGGGATCAGGAGTAAAGTTTTGTGGATCCTAAGGGAGTACAGCAACTTAGGAGAGGAAGTTGGAGCAATGGCTAGATAGCACTCCCTTCGGTGTGAAGTCCTTTCGACATTTCTTTTGTTTCGGGGGAGGTTTTGGTTTGGTCTGTTTAAGGATGGAATTCTGATATAGGTTGTTCTTATGGCTCATTTGAAGAACACTTTGCAAAGGCTGACGTCCTTTTAAAATTCAACATGTTATTATTGGTCTTTTGAAAGTATAAGAAAGACTGGAAAAAGGTGATTATCTGCTAAAAACTGTATTTTGATAGTGGGAATTTCTTTTTTTTTTTTTTTAAAGACTTCATTTCTCCTTGAATCACCACCATTAACATTTTGGTACAAAGTTTTCCAGTCACAGTTTGTAAAACAAACCCTCTCACTTACAAGGATATAATAAGGAGTTTCTTTTCCCTGGTTCTTTGGGTCTGGCCCAAGGACTGGGTAAGCAGCTGTTTTGCAAAAACTGGCCTCTCTCCTTTCCCCTCTTCGCAGTCACTGCCCAATTGGCCAGCAAATTAATAAGGCTTAATGTCATTCAGTCTTTTAGCCAGGAATTAAGAAACCATAGTCTCATAAAAAATTGTTTAGATGCTGACAGTACGTGGATTCACACTTTAAGAACCCTATACTCTGTTTTAGATGGAGGACGTTTTTACCACTTCCTGCTTCCCCACTGGTTGTGTGGCCTTGCCATGCCACGGCCTTGTGGTCTTCTTTGTACTCTGGTGTCATCTGTTAAGGACACTGAAGGTCAACCCCTAATCTCACTTTCTGGTAAATAAATGGTTTGCATGGCCAAGATGAATCTCTAAATAGCTCAATGCCATGGAATGAAGTGGAAAGCAGACATGAGAGTCCTTGGAGGAGGAAGACCTCTCTTCCTCCTAGCACATGGGCTGATGTGGTTAACTTCAGGTTAAAATAATTGCATGTCGTGTTTCTGATCTTTGTGAGGTACGGCATTTTCAAATCCACTTGGCACTGTGGGACATGGTCCCAGATGTTTCACAAACCAGCTGGGTGGGCAATGCTAAGTTAGGTGTCTTGGGTCTCTTTTGTTCATAATGAGAATAGGGATGTGTGTGTTGCTCTCATCTCAGTGTTATTCTAAAAGCTATATCTAATAATTAATGTGATGGGGCTCTATAGAGTGCAAAACACTGTATATTCCTTTAAGGGTGATACTTTTTGACCCCATTCACTCTGAGAGAAAAAAAAGAAAAGCTGAGTGTCTTGAAAATCAGAGGTCAAAGCTATAGGTTTTCTTGTAAAAACTCCAGTTCCAGTCTGCATCTGTCAAAAAAAAAAAAAAATGTCTGTAGTGGAGAACTGAGGAGAACCACTCATCTCCCAGTTTTGAAGTCAACCTATGGGACCAAACAATAGGAGATTGTATGCTCAGTAACCTTTTTTTTTTTTAAGGTTTTATTTATTCATTTATTAGAGAGAGATGGAGAGAAAGAGAGAAAGAAAGAGAACATAAGCAGGGGGAGTGGCCGGCAGAGGGAGAAGTGGGCTCTCTGCTGAGCAGGGAGCCCGATGCGGGACTCCATCCTAGGACCCTGGGATCATGACCTGAGGTGAAGGGAGATACTTAACCAACTGAGCCACCCAGGCATCCCAGCACAGTAATCTCATACCCAAAATATTCCATTTGTTGCTGCTTCTCCCCTCTCAGACTTCAGAACCCCCAAGCCCCAGGCTGCTGACTCTCAGATTCCCTGGAATTGTGTTGGAGTTAACAGAATTCAGCCCCAAGCAGATTGTGTTGACTATGCGAGAGACAGACAGAGAAGCGAGAGTGCCCGCTGTGGGGGCACATGTGTCTCTGTGGTGGCGGTGGGGACATAGAAAGAGTGACTGAAGAGTGTCAGAAGCTATCTAGGGAAAATGGCTTTGGGAAGGCACAGGCAGAGGTTTGGAGAGGGTCTGCAGATGTGTCTCCCTATGCACGAAGTTGGATATTAGCCATCCTAGATGACTAGAGGCCCCTGAGCCCAGTGGGGGGCAAAATATTGGTATGCTGATGAGTGCTTACCAACTGGTTTGGCAGGGAAAGAGGCAATAAAGGAAGCCCTGATCTGTAGTGTCTGCTGACTTCTTGGGTGTCAGTACTACCCACCATGGCTGAGTTACAGGTACTGGTGTGATGTCATCGAACATGGTGTTGAGAGGAAATGAGCAGTAACACCCCCTATGCTGTATCCCCACACAGAGATCCAAGAGACATAAATAACTTCAAGTGCATAGATAAGAGTAGACATAATGAAATAATTAGGAAGTGATGAGGCTTAAGTATTTATTACCTTTGTTTTTAATATAATTTATTTAAGTATATCCTGTATAATTTAATTTTTAATGATGGCAGTTTTTCAACAACACTCTGGCAAAATTCCAGAAATTTTGACACTCAGCTCTCATGAGTCCAGTACAAGCTGGTTTTGGACATTGGGTCCAAAGAAGAACAAAACGCTCAGTATGTTAGAGGAATATCCAAACTCCAAGGAGAATACAAGGCTCCTGCCTCCTACTTTACCTCCTACCCTGGCAGGAGAAGAGCTCAAAAATGGGTGTGAGGCAAGCAACTGGGCTCCTTTAATATCACAATAATGAAAAGTAAAACAAAAAAACTCCAAAACCATTACCTGCTGGCACAGAATTTTCACCCACCTCATGGTTAACCCATATCCATCTAGCAGATAGCAGGTCTAGGAGGGAAGGTTTATAGGAAGGGTAAGTTTGGAGATGGAAGGAAGATGAGAGCTTGGGTAGTGTCAAAATGGACAGAGACTATCATAGAAGGTTCTAGAAGCCAGTATGGTATTTAGACACTGGATGCTTAAGTTGGTGAGAGAAATCAGGAAGGATAATGGGAAGAAACTAACTCCTTACCCTTCACAGTTCTGCCTTGGGCTGGTGCTAGCACAAATTTTGAAGAACATTTTCTTATGAGATTCTTATGGTAAACGGAAAAAACCTTCTGTGGTCTCAGAAACCCATCTTATAAAATAGGTCTCCCAGAATTCAGGCCACAGAGCTGTCCTCAGCAGCCATAATGATACACAAAATGAGAAGTGCCTGCGGCCTAGGTGCTACCAAATTTTGCCCTGCTGAGGACACCTGGGGAGGAAAATGACCAAATGCCATTTCAGTCCATTATCAATCCAATCTACTTCTTGAGTGGCAGCCGAGTAGAAATCTAGTTCTAAAAATATCATTGTAATCTGTCGCTTGGAATAATCACACCTATCAAAACCAGGTTAAAGTGTGTGTGTGTGCACGAGTGTGTGTTTACACACTTTGTGCACATGCTCATGTGTGTGCAGGCTCGAGTGAGGAAATGAATACTACCTTGTACATATATGCAACCATCATTTTCTTTCTCATTTTGTATTTTCTTTCTGGGCAGCAGATGCAATGCTGGCGAGCAGGGGAGTTGGGAGAAGGGAGTGGACGCTGCTGAGTACTCATTGGGACCTGGGCACCACGTGCAGCACCTTCTGTCCCTTACCTCACCCAGTCACACAGCCAGGAAGCACCAGAACTGTGTTCTCAATGGATCTTCTAGAAGCCAAGGACTCCATACCATGCCACTGCTGGTTCTATCCTTCACAGATCAGAGCAGGGATGTCCAGAGTTGGGTCATACTCATACAGCGCTCTGCCCAGCTCTAGAATGGTCCCCAGCACAGAGCAGAGTCCACAAATGCTTGTTGAAGGTAATGATTTCAGTACAATGAATTAACATCTGAGGTTTTGCCTGGCAGCATATGAACTGGGAAGAGACCACAATAATCCCAGGTCCAGCGATACCCCTTGGGGGGCACATAAAACCAGATAATGGCAGACACCAATCCCTGTATGTAAGTGAATAGCTACTGGTTTTCTCGTAAGTGGCACAGCTTGTCAGCATTCCTCAGCATGCTTTGAAGTCTGGTGACTTTTGATGATAAAGGTGTGTTAGATTATGTACCAGGCCATGTCTGTTTTTTGGCTTTGGGGTACAGGGATGCTTAACACTCTGAGAAAAACCTATTAGAGGAATAGCTTGATGTGCGAAGATGGAACTTGGCGGTGGGGGGTGTAATTTTATGCTACAAAATTATTTACCATGGGGTTCTTTAAAACATCATATTCCAGAGTGTGTTCAAAATATGAATAAATACGAGTCCGTATTCTGCAGGCTGAAGCCACCATCTGGGCCTGCCCTGTCCCCGTGCAAAGGAGCCCTTAGCACTCTCTTCCTTCGTTCTCTTTTCTCTTCTCCAGGTAGAGAAACGTCCCTTCAACTAATCTCAGGAAGTCTGGTGAAGGGAAAAGCTGGCTACCCCCAAGAAGGGAAGTTTGAGTGCAAGAATATAGACTGCAGAAGCAGAGGGGTTGAGTGGAAGAATTTGTGACAGCTCCCAAGAATGCCACTGCATACCCAGGGGACACCC
Source organism: Ailurus styani (assembly GCA_002007465.1). Lineage (NCBI taxonomy): Eukaryota > Metazoa > Chordata > Mammalia > Carnivora > Ailuridae > Ailurus > Ailurus styani. The sequence goes on from LNAC01000217.1 coordinate 2,640,638, forward strand.
AGCGCAGGGAGCGAGGCCCACCCTTGGGACTGTTTGCCCAGGGCTCCTGGGGGATTTTAAGGGAGAAAGCAACCCAGTCCCCACAACATCAGGGCCCCCACCTGTTTACACTAACCAGTTTCCACCACCCAACGGGGTAAATTGAGCTGCATATTTGATGATGAGGAAGTGAAGTGGAATGTGAGAATCCTCATTACTGACGTCAAGCTTGCCTTTCATTTTATTTATACCCATGACATTGTGACATGGGATCTAATTTTCCATTGTGTTTTTTCCTCTGTTAGGACCTGAGTGATGACAAATGATTTTGTGCCTGAGCCTGGAAAACAACATTTTAAATTCGAGGGTTGGGATCCTGCAGAATTCGGTGTCTATTTCTATCTCACCACCCACTTGCTCCCCCCTTGAGCCTCTCCACTGACCATCAAATTGGGCAAAAGGCATCACGCTCCTACGGGGCAGGGCCGCCTGAGAAGTCAGAGCGCAGGGCGCCCGGTGGCCCACTCCCCTCTGGTGACAGGCTGTTCCTTCCTGGCATGGGCATTGGCGGGAGGCCAGGGAGCTGTGGGGCCGCGAGGCAGCCTTGGCTCCGAGCCCTGGCTGCTGTCTGGGCATGAACCTGGGCTCTGGCCCCAGGAGCGTGGTCCTAGCTCTCTGACCCAGAACTGCCTATGCAGCGACCACCCCACCTCTCAAGCCCTGGTGGGGCCCAGTCTTCAGCCAGGGCAGGTTCAGGAGCAGAGATGGATCTGGAAGGAACGGCAGAAGCCAGTACAGGATGCTGTGGCAAAAGCGAGTAATGTCTCCACGTAGAGAGCAGCCTCTGGGGATGTGCCTAGGATGGAGGACAGAATGGGTGTGTGTCCAGCGAACAAGCTTTACTCCGCTTCCTTGCCCTGGGGTGGATTAGGGGCCTCAGCCCTTCCAGTGGCCTCCCTCCATGACCTGCCAGGGCCTCAAATACAGACGCAGTGTCTCTAATGGGGGGCCCTCTCCCTGTCCTGAAGTGAAAGCTCTGCCCAAGGTCCCGGACAACTGTCTCTTTCAGGAGGGCCTCCTGCCACCAGCTTTTCAACCCTGTTTTTCAGCCTCTGACCCCAGAGTAATCTCAACTTCCTTGTACGCAGTTCAGAAGATGTTTGCTATTCAGGATTCTGATGCCGCGGTGTGATAAGAGAGGCCTCAGGCCTCCTGAGTTCGTAAACCAGCAGAGTCCAAGGATTTGAAAACTGAGAAGCATGAGGACAGCCACACCCTGAGAGGTGGCCCAGCGCCAGCTCCCGTCACCTGAAATCTTCCAAGATACTTAGAAATGGGTGTTAGTGGGACTGTACTGCATTTAACTTTGGATGTCTTGTTTGTTTTGTTTTTGCAACAAGAGTTTCCCATAACACCAACAAAATCAGATCTGTGTTTTATTGACTCTACTGCAGTCCCTATGCTTGACTTGGTTTTGCTTTCTAACTCTGTGTCAGTTTTCTCGGTCAGTTTGGGTAAAGCTGGCACAGAGTAAACTGTTGTGTGGAAATACAGTGTGGGAAGACAGAGAGCACCTTCCAAGCTGCCCTGGTATCTCACCCCTAACCGGCCTACCGGTGTGAGGGCTGTTTGGGGAGGTGGGGGCCGGATTCATGTGCCCCAGCTAGGGCCAGGCCTTCACGTTCCATCTGCAACAGCCCACCTTAGACCAGTGCTGAAAGCCTGTGTCTGCTTTATCAGCCCATCTCACAGGCTTCCTCTTCCCATGGGTGATTATATCAAGGGCTGGGGTGGAGGTGAGGTCCAAGGGTAAAGGGGGTGTGAATTAGACATGGGCCATTTTTATCAGCCAAAAAAGTACAGCAGTAACTCAAGGCTGCAGGAAATACAAGTTCGGTGGTACAGTCACACCAAGTGGACTCCACAGGCTTGGGGTATGACTGGACATGCTCTAGGTTTTATACTAGGGTGCTGGTGTCACTTAGAAGTCCCTTTCCCAAGGCTCAGTGGAAGGTTGTTTGGGATGAGGGCATGAAAGTTGTTTCCAGATTGTCCAGGGTGCAAATGCTTCCTTATTAGCTCTGTGATCTTGGAAGGGTATTTAAGTTTTCTAGGCCTCAGTTCCCACATCTGTAAAAAGGAGATACTGAGCCTGTGACATAGAGTTGATATAGGGGATAAATGACATTAGGAAAACAAAGCGTGTCTACTGCATTGAACACAGAGTAGGGATTCCCTCCTTGGACTGGAGATCAGAGAACCCCACAGAAGTTCTGCTTTTAAGTCTTAACCCAACCAATGGTTCCACTTCTCTGAGTTTGCTTTGTGACAGATTCAAAGGTTGGGAATCTGTATGCTGAATGAACAGATATGATTGTGCTGATTAAGATTGGGATGAAGAGACAATTGAGCTTCTCAACTCAGCAACACAGTGTGGAGAGAAGAACTGTCTTCGTGAACGAGTGTTGGAAGACCAGAGCTGAGGAACACAGAAGCATGCCATCCTGATCCTTGCCATGCTGGCCAAGGTAGAGCTGGGTCTGGTGGGGCTGCCTCTGTCTGGATTGTCTCTGCCTTAAGTCTGCCTTGAAGGTTCAAGTGAGCCTGATTTTGTCTTGGGGTTCTGGGAGAGAATATTGAGGTGTGCTGTAGGGTCCCTAGCACACTTTACCCAGGACGAGACCATAGCCCCCTTTCCTGACCCCCATTGCTCATAATGGCCCCCAGCTGCCAGCTACCCACAATCCTCTGGGTGCTCCTGTGTAAGGTGAAGTCTCAACTAGGAAAAGCATTGAGTGACACTCTTGTCAAGAGGGATCTTACAGGGCTTTCCCCTTGGCCACTGGGAGAAAATATGTATATTAAAATTTTTTTTCCGAGGAAATTAAAATCCAAATATCTATCTAACCAAGCCTAGGTGGAAAGTGAATCTTGATTCCATATTATACACATTAAGGCTGGAAGAGAAGAATGAATCCTTGGGTTAATAGGGACTGAGGCTTTGCAGGCTGCAGAGTAGTTCTGAGTAAAAAGCAAGAGTGGTCAGAATCCACTGAGAATCCAAAAATATAATATAGCTGAGATACTGCTCTCCTTTTTTCACTAAGTTATTTACCCAGGATACTGATAATTAATTGCCCGAATCCGCATCCCTCCCACCCCATTTATATATGTGGTTTCTTAGCAATGGACAGGGAAAGAAGTCTGAGACACAGGGAGTCATAAGTGGTCTTTACTAAATGAGACTTGGCTGTCTGTCATTCTCTGCCTTTTATGACTGGAGGCAAAAGTTCACACAGTGAACTCAAGAAATACGCCAGGGTCTCACACTGGGTTGGCTAGGAAAAACTGACCAGGAGGTGTTGACTCTGTGGCAGGCATGGTGTAAGGCTTTGGGTATACATGGTCCTTGCCTTCACAGAACTCAAGAGTCTGGTGAGGAAGGTAGATTTAAAAAAAAAAAAAAAAAGATGTATTTATTATTTTAGAGTGAGGAGGGAGGGGAAGGCCAAAGGAAGAGGGAGAGACTCTGAAGCAGATGCCCTGCAGGGCGCCGAGCTCAATGAGGGGCTCGATCTCAAGACCCTGAGATTATGACCTGAGCCCAAACCAAGAGCTGGTCACTTAACTGACTGAGCCACCCAGGCACGCTGAGGAAGGTAGATTTTTAAATCTGGGAAGCGTGAGGACAGACATGCCCTGAGAAGTGGCCCAGCACCAGCTCCTGTCACCTGAAATCTTCCAAGATACTTAGAAATGGGTGTTAGTGGGACTGTACTGCATTTAACTTTGGATGTCTTGTTTGTTTTGTTTTTGCAAAACTCTTCCAAGAGTTTGGAACACTTTGTAACTAGAGTATGGAAGGTAGACTTTTAAACAAACAAACATACCAATACTTGCATAATTTTCAGTTTGTGATAAATGAATAACTACTATGAGAGAATAACAATTGGGATATGATACAGATTGGGGAGCTGGGGGTTAAGGAATTTCTCTCTGAAGAACTGACCTGGAACATTGCTTCTCAAACTTTAATGTGCCTCAGAATCACCTGGAGTTTGTTTTAAAAAACAACAACAACAACAACAACAGATTTCTGGGTACCCCCCCCCCACGGGAGTTCATGATTCAGTAGGTATGAGGTGGGTCCAAGACTAATAAATTCCTGGGTGATGCTGAGATTACTGGTTTGGAGGCCACAGTTTGAGAACCATGAGGCTGCACGATTGGTACGAACTAGCCAAGTAAAGATAGTTGGGTTGGCGGGGGCGGGGGTGGGGGGGACACCAGAGAGGGCAGCATGTACAAACACGCCAATCTGGAAAAGATCTGGTTTCAGGCAGTAAAAAGGTCAGTGTGTCTGCAAGGCAGTGAATTAGTGAACTGGTGGTGATGAGATGATGTTAGAAGTGAACTTGACCCTTATTCCCATCCTGATACTCCACCGGAGACACTCTGGTGATAGCATGTCTAAGATGAACGGTTCCACTGCCCTTGAGAGATGCCTATTACAAGGTGGGCCTAATGGAATAGGGCTGACCCTGAGATACTTCGAAGATTCAAAGTGGTAAGGTATGCAAAGGGCTGAGCACAGACTAAATGCTCAGCCTGTCCCAGGTGTCTTTCCTCCTGCTTTCCCTGACTTGGAGGCTGTGGTGCTAACCTAGAGCTGCAAACAAAAGGAGTTACTGTGGAAGTGATCCATGCTATCTAAATGGGGATAAGGTTAAATAGTTGGATATAGATAAGAAATCTGGATCCTGCTTCCAAAGAGCGGGTGTGTGTGTGTGTGTGTGTGTGTGTGTGTGTGTGTGTGTGTGTTCTCTTACATATCCTGCAATTCATTAATGTCACGGATTTTAAATCAAAGAAAGCATGGGCTGGGTTTTTGGGTGCCAAAGTTCACAGTTGACATTACGCTAACTCAATTTAGAGCGCATTTACTCAGTGCTCATTCTGTGCCAGGTGCTATTCTAGGTGTTGGGAAGACAGAAGTGGGTGCATAAGGCGAGGTCCCTGCTCTTGAGCTCCTACTCTCACTGGAGGTGGGAACATAAGCAACACAGAGCGGTGGGATGAAAGCCACAACAAAGGTCTGTGCAAAGGGCCACAGAAACTCAGGCAGAGAAGTTTTGCCCGGGGAAGTCAGAGAAGGTCACAGACAGAAAGTGACATTGGAGCCAGGCCTAGAAAGGAAACATCTAGAGAATGAGCAGAACTGAGGGATAAATGAACAGACCTCCTTTAAGAACTTTATTGTTATTGTTTTAAGCTCTGACCTAAATCACCATTATGAGCTTCTAGAAGATACATGGCCACATGGTGTTGAATTTGATTTAAAATATTGCATAAATTGGTATATATAGAAACACATATGGAAACAATCTGAAAATATTTCTCCTCAAATATAGTGCCATTTGCTTTTATGAATTTGCTATTTCTGGATGAAAAAGTGAAATACGGTTTGGTCTGCTGAGATGCGGAAGAAATTCTATCGCCATCCCAGGTGAAAATAATTTTGAATGTTAATTCATTCATGTATTTAGTCAGTCAACAACAATTTAGTTAGAAAGTTCAATTTTGAAGCACTGCAATAGGTCCTTTAGGGGTAACAAAAACATATAAGATACTGTCCTGCCCTCAGGAATCTTCAGGGCTTAGGAGTGAGAGAAACACCTGAACGTAAATAATTCTACCAAAAGTGGTGATAGGTAATATGAGTGAGCACAAATAAAGTGCTCCAAGTATCTTGAGGAAAACAAGCTATTTCCTGATTGGGATAATCATGGAAAGCTTGAACATTGATGGACAAGCCATTTGCACTAGGCCTTAGAGGATGGAAAGGGATTGGACCTACAGAAACCAGGGTCGGTAGAGGTATTTCAGGCAGAGGTAGGTTTGTGAACAAAATGGGTGGGAGATCACTGAGAAATGGCACTTCAGCCTGTTCAGGGGTATGACTTGGGGAAAGAACTGGAATAGGTAGATATTAGCCTCAAGCCAAGTTTGAACTTGATTCCCCTGGCTGTGACTTCTTGGCATTTGAAATGCCAAGCATCTGTCACTTGGTTTCTTGTACGCTTGTTTTAGTTGGCAACTCAGGCCTGACCTTCATCTTGGCATAATTTCGCCCAACCCTATAGGATATGTTTTAAAAAATCAGTCTCTGTATGGTGATAGAAGTATCATCACACTGTGGCTCCAAATTGCCCTAAAGGCCGGGGATTAGAAGTAGGTCTTGTTCTTCAGGAATTTATAATTCCATGTCTGGAGGTTGAAAGAGAAGGTTTTTGTTTTTGTTTTTGTTTTTGTTTTGTAATGAACTAATTTTTTATTAACATATAATGTATTATTTGTCCCAGGGGTTCAGGTCTGTGAATCATCAGGCTTACACATTTCACAGCACTCACCATAGCACANGTAATGAACTAATTTTTTATTAACATATAATGTATTATTTGCCCCAGGGGTTCAGGTCTGTGAATCATCAGGCTTACACATTTCACAGCACTCACCATAGCACATACCCTTCCCAATGTCCATAACCCAGCCACCCTCCCCCCCACCCTCCAGCAGCCCTCAGTTTGTTTCATGAGATTAAGAGTCGAAAGAGAAGGGTTTTATATCAGAGGCCCTTCAGGAAACAGATGAAGGCTTGTCCTACACAAGTGTGGAGAGGTGTCAGGAAACCCACAAGGGATGGTGCAGTATCCATGAGCTAGTGAGAGTCCAGAAGCTGTTACCATCTGTAGGTTGATGTAACACCCTTTGGGACAGGCGACATAGCAAACATTGGAACTTGGAGGTAGCTCTATGGTGCCGTGGGGTCTCAAAGCTACTGCCCACAGTTCTCACCCTATGCTGATGCCCCGTATTGGCTGATTCCAACTGACCGGAAGTCAGAGGGCAAGGGTCCCATTGCTGTATTCTGTACAGGTCCACGTCCCAGGGCACAGGGGCAGAAAAGAAAGAAGCACAGCCCATCTGGAGGAGCAGACAGAGAGATTCTGGCACAATCCTCTTTAGCTCTAATATTTCTATGATTCCAAAACAACCCCAACTACAGTAAGCCTTCATTTACTGTATTGTTGTTCTCAGAAATTTATAAATAAGAAACACAGGGAATTGGTTGGCTAGAGAGATGAATGGTGGATGGTGAAGGAGTCTTTGGCTGAGACAGTTCATTAAATAGTAGCTCAACTAGATTACAAGATTGGTGAACACAGGGACTAGGCTGGGTTTGTTCACTGTCAAATCCTCGAGGCCCAGGGCTGTGCCTAGAGCTTAGTATACCCCAGTAAATGTTTGTCTGAATGAAGTGGTAGATGAAACATCAAGAACACCAAGCAACATAAAAGGTGCATCTGGGAGTCTTAGGACAGGAGAATCCAAAGTTAGGGTCAGGGGCGCCTGGGTGGCTCAGTGGGTTAAAGCCTCTGCTTTCAGCTCAGGTCATGATCTCAGGGTCCTGGGATCGAGGCCTGCATCGGGCTCCCTGCTCGGCCTGCATCGGGCTCCCTGCTCGGCNTGCCTGCCTCTCTGCCTCCTTGTGATCTCTGTCCCTCTGTGAAATAAATAAATAAAACCTTAAAAAAAAACAACAAAAAAACCCAAAAACAAAGTTAGGGTCAGGAGCTGATATTCTTGGACCTAGGAGAAGCAGGGGATTACAGTGTTTGTTTTTCTGCCCCTAGTACCTTTTGGGTTATACCTTCTAACACCAGCCAGGGAACAAAGGCCATTTCATGGTCTTGAGAGATAAAGAATAGACTTAAAAAAAAATCTTCCCATTTTTTCAGTCACTTAAAAGGACAACATTCTAACTCCTACAACCCAACTTCAGTTAATTCATCTATTCATTCAGTGAACATTTACTGAGTGCTTATTTTGTGCCTGGGAATCCAAAAATAAGACAGATACGGACTGAGCCCTCAAGGAGCTTTGTCTTAGTCTTAGGCCTCAGGAGCTACAGACACGCCATTAGGAAAGTATAGAGCTAGTGCGGGCTTCCGGGAGTGCGGGACACTATGGGAGAAATAGGGAGACACCCCACACAGGCTGGAGCTCTCAGCCTAGGTGTGTTGAGTCCTGAAGCTCTTTTCCACCTGTTTACTTTATCCTTTCTCACTCTCCCCAGCCCCCCCCCGTAAGTAAGAAAGTAGTAAGTAAATGATGCATCATGCAAATTCCTGAGGTCCACTTTGACTTGGATGCATTCACACAAGTGCCATAAGCTGATCTGTGAGCACAGGTGGAGGGTACAGCCCTTCCTCAACCTAGAGAAGAGGAGCAGGAGGGCAGAAGGGCACACAGTGGACGTCTAGATTGGGGAAGAAGAGAGGACAGGCAGAGAAGGGAAGCAAGGGGCCATTGAGACAAACCTCACTGACTTCAGAATTTGGGGGAGGGTCAGTACTATTTACTGTTAACTCTTTGCAACCAAGTGGGAAATAGGTGCTTGCAAAGTTGTTTTTTAGCCTCTAGCAACTGTGATGTAGGGTCACAGTCTCGAAAGTATTGTTAGGGACCTGCAGGATCCATATGAATGCTGATCCACCTGATTTACAAGGTGCATGGCTGGCTTCTAAACATGGACAATTCTCTTACGAAATTGCTTCATTCCCAGAGGTTTTGCTAATTGGGACATTTCTTGTCTTTAACTTGAGTATTATGACTAGCGATAGGAGGAAAACATAAGTTGGGGGAGGAGGGATGGGTGGGAGGGCAGAAATAGAGCATTGGTCAGAATCCAAGGGCAATGTTTTTTTAATTTATCTGTATCTATACTTTTATATCTATATTTTTAAAAGCCCACTAAAGTAGTAAGAATTTGGTTAAAATGCATTTGATTCTTAGACAAATTTGGGAAACAGAAGTATTTTTTTTAAAACTACTACCTCTCTCCATCTTATTTTTTAAAAGAGGAAAAGTCTTCCAGCCCTGGAAAGTTTGGTTTGGGTTAAGTGTGTGTGTGTGTGTGTGTGTGTGTGTGTGTGTGTGTGTGTGTGTATGCATGCAGAGCTGACTTTCATTTTCTGTAAGAACTTTACTTCTGTTAGGGAGTAACTGTCCATTTAAGGTGTTAAGGGTTTGATGTCCTTGCCTGGAAGAATTTAGGCTGGAATCAACCTCTGGTCGGAGGGCAGGTTATCTTACTTTCCATCTGCTGGAGTCTCCTCTGTCCAATCCTAGTGTTCACCTCTGGAAATGCTTTGAGCCTGGATCCTTACCTCTCTTGCTCACTCTTCCTCTCATAGCTGTGTATTGATGATGGCTGGATTTTTAGCTCCAATGCAAATATTTCCCACCACTGCAGACCTGTTTCCTCTTCCTTACTAGACATCTTTCCTGTGTGTTCCATGGGCACCTCAGACCCAACAGATTCAAACTGCTCACTCGAGAGTGCTTGCTCTCACCCAGCAGCACCTGTCTTCATGGCAACTACTGCACCCAGGAGTTGCCCACTCATAGCCCGTCTGTTAACCAAGCCCTAGTCCATCCCCAAGTCTCCTTCCTGTTCTCCCCCTCCCCTCCATTCCTAAGGCCAATGGTCTTCTTCAGGCTCTCCTCAGCTCCTTCTAGATTTTTATTCTCTCTCTATCCCTCTTTGTCTTCTCAACCCATGCTTTCCTCTACAACCAGATATATCTTTATCATGTACAATCTCCATGTCTATTCCTTGTGTCAAATCATTCTGGAGTTTTCCATTTTCAAGCTCTTCATGTTAGCGGAAATAAATTTATTTATTTATTTATTTATTTATTTATTTATTTATTTAGATTTTATTTGTTTACTTGACAGAAAGAGACACAGTGAGAGAACATAAGCAACGGGAGTGGGAGAGGGAGGAGTAGGCTTCTCACTGAGCAGGGAGCCTGATGCAGGGCTCCATCCCAGGACCCTGGGATCATGACCTGAGCTGAAGGCAGCCGCTTGACTGAGCCATCCAGGCGACCCAGGACAACTCCTTTAATAGTTTCATTCTCTCTGATGGGTTTTCTTCCTGTTATATGGCCATGGCTCCTGAGGCTCTTTGCTGTCATCTGCTTCTCTGCTTGACCTGTAACAGCTGGCAGGCCCACAGTGTGGGTTTCTGCCCTCTTCTCCCTTCTGATTACAAGGCTTTCTTTGGTGACCTTATCCAGCCCATGGCTTCTGGTGGCAGCTACACACTGATGATTCCCAAAATTATGACTCTAGTGCTGACCTTTCTGCTGAGCTCGAGACACATAGATCCATCTGCCTCCTTGACAAGGTCACTTGGAAGTCTAATAGAGACTCACACTGAACAAGACCAAGGCAGGGCTGTTGCTTCCTCACCCATGCTTTTCCTGCTTCCTATCTCTTTCCCACCCTTCCCTGTCTCAGTAAACGGCACCTCCATCCACCCAACTGCCCAGGCCAGAAACCTAGGGGCTATCCTGTGTCTTCTCTCCTCACTTCACCCCCCACATGCACTTCATCATAAGTCCTGTCAGCCAGACAAGCAAAATGAATGCATCTAGGTCTGCCCTGCTTTCTCCGTGCCTCACTCCAGTGCCTCCTACTGTCCTACCAGCATCCGCCCTTGATCCCCTTGGATGGATTCTTTACACAGTGGTCAGAGTGACTTTTTCAAAAGTCATATTGTGTTTCTTCTCTGCTTAAAACCATCTCAAGGCTTCCTCTTGTACCTGGCCACACAGCCTCCTGTCTCTTTCTTGAATTTACCAAGCTCTTTCCTGCCAGGAGGATTTTGCATGTGCTGTTCCCCGCTCTGGGGTCCTCCCCCCCCATCTTTGCATTCCCAGCTCCATGGTGTCACTTCAAATGCCCCTTCCCAGAGCAGCCGGCTCTGACCTTCCCAAACTAAAGTGGCCAACCCTTCAGTTTTTCAGATCATAATACAATGACCTTTGCTTTCCTTTTTCTCTTAATTGTCTCTCTTCCCTCCATTGGAATGTAAGCATCATGACACTATGGATTCATGTTATTTACAGTCTACCCTCAGCACCTAAAATCATTCCTGGCATGTAGCAGTTGCTCAAAAAGCTCTTTTGTGTGAATGGATGAATATACAGTTGATGCTTGAACAGTGCAGGGGTTAGGGGCCCTGACACCCCCCCCTACACAGTCACACATGCACTTGAAACTTTTGACTCCCTAAAACCTTAGCTGCTAATGACCAGAAGCCTTACTGATAACACAATTAACACAAATTTTGTGTGTTATATGTATTATATACTATATTCTTACAATAAAGTAAGCTAGAGAAAAGACAGTGTTAAGAAAATAATGAAGAGAAAAATACATTTATAGTATATTGTACTGTACTTATTGAAAAAAATCTATGTGTAAGTGGACCCCTGTAGTTTAAACCCGTGTTGTTTTAGGGTCAACTATAAAATTGAACAAATTTGCCCCTATTCAAAATACCTTGATAGACAGACAGATAGATATGTTGAGGGTGATGTAAGTATCAGTGGACAGTGGAATAGGTTCCGCTCTCAGACACACTTAAAGGAATGTGTGGCAGCCACCTGACACGGGGGCCTCTCCTCAGATATAAAGGCAAGGCTCTCATCATTAATGCTTACGACTTCCTGCTAATAAATAACCATTAGATACTTTATTGATAATACTGAACTTCCCAGTTCACATTTACTCTTTGCAAATTTGTAATTCCAGGCCACAGGGCTAATGGCCATCTACAGGATAACTTGCTTTTCCTTTCTCTTTTTGTCTCAAGCCATCCTGAGGGCAGGGATCCAGGCTGGAGGATTTCTGGACTTCAATTCTGTAGGGAGTGTGTTCCGTTTCCTCAGAGCAGCTTTGGTTGATTTTGTCTGAGATTGCAATCTGATTAGGAAAACCTGGGGTGGCTAGGATCCTGAAACCACTCATGGAGTGAGGGAGGCACAGGTGTCACCAAGTGGCCTCTCAGAGTCTGAGTCCGTTCCTCTGTTGTCAGGAGGACAGTTATGGACTGTTTGTGTATTCCTTTGGTTCAGGAGAGGGACGGGGGGAACAGGATAATGCTATCCCAAATAGATGGAAGAATTACAAAAGGAGTTTAATACATGTGCTGCCAGGGCCATTGCTGATCATAGNTTGTGTATTCCTTTGGTTCAGGAGAGGGACGGGGGGAACAGGATAATGCTATCCCAAATAGATGGAAGAATTACAAAAGGAGTTTAATACATGTGCTGCCAGGGCCATTGCTGATCATAGAAGGTAAGCCATGGACTAATTTCTTCAGAAATTACCAAACACCGATAGCACCTGATTGTACCAGGCTTTTACACTCTGGCAATCACACAAGCACGAGCTTGTCAACGACATCAATATCTTCAGTCTTCAAAGAATGACCAGTGCCATGCTTGAAGGATCCTAAATGGTACACCGTGCTAGACTGGAAACTCTGTGTTTGGGTTTCTTCACTTCTTCTTCTTTTTTTTCTCTTTTCTTCTCTTTCTTCTTTCTTTCCTTCCCTTTGTTTCAGTTCCCTTTCCTGCTCTTTCTGCCTCCTGTCCTTTCCCTCTCTCTTACCTTCTTCCCTTTTCTTCCTTCCTCCTGCTCTTGCCCCTCTTCCTCTTTCTCTCTTTGAAAATCATACCCCACTCTATAATACCCATCAAGGCACATGACAGGAAATGTCCAGTGGGTTTACGTGTTGGGCTTGATTGTGCTGTATTACATCCAGAGTGGAATAGAACACTTTTAAACTTTAAGCATCCAAAGACCCTAGAATCTAACAAATAGGTGCCAGCCCTCCAAACCCTCACTAATAGTTTCGAGATGCCATTTGATTTTATGCAGTACTTTGGGAACCGTGGACAACCTGCTGACTGCCACAGGCACGTGCTGCGTGCAGACAGCCTGCGAGGACTTCTCGAGTGGCTCTTCTGGAAAATCCCCACATTCACAGGAGAAAGTATGGCTTTTGTTTTTCTTTTCCAGATAATCGGAAAGGGGATTCAGAGGATTTCATGTCTTTGCTTTTCCTCATTGTCTCTCTGTTACTAGGTTTCTCTTTTTATTTTTCTTTTATTTGCTTTTCTTTCTGAAAACCTGTGTAATTTTTGCTTGGGTCAATTGACCCTGAGTTTTCCAAGCCATCTTTTTACCTGCTGGGTTATTTTTGCCTCAGACTTTCTTCAAATTCTTCTGTTGCTCTACCACCACCAAATCTCAGACTGAACTTGCTCTTTCACCTCATGATGTCTTTGCTGTTTTGCTTTTCCTTGTCTGTACGGGGCCTGAAGAGGCTAGGATTATGACATAATGGGGGATTTTACTGCCAATTTAAATGACCTTAGTTAGCCCTTCTACCTTTTGCCTCCCCTTTTGCCTCACTTTTTCATCTGTGGAAGGAGGAAGTATATTAGTTTTGCTATTGTGCATAACACGTTAACATAGATTTAGTGGCTTAAAACAGCACACATTATCTCAGTTTCTGTGGGTCTGAAATATGAGCATGGCTTCGCTGGGTCCTCTGTGTTAGCTGGGGCTGTAGTCTCATCTCAAGGTCTGACTAGGGAAGAGTTCTCTTTCAAGCTGTCCTGGTCACAGGCAAGACTTAGTTCCTTTTGGGACTAAGGGCCTCCGTTTCTTACCCGCTCTTGGCCAGAGGCACCCTCAGTTCCACATGGGCCTCCTCGTCGAGGCTCTTTGCTTTATCAAAGCCAGCAAGAGAGAGTCTCCTAGCAAGGCTATGTAACATCGTCACTGAAGTGACATCCTGTCACCACTTGCTCCCGGTCGGAAGCAAGTCACAGGGTTCCCAGACACTCAAGGAGAAGGTATTCCATAAATCCCTGAACACCAGGAGATGGGGATAATTGGTGACCATATTAGAGTCTGTGCACACAGAGAGGAATGCTTTTGAGGGAAAACTCTGAGCTCCTTGGAAAAAGACTATAAAGACTATATTCATATTGCTGTCATGCCTTACTGTTGGCCTTTATAGGTTATGGCTAACACCCAAATAATAATGTTTCTCTTTGTCTCTCTCCACGTCCTATGGACTAGTTTCATACTATTTGTTTTCCTTTTCTGTCATTAGAAATCTCATCAGCCTCTCTGGATGAGAAAGTCAGCAGGGAAAGATTGCTGTTGTTGATCTTGGTTTTAACTGGACTGACTCAGCTCTGTGGGCAGCTGGGAAAGGAAAAGTCTCTGCAAATGCTCTCTAGGTCTTTGTTAGAAATTCCTCCACCTAGAAGGAGCCAGGTATGGTGCAGGTGTGATAATAATCACAAGTAAAGCCAGGCTTATTTACAGCTGAGGCATTTAAGTAGGTACAATTTAATTTTTAAAAATGTCTGCAGGCTTCATAGTAGTATCTGCCCAGACCTTTGATTCCAGCTCTTCAAACGGGGGGGGGGTGGGGTGGAGGGACAGAAAGGGTGGCAGCACCTTTGGCTTGATCCACACTTGACTGACAGTTGGTAAATTATCTGCACTAATTAAGACTGAGGGATAATCCTACCATCCCTCCACCCCCCACAACACATACATATAATAGGGTCTGGTTACACATTCATATAAATAGAAAAGTTCTCCTTCACTTTGAGGACGAATGATCTTTTATATGCTATACTATATGTATTAATGACTATTGTCTCTGACTTTAGACTCTCTTTAAAATAATAACATATATGAATTTGAATTGAGGAATGCGGCAAATCTGATCCTTCACTATTTTCTTGGGAGTAGAGACGCAAGAGAGTGAAGGGTGGACACGATGAGGAAAAAGCTGGGTGCCCAAACCCCGAATCTCAAGCAGCACCAGATTGAGACCCGACTTCCCTCGAGGGGCGGGAGAGGCCCTGCGGGGAGCGGAGTAGTTAGGGGTGTGCTAAGCGGGCTCCAAGTCGGGGCTCCACGCTCAGGAGGGGCGCTAGGACCCAGGCACCCGCCGGCCTCGGGACGTGCCTGGGGAGCGAAGGCTCTAAGAGGCTCAGGCTCCGGGCCAGAGTCCCTCGGTACGACCAGACCCTTCCCGTGGGCGCGGGGTGCGGGGTGCGGGGTGCCGCAGCCGCGTGCCCGCCGCGGGCATGGAGCGGACGCGCTGCCAGCCGAGCGCCAGCCAGGTGAGCCCCTCGCGCCGGGTCCGCACGTCGCGCGGGCACCGTGCCCGGCCGCCGTCCTCCCCCCTCCCTCCCCACAGCCCCGGGCGCCCGGGCTCGGCGGCGGGCTGGCTGCGTGCGCTGGGGGCGCAGGCACCAGGCCAGAGCTGTCCCCCACAGCCCCTNCCCGGGCGCCCGGGCTCGGCGGCGGGCTGGCTGCGTGCGCTGGGTGCGCAGGCACCAGGCCAGAGCTGTCCCCCACAGCCCCTCTCGGACACCGGCGCGGTGAAGAGGGACGTTTCTTCTCCCCCCTCCCCCCTTGGTCTCTGCGTGTCCTGGTGCCCCACTCCCGTCCTCCTTCCCAGGAGGGAGCCCCACGAGTGCCCGGTGTAACCGCCCGGTTTGTAATTCCGAACGCTAACAATCGCCCACCAGCAGCAGCCGGCCGCTCGTGCGTGGCCCTGCGCAGCGGCCGCGGCGCTCTCCCCGGCGTTACCCCAAGCTAGTGCCGCGACGGGCCGGGTCCGCCCGCTCCTGCTGCACCCCGAGCTTCCCACGCCTCTCTGCGCGGCCGCGGTGGCCCTGCTCTCCTGCAGTAGCCGCCCCCCTTCCCGGGAAGCCCCAGCCCCAGCCAGGGGGGCGGAGGGGCACGGGGAAGCGAGGGTGAGCGTCCTGGGGCGGGAAACCTGCGTGCCCTCCCTTCGGTGCCCGGGACTCCGCCGTCCGGGGGACCCGCTCTCACCCGCGGGCGCAGCTCCGCGGCCGGCGGGCACACACACTGAGCGTGAGGTTTAAACCACCCGCCTCCTGTGGGGGAGACGGAGCGTGGGTGCCAAGAAGGCTCTCACGCCGTGGGGCATAGGAAAGTGCGGGTGAGAGCAGTCTGCAGTTCAGGGAGGGGCGTTTCGTCTAAGGGGGACGGTGCACCCGCCAGCTGCCGCCCTGAACTTGTGGGCGTTCTGCTGGGCGTCCGAGTGTCACCTGAGTGCACTCAGTTACCAGGAGTCGCGGGTCCCCGGACTGTGGCGGAAGATGAGGCTTGGCTAGCGGTCTTAAACCTGCAACAGACTCCTCTGTACCCTCAAGACTAGCCCTGCTCATCCATTCTGCTTCCGGCTCAGTCTGACACCAGTTTGCAGTCTCCAAGTTGCAACCCCAGGAAAAAAGGTCGCCGAAATCGTTGCGATGGGCGAGCGGCGAGTTGCTGGGGCTGCACCACCATCGCAGTGCAATGGTGGGCATCTGCCCCCAGCAACTTTCGCCAGTCGCGGGGTCGGGGCGCGGAGGGGGGCGGGGCGTGTGTGCCTACTAGGCCGGTAACACACACGTGTGTCACACGTGTTTACACACCTAGTACTGACCTAGAAGAGAAACTTGCTCTAAACTGTTGGGAGACAGTCAACAAAAACATTTACAGCCAGTCGGTGGGGATAGGTGAAGTATGAGGACCTTCCCTTTAGGATTTTATAATCTGCCGGCTGGCATCGCCAGTTCTGCTTGACTGCCCCTCTGACCTTGAATGAGCTATTTTAACTTTGCTCCGTTTAACAAGAGGCAAAAACGGAAGAATGATAATCCAGCAGCAGTGGAAAGAGCATTCCCTGGGAAGCCAGTCCTTGGGCTCCAGCCCTAGCTATTTCACTGCCCAGCTGTGAAACTTTTGGGCAAGCCGCACAAAGGCTGGGACTCAGCTGCTACAAAAAGCTCCAAAAGACCCTTTACTTCTGGGGTCCTCTGTGGCCACAATTTGCCAAGCTTAGATAGCCTACAAATGCTCACTGGTTCTTTGCATTCTGGATTATGTTTGGTTCCACAGAGCATGCATGGACTCAAGAGATACTGGATCAGAACCGTGGGTGCATTGAATTTTAATTCCAGTCTGTTGATAGAGCCACACAAATCTTTCAGGCTTAAAGTCTGTGGAAATAAGCCTGGTTGGTTGAGTTAATACTTAGAATGCACTGGGTAGGACTTCTAATAGAAAGTCCTGTGTAAGTTAGAGTGTGGTCACATAAAAGGTTCTTTCTGTGCATTTGAAAGATCCTTGCCGTAAGTACAGTGTCACAGAAATCAGTAGAGGAGAAGCCCCAAGCTGATCCCTCGGCAGAAGAGGGCAAGTGTGCCGCACATCTAGTGGGGGTACTTTAGGTTATCCCTGATAAACATTCTATTTTTTTTTTTTAAAGATTTTATTTATTTATTTCACAGAGGGAGAGAGATCACAAGGAGGCAGAGAGGCAGGCAGAGAGAGAGAGAGGGGGAAGCAGGCTCCCCGCCGAGCAGGGAGCCCGATGCGGGCCTCGATCCCAGGACCCTGAGATCATGACCTGAGCCGAAAGCAGAGGCTTTAACCCACTGAGCCACCCAGGCGCCCGATAAACATTCTATTTACCCAGGAATGACTCCATTATTATTAACTCCCCAGAAAAGAAGTGTGTCAGTTTGGTAATGAAATAGTGAAATTGTTTTTAGAAGCCACATTAAACATTGGAATACCTAACATTGCTAGAGTTTACTGGGATAAGCACTGCTTTAAAGAGCATTGTCTTTTTATTTAATTTCAGGAAGGGAAATAAGCAGAATGATTTATTATGTTTTCTTTCTAGGTAGTTAAAGAGATAAAAAGCAGAAGTAAATGCAACACAAACAGTACGAAACCTTGTTTCTTCCAGTTTGAGAGATGAGTGTCATCATCATTACCATTACCACAATGGTGACTATCTACTAAGCACTTATTATATGCCAAGCATCCTTCTAAGCACCTTATGTACATAGTCTAATGTAATGCTATCAACACCTTCTGAAGGAAGTGCTATTATTTCTTGCAGTTTTATAGGTGTGAGAACTGTGAAAGTTCTGGCCTGAGATCACACAGCTGGTAGGTAGTAGAGTTGGATCACCTACTTGGGTTTATTTACAATGATTCAAGCAAAGTGCAAGAGAGAGTTGGGAGGGCAAAAAGTGTCTACCAGATGTCGGGTACTTGATACACCTCAGTGCATGGAGATTAAGAAATCTTTCATGATGCTAATTTACTTTTCTTTTTCTACTTTTTATCTTTATGCTCCTATAATATGACTTGGATGTCTTTTCATGTGGACAAAAAAGTTGAACTCTTTTTTAAACTATGTAGATTTGAGTGCAGATGGATGAACCATAATTTATTTAACCAATTCCCTTTAAGTGGGCACTTATATTATTTCCGAATTTTCACAATCACATACAGTGCTAGCATAGTGTATCTTCTTATTTATATATTTCTGCACATTTGGTCAGCTCTTTCTGGTCGATTAATCGTGGGGGTCAAGTTGCTAGGTGAAAGAGCATGATTGCCATTTGATATGTACTTTTTAATAGGTATTGCCAACCTGCCGTCACTAAAAGAAGTATAATTTTTGGTTTGGGGTCCAGTTCCTCCCCTAACATGTTGCTGGGCTTTTGCCAAATCAGGAATC
Organism: Ailurus styani; assembly: GCA_002007465.1. NCBI lineage: Eukaryota > Metazoa > Chordata > Mammalia > Carnivora > Ailuridae > Ailurus > Ailurus styani. Next base: position 2,659,122 of record LNAC01000217.1, read on the forward strand.
TGAATGGGTCTCACGTGTATCATCTGTTAACTGGAGGTAGTAGAACCTAGTGGTTCTAAGGTTGTTTCTGTAAATATGTACAATTAGAGGGTGAACAAATGAAATTGTTTGTATGTGAGCATTTTTACCTGCAAAAATGGAAATTTAATATTGTTTCATCTAACGGCACATGAAGTCCTGAAATAGGTTTTTGGTAGTGCATCTTTTCTAAGGTGGATTTGTGTGTGAGGCGAGTCTAGGCTATGCTACAGTCACAAATTGCCCCCCAAACTTCAGTGGCTTAAAAAAAATTATTTCTCTTATTAAAAGTCCAAAGCAGGTTAACAGAGTGCCCTGCTCCACACAGTCACTGAGGGAACTGGGCTGACAGGAGCTCTGCCATCTTGTGACTACATTATGTAGAACATACTGTCTCCCTGGTCCCAAGGCAGTGGGGGAGGAGGAGAGAAAGACCATGGGCAATTAACACCCCCCCCCACTTAAGTGCCTCAACCCAGGAACAAAGCGTATTTCTTTTATTTATGGTCCTTTGGTCACACACAACTAGTCACAAGGATCTCACCCCAATGCAGCGAGGGTAGAAATGTTTTCCTACGTCCAGAAAGAGGAAATGGTGTGGTAAATACACAGCACTGTGTATTAGTTTGCTAGGGCTTTGGTGACAAAGTACCATAGTCTGAGTGGCTTAAACAGCAGAAATTTATCATCTTAGGGTTCCGGAGGCCAGAAGTCCTAGATCAAGATTCAGTGGGGTTGACTTTTTCTGAGGGTCTCTCTCCTTGGCTTGTAGATGGCCACCGTAGAGGAGGAAACATAATTTTCCCTCTATCCTTCTAGGTTCTTGGCTGAGACCCTGCCCCCTGGAAACAAAACAAAACAAAACAAAACAGATCTACAGCAGAAAAACAAATTTTAATTACGTACACGTAATTACACAGCACATTCGGAGTCCCACAAAGATAATGAGACCTGTCAAAGGCGGCCACATGATTGCAGCTTATATATCATCCTGAGCTAAGGGAAAGGGGTCTGGGGTTTCCAAGGGAAAAAGGCAACTCAAGGGAAGGTGAGAAAAGTGAATGTTTGGTAAACCAAGGCTGCCCTGCCCTGCAGATAAGTCTTTGAGGGGAAAGTTATGTCTGGTAATAGCTCTCTTCCTGGTACAAGATCCCTTTCGAATGTAAATTTCCCTTACAAAAGGCAAGCATTCCCCTGTTTTCAGAGCTTCTTTTGTGTCTGCAGTTCCTTAAAAAATAATCAGCTCAGAATAATCCTTATGCTAAAGAGGCATGTTTTGGGCTAGCACATTCTGCTCCCCTTCATCATCTTTTCCCTGCATCTTCATGTGATCTTCTCTCTGTGAGTCTGTGTTATAATCTCTTTAAAAAAATTTTTTTTAAGATTGATTTATTTGAGGGAGGGGAGGGAGAGAGAGCTGGTGCATGAGAGCAGGTACATGCACGCAGGGAAGGGGCAGAGAGAGAGGGAAGGAGAGAGTCTCAAGCAGACTCCCGCTGAGCTCAGAGCCCCACCCAGGGCTTGATCTACTGACCCTGAGATCCTGACCTGAGCCGAAATAAAGAGTCTGTTGCTTAATCAAATAAGCCACCCAGGTGCCCCCCCAATCTCTTTTTATAAAGGCACCAGACCTGGGGTGGGATCCACCCTAATGAGCTCATTGAATGTTAACTGACCTCTCTAAAGGCCTTATCCAAATAGGGTACAGTCCTCTTCCCCATCTCCCTTCCGTCCCCCTTCCGTCCCCTTTCCCCCCTTTCTCCCCCTTCCTCCCCCTTCCTCCCCCTGCCTCCCCCCCAGCAATGTTTCCTCATCTGTAAAATGGGAATAATAGCACTTAAAGGTTAGGGTGCCAATTAAATGAGCTAATTAATATATGTAGAGTTCTTGGCATATACCAGGCGATCAAAGAGATGACCTTGATTATTTACAACTTCAGAAGCTCTCGGAGCTGTCCAGGCACAGTGTGCCGTGTCCCAGACTGTGCCCCAGAGGCTCTGCGGCTTGAGCTCCCACTGCTTCCCGGCGGTGGGTTCGGGGAGGACGGGTGCCTTCAGAGGAAAGTAATCACGTGACCGCTTGAAAATTCCCAGTAGCACACACACATTTAGGTCACAGGTTCACAGTTAGATCTGTGAGCCCAAAGCAAGCACAAGAGACCCCTCCTTTAGGTAGCCCTTTAAATTATCCTCCCCATTTCGTTGAGCCAGCCAGGGTTGGCAGTTAAAGCAGGACGTAAAAGCAGCACTTCAGTTTTTCTGAGATGTTCCCTGTCCTGTTCTTCTTCTTCTTCTTTTTTTTTTTTAAAGATTTTATTTATTTATATGACAGAGAGATTACAAGCAGGCAGAGAGAGAGGAGGAAGCGGNGAGCAGAGAGCCCGATGCGGGCCTCGATCCCAGGACCCTGAGATCATGACCTGAGCCGGAAGCAGAGGCTTTAACCCACTGAGCCACCCAGGCGCCCTTTTTTTTAAAAGATTTTATTTATTTATTTGACACAGAGAGAGAGAGATCACAAGTAAGCTGAGAGGCAGGCAGAGAGAGAGGAGGAAGCAGGTTCCCTGCAGAGCAGGGAGCCCGATGCGGGCCTTGGATCCTAGGACCCTGAGATCATGACCTGAGCCAAAGGCAGAGGCTTTAACCCACTGAGCCACCCAGGCGCCCTCCCTGTTCCATTCTAATGCTCCCAGAATCAGGGTGTGTTTTTCAGTCAGTGGGGCCTGAGAGCTAGGCCTGGAACCTTTTCCCGGTAATGGGCCGGAAGGACAGCTGCCGACTTTCCTTCTAACAGCATCTTCGGAAACATAAGGAGTTAAGATGAGTGTGGATTGCTCTACACCTGGGCTGGATGATCTGTCTTGATTACTGGGAAACTCTAGATTCCTGGGCCTGTCCCAGGAGCGGGAGAGCTTGGAGCTGTCACGAGGCCCTGGGCCTGCGGTACTGGAGCAATAGACAAGCCAGTGGGAAACCAGGGCAGTGGCTTTTCTGGGTCAGGGGAGCCATGTACCTCATCCCTAGCCACCGTGTGCATCCCGCATATGGTGCTGGGAGGCCAAGACTCTACATTGTGGCTAGCTGCCCCCCTTCCTACCAGACAGCAGGCCGTGTCGTATTGTATTTCCTGTCGTGCTTCCTATTCTAAAGCCAAGTAAAGGCAGTGTTGGATTAAAGCTGTGAGTGTGTCGATTACCAGTCTAAATCTGTGACCACCGTTTCCCCAGGGTGGGGCAAGGTGGGGGGCTGGGGGGTTGGGGGAGAAGGGCGTGGCACCTTATAAATTGCTGTCCCCCAGGCAGTAGTTGTGGCACACTTGTCATCCCCTGGGGATGCATTTACTCAGTTTTCACTTTTGGTATTTTCAGCTTTTCAGCCCAGGTGGGTGCACTGCTGTCAGTCCATGGGTTGAGTTTAATTGCTGATTAAGATGACTTCAAAAAAGGTTACATGGTGATTCAGCACTGAAACAAAAAAGTTATTGTTTACACAGTTACACAGAGAATCAAGGAAACAGAGAATGGAACATAAATTTGATATTGATAGAGCAAATATTTGTCATTGGAGGATGATGCAATTTCAGCTTCGTTAGTTTAGTGGGCTGCATGTTTTTCTTAGTGGTACGCAAACTGTTGGTGTTTCGTGTAATCAGTGGTGTCTTAGTTTGGTGGAATGTGGCAGAAGTGGCAAAGAAGAGACTGGGATCTAGGTTCCTTGCCTGCAAAAGGTACACATCGCTGACCGAGGTGTTATCTGACCCCAGCGTCCAGATTGGTAACATAATCTGGTGAGACTTGCATGACCCAGAGTGTGCAAGCCTCCTTGGGAGTGAGGAGGCTAAGGTGCAAAATTTCAAGAGACCCCCAAGTGCAGGGTCAGCATGTGAGAGTGAGGACTTACTTAAATGTTGTGGCCTAGGGGTGCCTGGGTGGCTCAGTCAGTTAAGTGTCTGCCTTCAGCTCAGGTCATGATCTCGGGGTCCTGAGATTGAGCTTCACATCAGGCTCCCTGCTTGTCAGGGAAACTTGCTTCTCCCTCTCCCTCTGCCCCATGCTTATGCTCTCTCACTCTCTATCTCAAATAAGTAAAAATAAAAATAAATCTTAAAAAAATGTTGTGGCTTGCCTTACCATAGTCCCCGCCCAGGTTTCAATCTTTGAATCAGTTTCTAAATGACTAAGAAAATTAAACTGAGATATAAGTGGATGAAAATGTAGTCATCTAGCACATGTAGCCAGCCAGTATTCTCCAGTGTAAATATCACTCCTCCTGGATGAGATCTATGGAGAATGTTACTAAGAAGGAGCTTGGGACATTGTGAGGACAGTGACCTAATAATTGTATTAACACACTGCATGCGTTCTTTACAATTGTACATCTATACAATTGACCATGGCTGATTAAATAATAGGAAAACAACTGATTTCTCTAGGTTTTTTAGGATCTGTTTTCTAGTTCCTTTTAGTGATTTTTAAAAGAAAATTCAAGAGCATCTTCCTTGCAGCGGATTGGAATATGAAGAGGAAATTAAATTCCTTAGGTAGCTTTCATTAAATCCCCTTTGTTTTGAAATCAGCACAGAAGGTCCTCTTAGTAACCTAAGAGTGCTTTGGAAGGTTGAGGAGTTCTAGAACCTGTCCTGGCTGGTGATGGAATTATATTCACAAGATTGAGATACGTAATATTGACAAAGGGTTTACTATGAGCAGCTTTGTCAAAGGGCCCACTGGACATCATTTCTGCCTGAAGAGCATTATTCTGCAACACACGTTTTCATGTTTCAAAGAGAAAGAACTAGCTTTACCCCAGAATAGCATTTTCAGAGGGACAGTGGCCACCGAAGTATTTTCACCATCAGCGAGCAGGCTTTTCTGTTTAAGGAAGGGAATTTCACGTCTTTTAATATGGCACGCACTGGAGTTCTCAATGTGCTGTCACTCCTCATAGAAATAAATTTTCTCCGAAAGGCCATAGCTCACCCACTGGTCTCTGCAGCAGCAGAAAAGATCCTGTGGCTTCAGGAATTGCATGAGAGGAAAAGGAGCAAGAAGGTGGGAGAAGATGGTGGAAGGAGAGGGGGGTAAAGCAGTGTTTCCCAATGCTGGGGCATCACAGCACACAGAGGACCATGGCAATGTTGTCTGAGATACTGGAGTCAGTGGGCGAGACTCTGGGGTTGCTCAGGGCCCTGCATGGGGGGCCTGAGGGCTGAGAGAATCAATCTCTTGTCACGCTGTTCCAGGTTGGTCAGTCCACTGGCAAGAAGCCCTGGTGGAGAGTGCAGCTCTCAGGAGGAGGGAGGAAGGGGCAGAGCTCAGAGGCCACCGCAGCATAGGTCCCTGCCTGCTTCTCGGGCCTAGATGGCCTCTAACCCTGGCCCAGGGGTAGCTGGCCTTCCTGGACCTTCCCTAAGTCCTATGTTTCGGGGCACATGTTGGTCGGCAGGCCTTTTTTCTGTCTCCTTGCGTGCAAGATCGGGAGGTCAGTAAGAGCTGTGAGCATCATCGAGAGGGTGCAGACTCTGAGGATGGTCACTTTTTCCCTGTAACTTCTCTCTGTAAGAAGGAGCAGCTTTCCATTGTTCATGCAACAAGTAACTACCCAGCATCCAGCACGTGCCACACCACGCTCTCTTCTTGGAGCTTACTTTCTGATGTGGGGAGAGAGCAAGGAATGAAAATTAGAAAGAAGGTCAGCTAGCCATATGCGCCAGGGAGAGAGAGACTGCTAGGGAGAAACTAGGGAAAGATAGGGAGAAAGATAAAGCAGGAAAGGGGTGTTCAGGACTCCCCAGGACGGGGATGGGGAATGTTTCTTTATTAAATCGGGTGGTCAGAGAAGGCTTTCCTGGGAAAGGGAACGTTTGAGCCGAGGCCTGAAGGAAGTAAGGAATGAACCATGTGGCTGGCTGGAAAGCACATTCCAAGCAGGAGGAATAGCCGAGGCAAAGGCTCCGCATGTCCAAAAGTTCAAGGTGCAGCAAGGAGGCCAGTGTGGCAGGGAGTGCATGAGCAAGGGGAGGGGAGTAGATACTGATGTCAGGGAGGTCATGGAGCCTGACGGCTGAGGGCCTTGTCTGCTCTAGAGACCTAGTGAGATGGCAGTGAGGGAATCTGATTTCAGGAGTGGACGGGTCACCGGTGTCCCAGTCACACTGGGCAGTCAGGATGAAGCTAGGGCATCTGCTGGGAGGCATCACAGTAATCCAGGTGAGAGATGTGCTGGTTGGGCCCAATGTGATAGCAGTGAAGATGGTGAACAATGGTCAGATTCTGATTTAAGTTTCAAATGGAATTAACAGGATTTGTAGACAGATAGGACAGGGGGTTAGAAAGACTCTAGGATAACTTTAGAATATCCCTCAGACTCCTTGCAGCACTAATATGGTTTTAGTTTTTGTTATCAGTCTTTGGTACTTGCCACCTGGCCCCTGTCCTTCTGTACTCCAGTGAATTCTCCATGAATCGAGTCTGATGATCGGTGCTGATGTTTGGAGGGACCATGGTCTGGCTTAGTTCTTGCTCCTTGATTTTCCTGGAAGAGAAACCTTTCAAGGGAGATACAAGGCCAGACATTGACTGCGACAGCTCTTCTCAATAAGCCAAGGTCAGAATAAAGGCTCACCTTCCCTTAGAAGCCTTTCTTTATAGCCAGATTTGAATTCCCCTAAGATAGCTTTAAAGGAGAAGGATGGATCATAGTTTGCTAAAAATTATTGCTCTTCATAACTGAACCATAGTTAGTAGAAAGATGAGAACCAATGGAATCATTGGTTGCAGAAATTCATCTAATAAATGAGATGGTAGAGAAAAAAAGAGAAGCCCACCATCCATGATTTTGGTGCTAGTGCCAAGCAAGGCTCAACAAAAAGCCAAGAGAAAGCAATTCTTTCAGGAATATCAGATCTGATACACAACTGGTATGTGACCGAGATGCTGCTACCATCTTCCCCTTCTTGCATGGCCCCCAAAATGTCTGTCTGGTTTCAGTTGTTGCTCTCACAGGCCTCAAAGTTGTGTTCCCCTCATCACTTGGGGGTCTAACATGTAAACCAGCTATCGGGTATGTTGGCTACCTGTTGGTGAAGGCCTTTTATGGAATTTCAACAACTGCTGATCTCTTAATATGTATTCTAGAAACGTTCCAGGGGGCTTTTATATATATATATATAATAGGCCCCAGAATAATATGATCAGTAAGGAATGATGAGTTTATTATTGTCTGGGGCTTGACGCTCAGGACTGTTATTCTGCTCAGGCTGCCATAACAAAATATGGAGGACTAGGTGGCTGAAACACAGATATTTATTTTCTCACTGTTCTGAAAGCTGGAAACCCAAGATTTGTCTTTCAAGAGAAAGACAAATACCATATGATTTCATTCATATGTGGAATTTAAAAAACAAAACAAACGAGCAAAGGAAAAAAAAAGAGAGAGAGAAACAGACAAACCAAGAAACAGACTCTTAACTACAGAGAACTGGTGGTACTTTGAGGATTGGTTTCTGTGTGGATGGCTGCCTTCTCACTGTATCTTCACATGGTGTTTTCTCTGCGTGCTTGCAGAGAACTCAATGGTATCTACCTCTTTACAAGAACACTAGTCCTATCGGCCCTTATGGCCACATTTAACCTTAATCACCTCCCTAAAGATCCTGTCTCCAAATATAGTCACATTGGAGGTTAAGGATTCAACCTAAGAATTTTAGAGGACATATTTCAGGTCATAACATCAGGCATATGCTGCAAATTAAAAAAATAAACCTGTATTGAGGTATTATTTATTTATAATAAAATATATACCTTAAAATTTTTTATTTTAAATTCAGTGTGGTTAACATCCAGTATTATATTACTTTCAGGTGTACAATATAATGATTGAACAATTCCGCACATCAGCCGGTACTCATCACGACAAGTGCAAATGCCCTCCTTAATCTCCACCCCCTATTTCACCCATCCCCCCACCAACCTCCCCTCTGGTAACCACCAGTTCTCTGTAGTTAAGAGTCTGTTTCTTGGTTTGTCTCTTTCTCTCTTTTTTTTCTTTTGCTCGTTTGTTTTGTTTTTTAAATTCCACGTATGAATGAAATCATATGGTATTTGTCTTTCTCTGACTTACTTCACTTAGCATAATACTCTTTAGTTCCGTCCATGTCATTGCAAATGGCAAGATTTCATTCTTTTTTATGGCTGAGTAATATGCCATTATATATATGTATATATATATAATACATATATATGTATATATATATATACATATATACACACACATACACCCCACATCTTCTTTATCCATTGATCGGTGGATGGACACTTGGCCTGCTTCCATAATTTAGCAGTTGTAAATAATGCTGCTATAAACAAAGGGGTGCATGTATCACTTTGAATTAGTGTTTTTGTTGCTGGATAATAGGGTAGTTCTATTTTTAACTTTTTGAGGAAACTCCATATAGTTTTTCACAATGGCTGCACCAGTTTGCTTTCCAACCAACAGTGCAAGAGGGTTCCTTTCTCTCCACATCGTCTCCAACACCAGTTGTTTCTTGTGGTGTTGGTTTAAGCCATTCTGACAGGTGTGGGGTGATATCTCATTGTAGTTTTGGTTTGTATTTGCCTGATGATGAGTGATGTTGAGTATCTTTTCATGTGTCTGTTGGCCATCAGTATGTCTTCTTTGGAGAAATGTCTGTGCATGTCCTCTGCCCATTTTAATTGGATTATTTGGTTTTTGGGGTGTTGAGTTTTATAACTTCTTTATATATTTTTGTTACTAACCCTTTATCAGATATGCCTTTTGCAAATCTTTTCACCCATTCAGTAGTTTGCTTTTAGTTTTGTTGATTCCTTTGCTGTGCAGAAACTTTTTATTTTGATGTAGTCCCAATAGTTTATTTTTGCTTTTATTTCCCTTGCCTCAGGAGACCTATCTAGAGAAAAGTTGTTACAGCCAATTTGAGAGAAATTACTGCCTGTGCTGTCTTCTAGGATTTTTACGGCTTCAGGTCTCACACTTAGGTCTTTAATCCATCTTGAATTTATTTTTGTGTATGATGTATGGTTCAGTTTTTTCCCAACATCGTTTGTTGAAGAGATTGCCTCTTTCCCATTGCATATTTTTGCGCCTTTGTTGAAGATGAATTGACCATATAATCGTGGGTTTATTTCTGGGCTCTGTGTTCTGTTCTACTGGTCCATGTCTACTTCTGTAGACACAGATTTACAAAGAGACATAGATCTACAAATAGACATTGATCTATGTCTGTTTTTGTGCCACTACCATACTGTTTTGATGACTGCATCTTTGTAGTATAATTTGAAATCTACAGTTGTGATACTTCTAGCTTTGTTTTTCTTTTGGCTGTTCAGGTTCTTTTGTGCTTCTATTACATATTAGGATTGTTTGTTCTAGTTCTGTGAAAAATGGTGTTGGTATTTTGATAGGGATTGCATTAAATGTGTGGACTGCTTTAAGTAGTAAGGACGTTTTAACCACGTTTGTTCTTCCAATCCATAAGCATGGACTATTTTTCCATTTGTTTGTGTCTTCTTCAATTTCTTTCATTAGAGTTTTATACTTTTCAGAGTACAGATCTTTCACCTCCTTGGTTAAGTTTATTCCTAGGTATTACTCTTTTTGGTACAATTATAAATGGAATTGTTTTCTTAACTTCTCTTTCTGCTGCTTCACTGTTAGTGTAAAATATGCATCTTTAAAGTGTGCATTTTGACAAAATATATCATCTCATTATATGTCCATGTATTCTCTTCCACAGTCTAGATATAAAACAGTGCTATTGTCCTACCCTTGTGCTCCTTTCCAGTCAATTCTCAGCCCCTACCACAGTCCCTACGTAGCCACTAATCTTTTTATTCCAGTAGATTGGATTTATCTTTTATAGAGTTTCATATCAGTGAAATCATACATGTAGGCTTTTTTGTCTATCTTCTTCCATCTAATCACTTCTCGGCCTTTTGGCTAAGATCGAGTGTGTCTTCTTCCACCTAATTTAATGATTTTGAGATTTCCCCCTATTGCTTTCTGTATTAGTAGTTTGTCACATTTTACTATTGAGTAGTAGTCCATTTTATGGCTGTATCACAATGTATTTTTTCACCAGGTAGTGAGGTTTTGGTTTGTTTCCAGTTTGGGGCTGCTCTTTAAAAAGCTGCAATGGACAAATTTGGGGGCATGTGTTTTCATTTCTCTGGGGTGAAAGCCTAGAATGAAATTTCATGGTTGTATGGTAAGTATATGGTTAATAAGAAATTGTCAGAATGTTTTCCAGAAGTGATTGTACTAATTTACATTTCCATCAACAATGTATGAAAGTTCCAGTTGCTCAATATCCTTGTTAGCTAATCTGCTATGGTCAGTATTTTGCATTTTAGCCATTTTAGTGGATGTATAGTGATGTCTCATTGCAGTTTTATTTGCAATTCACTGATAACTAATGATGACGTATATTTTTTTCATGTGCTTTCTAGTCCTTTTAGTGTCTTATAAAATGTGAAGCATCTATTCCAAATTTTTGACCCATTTTTATTTTTTATTATTATTTTTAAAGATTTTTATTTATTTATTTGTCCAAGAGAGAGAGAGCACAAGCAGGGGGAGCAGTAGGCACAGGGAGAAGCAGGCTTCCTGCTGAGGGACTCCAATCAAGTCCTCCAATGCAGGACTTGATCCCAGAACCCTGGGATCATGAACTGAGCTGAAGGCAGATGTTTAGCTGACTGAGCCACCCAGGCATCCCTTGACCCATTTTTATTTTTTTAATTTTTAAAAATTTTTTGACCCATTTTTTAAAAAGGTTTTATTTATTTATTTACTTGACAGAGAGAGCGTGAGAGAGAACATGAGCGGGGGCGGGTGGGAGGGGGGAGAGGGAGAGGGAGAAGCAGACTCTCCGCTGAGCAAGAAGCCCAAAACAGGGCTCTATCCCAGGGTCCTGGGTCATGACCTGAGCCAAAGACAGACTCTTAACTGACTGAGTCACCCAGGCGCCCCTTGACCCAATTTTTAACTGAGTTGTCTTCTGATTATTGACTGTAAGACTGCCTTGCGTATTCTGTGTATAAGTCTTTGGATATATTGTATTTCTCCCAGTCTGTGGCTTGCTTTATTTTCTTAAAGTTATCTTTAAAGGAGAAAACTGTTAAAAAATGTGATGAATTCCAGTCTATCAATTTTTTTCTTTTATGATTCATGTCTTTTACCTTCTTTCTAGGAAATCTTTGCCTCAAGTTCATAAAGATTTTCTCTGCAGTTTACCTTCAGAAGTCTTTTTGTTTTAGCTCCTTAAATTTTATGATCCATTTCAAGTTATATTTGTGTATGGCAAGACATCAGGGCTGAGGGTTGTTTGTTTTGTTTTTGTGAGTGGATTCTAGTCATTCCACCACCATTTGTTGAAGAACTATACTTTCTCCATTGAATTATCTTGGCACTTTGAGAATTAATTGATCCTAAAATTGTGAGTTTATGTCTGGACACTATTCTATTCCACTCATCTGTCTATTCCTTTGTGTACGATGTAAGAATCTTATATTATACCTCCGTGTACTCCCTCCCATCCTTTGTGCTATGTTTGGCATTCATTTTCCCTCTACGTATTTTATAAATACTGCAATACCCAGGTGCCTGGGTAGCTCAATCAATTGAGCATCTGACCCTTCGTTTCAGCTCAGGTCCCGATCTCAGGGTTGTCAGATTGAGCCTCGTGTCACGCTCCACGCTGGGTGTGGAACCTGCTCAGGGTTTTCTCTCTCTCTCCCCATCCCCCTCTCTAAAAACAAAACAAAAACAAAACAAAAAAACCCCACAGTACATTGTTATTATTTTTGCTATGAAGTTAATTATCTTTTAAAAGCAATAAAAATAAAGTCTCTCTCTCTATACCTTCATATTTACCATTTTAATGGTTTTCATTCATTTGCATATTGTTACATTACTAACTCATATCATTTTCCTTCTACCTGAAGCATTTTTAGAATTTTTCTTATAATGAATGATTGCTAGTGGTGAATTCTCTCACTGTTTGTTTCTCTGGGAAAGCCTTCATTTACTTTCATTTTTTGAAAGATGTTTTTCTTGCATATAGGTTGACAGTCTCATCTTATAGTACTTTATATTCCGGCTTTCATAGTTTCTTTTTTTTTTCCTAAAGATTTTATTTATTTGAGAAACCATGAGAGAGAGAGAGCGACAGAGAGAGCACAAGTGTGTGGTGGGGGAAGGGCAGAGGTACAGGGAGAAGAGGCTCCTGCTAAGCAAGGAGCCCAACATGGGGCTTGAGCCCAGGACCCCGGGATCATGACCTGAGGTGAAGGGAGATGCTTAACTGTCTGAGCCACGCAGACACCCCTGGAAAATCTGGCACTCTTATCTCTATTTACTATGTCTTTTTTCTCCGGTTCCTTTTAAGATTTTCTTTTTATCAGTGGTTTCAGAAATTATATTCTATTGTGCCTTGGTGTGGTACACTTTTGGTTTATCCTGCTTAAGGTTTGCTGAATTTCTTAGATTTGTGCATGACTGAGGCTCTGTTAATTTTCTTTTAGCTTTTTTCCCCTCTTTAATTTGAATAGTTAGAATTAACATGTCTTCTAGTTCACCAATCTTTTCTTTTTCAATGTCTAATATGCTTTTAGTCCTAGTCAATGACTATGTCACTTCAGAACTTGTCTTTTTCATTTCTAGAGGCTCGATTTAAAAAATCTTCCTTCTCCTCTCACAGTGCCTATGTTTTCCTTTCAATACTTGGATAATGGTTATTGTTTTTATCTGTTAATTCTCTTATTTCTACTTCTACTTACTGATATTTTATTGGATTTTTGTTCATATTTTTCTGCGTGTTGGCATACCTAGTAATTTTGAATGTATGCTAGACATTTTGAATGTTACATTGTTGTGTTTAGATTTTGTTTTCTTTGAAGAATGTTGGATTTTGTTCTGGGAGACAACTAAGTTAACTTTTGTTCACTATGATCCTTTCAAGGCTTATTTTTAAACTTCTTAAGGTAGGTCTGGAGTAGTCTTTTCTCCAAGTGTTATTTAGCCTCACTCTTAAGGCATGACCCACTGGGTTCTCTACCGAATGCCTGAGTGATCAACAAGAACTCTCCACTCTGACTGGTGAGAACTTGATGGCTCTTAGTTCATTGTGAGCCCTGCGAATTGTTCAGTTTATAGCTTTCCAGTCACTCTCTTCCCGGTGTGTAGGATTTCATCCTATTCATGCATGTCTTAGTATTTAGTAAACTTTCACGTGTTCCTCAGAGTGTCTTGTATATATAACTTCTTTTCTCTGAAACTCTGCCCTATAAACTCCAGCCACATAAGCCTTTCCAGACTCTGAATTCTGTCACTGCAACACAGTGAAAACCCTGGACTCTGCCTGGGATTTCTTCCCTGCCTGGGAATGTGCCTCCAGGGTGAAAGCTGAGGAAATTTTTTTTTTTTTTTAAAGATTTTATTTATTCATTTGACACAGAGAGAGAGATTACAAGTAGGCAGAGAGGCAGGCAGAGAGAGAGGAGAGAGGAGGAAGCAGGCTCCCTGCTGAGCAGAGAGCCCGATGTGGGCCTCGATCCCAGGACCCTGGGATCATGACCTGAGCCGAAGGCAGCGGCTTTAACCCACTGAGCCACCCAGGCGCCCGCATACATTAATTCTTAAAAATTAGGTGTGGCTCATTAATGTCTAATAAAGAAAAGTTTCTAGGAAAAAGAGGAATATTATAAAATGATAAAAGGATCCATTCAGGAGGAAGACATAACGATCCTTTCTGTATACACATCAAACAACAAAACCTCCAAAAACGTGAAGCATTAACTGATGAAGCTGAAAGGAAAAGAACACAAAAACAAAATTATAGTTGAGGGCTTCAACATCTGTCTCAGAAACTCAAAGAAGCGCTACNTTTGACACAGAGAGAGAGATCACAAGTAGGCAGAGAGGCAGGCAGAGAGACAGGCAGAGAGACAGGGAGAGGAGGAAGCAGGCTCCCTGCTGAGCAGAGAGCCCGATGCGGGCCTCGATCCCAGGACGCTGAGATCATGACCTGAGCCGAAAGCAGAGGCTTTAACCCACTGAGCCACCCAGGCGCCCGAGGAAATATTTTATATCTCATCTGTTTCTCTTCTTTCAGGGTTGACAGTCCTGAGTTAGCTATTGTCCAATGTCTAAAAATAGTTGTTTCATATATTTTATCTGATTTTCTAGTTGTTAGTGGAAGGAAGGTAAATTTTGGCCCCTGTTTCTTCATCACAGCCAGAAATATTTATTTTTCAAATAAATTTAAAGCACTGCATTGTTTATGTTTTATTACTGCAGACTGTCTGTATTCTCACAGTGATTCCTATGCCTTATTCTCTATCCCACACACCCCCTCCACTTGGGACTCACATGATTTTTTTATATAGTATTTAGTTTCTGAAATGGCTCTCAGGCCTTTTCCAGGGAATTTCTAAGCTCCTCGTGGCTGGAGTTCTAAGAATGGCTATTCAAGGCTTGCTTCTTCTATTTTCCAAGAATGGAGATGACTTATAGTTGTGGCATCTCTAACTCATTATTATATATGTTTTACATTCACGTTATTATTGAATAATGTATTCAATAATAATACATTATTAAATAATTAATATTTAAGTTATTAAATGTATAATTAATGTGGATATTTATGTCATCTGAATTGTATTAGGCTATGAACTTCTCATAGAACCTTCTGCAGTTGAATGGGTAACATGCCTTGTAAATGTTTGGTCTTCATGGCTGGGCTCCAGCTTTCAAAAAGTGTTAAGAGAAGGAAAATCTTAAATACTGGCTTGATTTCTTAATTTAACAACAAGAGACAATTCTTATACTACATTTCTCCTAGCATGTCATTTTTATTTCTAAAGTCTAAGGAGGTTTTTTTTTTTTCTTTTAAAGCTAATGTTCATGTTGGTGATTTTTTAAAATCGCCCATTATGAAGGATCTGAACTTAATCTTCTAGATCTCTGTGAGAAATGCTGTATAGCCATATATTTTTTAAAAAAGGATTATGTAGGATTTTTATAACCTATAAAAGTTTGATGGCTCCGTGCTCAGGAGAAAGCAAGTGATTACTCAACCATGCTAGGTGGGAGTTCAGGTTAATATAAACAGAGAGGAGATGTTGAGAGATTTTATATCCAAGGTAAAGGAAGAGAAGTATACGGATACATCATACATGCAGAGATTTTATACAAAGGTAGAAGCATGTAAAACATAAGATCGTTACATAGTAAGCTTCCTTCCAAGTAGTAGACATTACTATTATTATTATTATTATTCAAACAATATCTGAAAATAATTTCATCTGCTTTGTGTACTTACAGTGGACTGAATTCATACTCCCTCCCTTCCCCCACACCCAGCCCCTGCTTCCTGGAACTTTATTTAGTGCTCCTAAAAGTTAGTGGGATTTGTCATCCTCAGCTTGAGCAGTGTGTATTAAGAAAAGGAAAATCACTGTACTGAAAATTATGTAGTTCTGCTGGTGTATATTTAAACATTCAGTTTACTTCTATAAGTAACCCCCCATGCCCCCTCCCATCTCAGGGAGAGTGAAGACTATTGAAAACATGTCCTTAAAAGTCCCTGCCTCGGAAAGACATTCTTGAGATCTACAACCTTACAGTTCTTATAAGTTTATGGATGATAGTGCTTTGTGATATTCCTTTGTGTAATGAAACATTCACGTTCAAGCACAAGTTATATTAGGCTTCAGAAAATAAAACATCAAAGGTGAGGGGATTTCTTGCTCATTGCTTTTGTTTTTCATATCTTACTTTATGCGTAGCAGTGGCTTTCAAAGTGTGACCTGAGATCAGTAGCATCAACATCATTTGGGATCTAGTTAGAAATGTAAATTCTCAGGCCCTGCCATCTATATTTTAGATCATTCTGATGTATGCTAAAGTTTAACAGCTGCCGGTATGGAGAACCCCAGCAAGTCTCCTATATCTAACTTAATTTATTATAAGCCACATCATCTGAGGTATGAAGATGTAATCAGTCATGTCCCCAGCTACCGTTGCCTTGGAGATGTTTAATGGTGTAACACGGGAAGTGCCATGCTGTTAAGCAAATGTCAAACTCTGAGAAGGAAGAGACTTTCTGCCAAAAGCCTTCTAGAACACCTCCTTTCACAGTCCCAGCAGCCAAAGGGAGAGGATTAAGACATCAGAACCTCAGAAGGTGCTAATGCAGGCCCCTTGGGCTGAGCTGCAGCCTTGCGGCACCTTTAGCTAGTTAAGAAGTAAAATCCCAGGGCTCAAAAGCTGTCCTTGAAATCAAGTTTCAAAAGACTGAATGTAGCAATCGGGACATGAAGCAAGAAACTCCTATCCCTATGAAGACCATACCGTAGAGAAGCCCAGGGAAGTCTTGACAAAGAGATTGTTTTCTTAGCCACACTGGGAAAGGGGGGGACATGCACTTGTTAGTGTGGAGGACCTAGAGGTGGACAAATCTGTCATCTTTATAAAAGTCCTGATTCATTCAACAGGTATTGAGCATGTGCTGTCTCTGGATCTGAGCGCTAGAGACCCAGCTGTGAACACAGAAGAGGATCCAGGCCTCATATCCCTCACATTCTCGCTGTGTTCTGGCGATGGCAAAATGTCAGTGGTGGTGTTGGGTGGATACTTTCTGGTTCCTAGACTCAAGATTCTGGGCCTCAGGGAGTGCACATCCTGGTAAAGAATCCCTTTTATAAACAAGACGTATTTTTCCTGGGAGTGCTCCCGATTCTTACATGTACATTGATATCCAAGCTAGAAATTTTGGAATTGGTTTTGATTATCACTGGCTCCCTGGCCCCTCGTTGAGTTGGCACCTCATCCCAGGGATTCATTCAGAGGAAGGTCTCTGGAATTTCTCTTTTTTTCCATTCTTACAAATTCCATCAATTCAATGTCTTGGTATTAGTCAGCTCAGTCTACCGTAACAAAGTACCATGGACTGGGTGGTTTAAACAACAGAAATATATTTTCTCACAGTTCTGGAGCAGATGGTGCCTTTTCATTGTGTCCTCACATGGCCTTTTCTGGGTGTGTGTGTTTAGAGAGAGAGCATGCGCGGTTTGGGGAGGGAGAGAGAGAGAGAGCGAGCAAGCACAGGTGCGAGCGCCAAAACAAGAGCGAACTCTGGTGTCTCTTCCTCTTCCTGTAAGGACACCAATTCTACTGGATTAGGGTCTCACCCTTATGACCTCATTTAACCTTAATTACCTTCTTAAAGGCCCTGTCTCCAAATACAGTTACATTGCAGGTCAGGGCCCCTACATACAAACTGGTGGGGGGGAGGGGACACGATTCAGTTCATACCAGTCCTTATTATGTCATCCCTGGCTCATTATAGCTCCTTGCTCATCCCATTCCCCTCTCCCTTTACCAGTTCTTCGTGAATATGCAACCAGGCTCACTCAAGTGAAATAGCACTTTTAATGTACAGTATTACTGAAAAATCTCAGTGATTCCCAATAACTAGGATTTTACCAAACTCCTTGATCTGGTGTTTGATTCCCTGGTCATAGCCTACCCTGGTCATAGCCAAAATAATACTGTTTTCTTCCCCCACACCACACACCTTTTGAATAATCTGCTTTATTGTTCTGTGAGCATTCAGTGTGTGTTCCATCCCACTTCTAGGTCTTTGCTCACATTATCCTTTCTGGAATGTTCTCTTTTCCACTTATTCAAATCCTGCCCTTTCTTCCAAGTCTCATACTCCATCTCACCATCACTTCCACCCACAGTGATCTTTCTCTCTGGGCTTGAATTATTTTTTTCAAAGCAAGCGTGAACACACTCTTCCGTGTGTATGTCTGTGTTCCTGAGGAACTGAGAGTGAGTACTGAGACTGTTACTTCTGTGTGTCCCTCACAGTGCCTGGTACAGGGGTGAGTGCTCAAACATTGTTCTCACTGCAATGGTGGATGGATGGATGAAAAAGAATGACACTCCTTTGACAAGGTTTTCTGAGAATATTAATTTACCTGTCTTCTCCTCTGAGAAAAGGTCCACAACCCTACCCCAGTCTCTCTCTCTCGCAGCAATGCATTTTATTTTATTTTTTATTTTATTTATTTTTATTTTTTTATTTTTTAAAGATTTTTATTTATTTTATTTGACACAGAGAGAGAGATTACAAGTAGGCAGAGAGGCAGGCTGAGAGACAGGGAGAGGAGGAAGCAGGCTCCCTGCTGAGCAGAGAGCCCGATGCGGGCCTCGATCCCAGGACGCTGAGATCATGACCTGAGCCGAAAGCAGAGGCTTTAACCCACTGAGCCACCCAGGCGCCCGCAGCAATGCATTTTAGATCTCTGTATAACCTTCACCATTGTTTGTCATTCCAACCCTCTGTAACCTTCTAAACTCCATAGATGTAAGAGACTATTTCTGTCTTTTCCCCAAGGGCCTAGTTACTATCTGATACACGGTAGCCACTCAGTAAATATTTGCTGAATGAATGAATGAATGAATGACTTTGGGTTCACCTCACGGGATGAAATTTTTTGGAGCAGACAGTATGTCTAGCAAAGGGCATACAGGCAAAGGAGGATCTGCTTAGAAATGGGACCATTTTTTCTTACCCATGAGGCATTCAGGAAATTGTACACTAGTGTAGAAACAAATGTGCTTTGCTTTATATATTGTATATCTTACGTCAGATTGAATTGATGAATTAGTAAATTAATAATTTGTACCCTGACTTTGAATACCTCAAAACACAAAGTGCTATATGAGTATTTATGAAGCCATGCAGTGCACTGTCTTTAAAAACCCAACATTCAATCACTTGACAAACACAAATTTATTGTGTATGACAATGGATTTGTTCTTTAAATCTATATTTTCACATTGGGAGTTTCCTTACGGATGGTAGAACCGACACATAGGAGTATCAGGATCTCCCATCTTTTGTCTCTTTCTTCCCCTCCTACTTTTACCATCCCCACCTCAGGAGCCACTGTCTAGTTAGCTCATCTGCTAACTGTCTTCTGGATCCACCAAAGTTAGCTCTGCCTCAGTGCCTTTGCTCATGCTATTTCCCTCATTTGGAAAGTCTCCTCCTGGTGGAGGTCTAGCTGTCGTGGCCCTTCTCCAGCAAGCCTTCCCCAGCTGTCATAACTACCAAAGAGAATGGACAGTATCACTCATTTTTGCTCTCATACCTTCACACTCATGTACTACGCTCTGTCATTTCTTCTAAGTCCGGTGTACATGATCATTCTATAAGCTCCTTTGGAGTAGAGCTATACTGTGGGTTTTATTTGTACATATTTTTAATGCCTGATACTCTTGTGAAATGTATTTACAAGATATTTGGAAGTGAGTGTTTTATCTCTCATAGCCTATTGGAGTCCAGGAGAATCCTGAAGGTGAGTGGCAAGGATATTCTGGAGTCCCTTTCCAGGGTTGACCCAGTCCCTCCTGAGATGTCCTTGTCAATGGGAAGGACAGATCGTTTCTGTATTACATAGATTCGGGGCCCTGTGCACAGTGGATTCCATTTTGATGATGTTGACCTTAGGAAGTCAAATATTAGCTGAATCTCCTCCTACATCTTCTCTGTTTGCATCTTTTACACCTGGCATGGGAAAACGGCCCTATAGGCCAGTCAAAGCTTCTCCTAAGTTTCATTTGGTCCATGGCAAAAGGTCCAAGAAGTGATGCAACTGTAGTTAAATGTATAACTTATTTTTATTCTTTTTTTTTAAATTTTTATTCTTCAAGGACCTATATCTGTACACCTACTTGGTAGGACTATTTGACCACAACAGTGGCTCCCTGTGTCTTTATCTTTCACTTTTTTTCTGCCTCTGTACTGTGTGTCAGGCTCGGTATTTCCTTTGTAAATGTGTACACATTTAATTTCTGTCTTTGTTTCCATCTATCTCTGATTCTTTAATTTTTTCCATCTTTCGTCTTCTGTCTGTAGGACAAAAAAATCAGTGGAAATTCCTAAAAGAAAATATACTGAGCTAAACTGTTTTGAGGAGATATTTGGAAATATAATGCTTATCCATTTACATTGTTTTTGTATTCAGTTTTTCAGAAGGTGAGATCTGTTAAGCTCCATTTCTTATCTGTGTCACTTAACATCCACTTAGGGACCTCGACAGATAGATACACATCTTCCATAGTTGTAATCAATCTCCATATACCATATATTTTTAACCTAACATTACTTCATTATGCACTTTTTAACAGTGGTATTCTGACATGTTAGTATAGTTTGTTGAGCCATTCCCTAAGTCTTTGATGTTTGTATTATCTCCAGTTTCATTATTGCTGAGAGTGTTACAAACATCTTTGTATAAATTATTCTTTTATTCCATTGGCTTTTTCTGATGTATATTACCAAATGGAGTATTATCAGATCAAACTGACTTTAAAAACTGAGAGCATAGAACATTGAATTCTACTCATTAAAAGAAAAAAATACCCAATTTTGAGTCATAACAAAATTTTGAGTCGTAAGAGAAAGGCAAAAGAGGAAGAAACAAAAAAATTCATTCATTTATTCAACACATATTTGAACACCTACTGTGTGCTAAGCACTGTTCTAGGAATTTGGGATCCTTTAAGGAATAAGAAACCAAAAAATTCCTGCCCTAGTAGGGCCTATGTTCTAGTGGGAGAAGATAGACAATCAGCATAATAATAAATGAGCTAATTATATAATAAGCTAGAAGGTGATAAGTTCCATGAAGAAAGAAAAATAGAGCAGGCTGAGGGGAATCAGGAGTGATGGAGAGACAATGGAGGGAAGTGGGTTGTGATTTTAAACAGGAGTTATTGTGTAGGCGACGTTTGAGCAGAGACTTAAGGGAGGTGAGGAAGTAAGCCATGTGATACTTGATGGAACAGAATAACAGTCAGAGGGAAGAGCTCCTGACTAATAATGTTTGGTCTCCTGGAGAAGCGGCAAGGAGGCCAGTGTGGCTGACACAGAGAGAGCGAGGGCAAGAGGGAAGAGGGCTGAGAAAGGCCAAGCAGGGGCCACATCAGCTAGGGTTTTGTAGGCTCTTATAAGGACTGTCATTTCTACTCTAGTTCTCCAAAGGAGTCTGTGGAAAGGGTACACTGGACTTGCTTTCTTTGCTGGTAGGTGCTGGACCTGTCCTTGACCCCTGAATCCAAGTCTATGGGATGGGGCCAGGGAACTGTTATTTCTGACAAATTCTTTAGGATGATCCTGATGTGCAGTTAGGTTTGACATCACTCTTTCCATTCAAGGATTCCACTATTCTAAATTAAAAGTAATCTAGTGAAAGGAAGTAGAAATTTCATAGCATCCCCAAATTTTGGTGATTTAGAGATGTTGGAGATTCTCTAGGAAATCGGGGCCCCGAGGTTAAGTGACTTGCCTTAGGTTATACCGCTCTAAAAGGCAGCAGTAGGTTTCGGATTCGCCCTCCTCACTCTGAGTTCAATGAACCTTCCACTGTACCAGGCTACTCTTAACACAGTCTCTCATTTCACTTATCAGGTGATTGGACTTCCAATAAGCTCCACCATTACAAATGTAGTTTGAATCCAGAAGCTCTGTAAGGTTGATTGGTTGATTAAATGTTTGGTTACCTAAAGATCAATCAGAAAGCTGCTATTATTTTAACCTTTTTGGTTAAGAATCATTCAGAATGTATTAATCCCATTTTCTGCTGCTTTAGAGGGCTTCTGGAAGAGTCACGCCATTTTAGAAAAATGGGAAAAGACCTTAACTGTTCATGATCTTACAGTGCCTCTGGGTCCTCCTTCTGAAATAAGCTCTTATTTGACATCAGTATAAAACATACAGGCCATTCAGCTGACCCTGGACAGATCCCAGGTTCAGTTTTTGAAGAAATTTCTGATGTCGTTTGCTTTCTTTTGATTCGTTTCTTGGACATTGACTGTAACTAAATTTTTTTCCCCACCTAATTTGATTTTTTTTATAATGTTGATTTCTCTGGCCCTATTATGTAACTTGAGCCTAAATGTTATCTGCAGTGTCTGAGCTTGTAGACTTTGCTGTTGTCTTGGAATGCATTGAAATTGTGACATGGGAATCAGTCCAGAAATCACGTATACAAACAAGAGCTCAGGCTGCAGAGTGAAGCTAGGGAATGATTGCCAGTCAGCCATTTCTCCTTCACTTGCACATGTTTCAGTGACCAGAACTGTGCCCACAACAGGATACGTTACACATTCCCACTGAGAACACTTGGTGGAGACGATAGGGATGCATTATTTTTTTCCCCCTTTTACTAAATCAGAATTGGCAGTGGGAGCTGTGTCTGCGGAAGACATGGGAACTCTTGCTGCTTCGGGAATGGGAGGAAGAATGTATACCTAGTGTATTCCATCTTCTGCTCGGAAGAACTGGATTTAGGGAAGGGCATTGGTCCCAGCACAAGTGTTCAATTAATACGCTAAAGCAGCTCCGTACTGTTTCATACATGTTATCGACACTCTCAAAGCTTGATCTTCTTTTTACTTTTTTTAAATGTAGAAAGATCACCCTAAATTGGTTTCTGGGTCACTTGTCCCTTCATGATTCAGCCTCCAGTATTCTCCACCAGAAGATTGCTTGTAATTTCTGTTTTATCTTCTTGTCTTCAAAAGCCTCAGCCAGTGACTGGCCCTTTTCTCTTCTCTGAGCGGTTTCCTCCTGTAGTGACCACATTCCTAGAGGAAACTCTGAAGTGGACACTGTAGCATGAGAATTATTGTGGCTCTAAGTTTCACAAAAAGCTGCCCCTGGGGGCTCCTTGAAGGATGTCTGAAATGGGCATATATGAGAGAATCATAGATTAGCTTCAGGAATGATTAACTCCCGATTTCACATGAATCTGGGATTTATATGGAGAGCAGCAGCAGTTTTGGAATTGAACTCTGATGGTATTTGCTCAGATTCTGAACAGTCCCTTGGAAGCAGAGCAGATGGCAGCCGTGAGACTTGGGCCTTTTTCAAATGAATGATTATCTCTCTGTCTGTCTTGACCATTTAATGTGGTGCTCTTACAGGCATGGGTAGGGCCAAGGAAGCATGGACCCAGGGAGGCTGGAGGGAATTGTGGAGGAGGCCATGATGCCAGGAAAGAAACACCGCTCCCGCTGGGGGAGAGCTGCTAGCAGAGAGCCCTCAGTTCAGCTGTGGGTCTCATAAGGGGATTGGCTCAGCTGAAGCGAACCACCTTGCCCACAGTTGCTGATGTGACCTACAAGTCATCTTGTGGGATTATAAAGGCCCATCCTCTCCCAGCCTCACCTCCGGACAACTTTGAATCCTCATCCCAACTACAGAATCCTCCCCTGCAGGGATGGCTGAAGCTTTCGTTAAGACCACACCCTAGCTCAATCTCTCCCCCCAACCCCCCTCCTTCCCTTCCAGTTGTAGATTCCAAGAAAGCTTTCTAATAAACCTTTTTTTTTTGCCTGCTAAACACCATGGTGGAATCTGCTTCTTGGAGAACCCAACCTGCACAGAAGTTTTTTTTTTTTTTTTTTAAAGATTTTATTTATTCATTTGACACACAGAGAGAGATTACAAGTAGGCAGAGAAGCAGGCAGAGAGAGAGGAGGAAGCAGGCTCCCTGCCGAGCAGAGAGCCTGATGCGGGCCTTGATCCCAGGACCCTGAGATCATGACCTGAGCCGAAGGCAGAGGCTTTAACCCACTGAGCCACCCAGGCGCCCGTGCACAGAAGTTTTATGAGCAATTTGCCTGTCCATTAGAAATATAGCATAGACTTTTTCTGCAATAACCAGACTTTTTCATGCCATAAAAAAAAAGACACACACACAAAAAGGCAAAAAGGTGGAAAGTTGGAGTACTAAACTGAAAAGCAGAGAAACAAAGAATTAGGTTAGACTGGCTCTTTTCCCTCTCTATATTTGCATTTGGGATGTGGGGTGACATCTTGCTTTCCTATAAAGGTTAGGAGCTGTCATTTGAAGTCTTCAGCCACTCTAAAAGTCGATGGTATGGAGAGAGAAAAGGGAAGAAGCAAAGAAATTATGTCAAATTGAATACTTCTTTGTACTTAGCATTATGTTCTTGCCTTTGCCCTTATAAACAACTCTAGATTGAGTCCTTTCTTAGACCTCCCCGTCTCCCCCCCTCTGCCACTGTGGCAGCAGGCAGGAATCACTAAAAGGGCCAATGAATAGATGGCAGTGGTGGCTCATGTCTCTAATCCACATTTCATATCATGGGGAGACTGAATGGCAGCCTTGCTTCTAAAGGTATCTTATTCTCCTTGAGTGAAGCTTGGCCCATGTATGCCTCACCCAGGGAAGTGAGGGAAGGCAATTTTGAATGCCCAGCCCAGAGGGTGAGGAAGAGCCCTGGACAGCAGGAGGCTGGATGGGGGTAGAAGCCAGGGTGAAAGTTAGGTGACGTCCAAGCAGGAGGCAAAAACTCTGGAGAGAAAAGCCCAGAACCACATGGACAGCTTCCTCTGTTCCTTGCATGGATCTTAGGGGAATTTGTGTGTTTAAGGGTTCCTTCCGCTGCAGGGTCTCTCATCCCTTGGCATGTACCTCCAAATGTTGAGGTTAGACATGGAATGGACTTCTGAGGACTCAGTCCTCAGAGTATGTGGGGGAAGTAATGGGCGGACTACGGAAGCATGAGGTCTCTCCTCAACTCCCCGAGTATGCCAAGAGGAGAGCTAGTCAGTTGGGTGGGCTTGGGCTGTTGGGGAGGGGAGGCTTGGCGTTCTGCTCAGGGGTGTGGCAAAACGTGTTGGTGAGGGGCGAGAGGCAAGTTGCAGGGCTCCCCAGGGCTCCCTAGCCGTCAGGGCCGGCCCGGGGTGCGTGCCGCGAGGGGCAGCGGGTGCGGAAGGGCCGAGGCCTCGGGCCGCGGAGCGGGAGGGCGGGCGCGGAGGCGTGGTGCCGGCTGCAGCGCGCTGGGGCCCCGTGGGCCGAGCCGAGCGGCGGGTGCATTCGCCCAGCCGGGGAGAGCT
>LNAC01000217.1:2694542-2752741 GCA_002007465.1 Ailurus styani
CACACACACACACACACACACACGGCGTTTCTGTCCCTGTGATTGGCTTCTCTGTCCATTTACTGAGTCACAGGTGTTCCCCTGGGTGAGCTTTCCAAAGCCCCCACCTCTCTCTGCAGTGATCTGGCCCCCTGGGACCAGGAGAGGACAGTGAGACTTCAGGACTGGCTGCTGGAAGGGGAGCCTTCATCCCTTTGGGAGGAGCTGGTGGAGGGAAGGGGGTGTGGTCCATTCTTCTGACCTCCCTGAGGGCATGACAGGGTGGAGTGTTCCAGACATATTCTCCCCTCACCATTGTGGAGCTCTTCAGGAAGGGGGAAGGAGATGGGGCAAAAGGCCAGAACCTCTTCTGTGTGTCAAAGGTGAAAACTGTGAATAAAAAAAAAAAAAAAGAAAGAAAAAAAGGACAACCCTAGCTTTTATATGCAGATTATGTGACAAAAATACTTTGTAAGGCATTTAGTTGGTATCGGGAAAGGATTTTCATATAGAAGCAATGTTATACATGGCATTTAGGTTTCTAGGTTAGCCCAAAAAAGTATTCAGACCGTTATGTAGCTGGAATATATTTACCATGTTGTGAGAGAAACGTAAAATTGAATTAGAGCTAGTGTTTCTTTTGTACACGTGTCCTTTGGGAGAAGTGGGTTTAATTAGAGGGCAATGAAGCAGATGAGGGAGAACCTTCTGCTATGTTCCCCTCAGGGAGTGGTGCTCCTGCCTCATGGAGGGTGTTCTGAGGAGGTGAGGGAGGGAGCGGGGTGCAGGGACCAGGATCTCACCCCCAGGGACTCAGAGCTATGTTGTGACAATGTCCTCTTTTCATCTGGGCTAGTTCATCTCCAGAGGCACTAAAGTGGTCTATCTTGTTTCTTTTAGGTGCTTATTTTCTGTTTTACCTACCAATACTTCTGTCTATATCTTTTGACTCTTAAGAATTCTTAAAAACAAGCAAACAAACACAAAACCATTATACACTAAAGAACTCAACAACAGCTATCTTAGTTCAGGCTGCCATAACAACAAAAAAGTGCCATCGACTGGGCAGTTATGGACAACAGAAGTTTACTTCTCACAGTTCTGGAGGGTGTGACGTCCAAGATCATGGCGCTGGCAGATTCCATGTCTGCTGAGTAGCTGCTTCCTTGTTCATCAGTAGACATCTTCTTACCGTGTCCTCACGTGGCAGAGTGGCACTAATCCCGTTTGATTGATAGATCTTTTAAGTCTCTCCTAATCCATAGGTTTCCTGTGCCTCTATCTTTACACTTGCACTTCATTTGTTGAGGGCCCTTGGTTGTTGGTCCTGTGGATATTCCCCCGTCTGCATTTTACTTTTTGCATTGCTGGAGTGGATCTAATGTGTTTTTCTGACTTCTGTGTTTGTTAGAAACCTGCAGGTAGATTCACAGGCTTGATCAAATTATGCTCAATTTTGGGGGGTGGGTGTGGGGCAAGAATACTTTTTCAATGACACTTGTTTTCACAGCAGGAAACACATGGTTGTGTTTGTTTTTTTTTTTTTTGCTGTGATGCTAACTGGTAGTAACGATCATTGCTTACATTCATTCATCATTAGAGGGTGTAAAATGGTGACATTCTCATTGTACCATTTCTTCTTACTAGCTGCCTGTCTCTAAAGAAGGAAAACCTCCTCACCAGCTCGTTGGTTTCCCTGGGATACAGTTTATGTAGGGAAGGCAGGTTAAATGCATCAGTTTTCCCTCTTATTTCCAGTTTTCAAAATAATGAGTTGATTCTCTAGTATTCTCCTAAGGTGATAAGGATTTTTTTTCTTTTACTTGTTTCTTTGCTTGCTTAGAATCATTATTAATCACTATGGATCACACATTTACTTGATGTGTGTTAGCTCATTGCAGTGATTATACAATTCAGGTGTCCAAATTGCCCATTTTTTACCAGAGGGAGTGAATTTGAATTAGTAAAAATTTGAATTATTTTCTCGAAGAAATAGTTTCAACTAAGTTGATTAAGTTATGTCCTTATTCTGAAACTGTTCTTTGTAGATGAGGACTCACTGAGCACCTGCAGGTGAAGGCCTGTCTTAGTGCCTGCCTACCTGTTCCTAGTCGTACCAAGTCTCTCATGTCATGGAGCTTTTGAGAGGAGCCACTGTGCAAGGCCCCACCGCAGATCCTTTCATGTAATTTTTGTGACTACACAAAGACAACCTGGTGTTATGGGAAGATATTCACTAGCCCAGGCTCGCGTTCTAACTCTCCCCTACACGAGCTTTGTGACCTTGGAGAAGCTGTGTAACTTCTCCTAAGTTGGGAATAATGCACTGTCAAAAAGGTTGGTGCAAGTATAACAGGTGTGCAGTCTCTGTAAATCTTCTCAGTTCCCAGGAATGTGTATGTGCATATGTGTGTAACTAGGTCTTTGAAATCTGGAATGCATTTTACCCTTATAGGGCATCTCAGTATAGACTAGTACATTCCAAGTGCTTACTGGCCACATAGTAGCTACTGTGTAGAGGAATATATAATTATAATGGTGGAAGGGAGGAAGAAACTAGAACTTCACATAAGAGTTCTAAATTGAACAATTACGATTTGACCTTGTAACTTGACAAGGGAGTATGGCACCATAGTTGGTTATTTGTCTCTTGGTTCTCAGCTCCATACCTGCTTGTTCATATTCTCCTCCGTGTTATATGGGGCTAGAAATCTACAAACTGCATCTTCCAGATTCTGTTGCCAACTGGTCTCCTCTTAGATTCTGGAGGTAGGAGGTCCCGGTAGGAAATTGGGAGTGGGAGAAAGGCAGACATCTGAGCAATGGCTCCTGTGAAGTAGCAGTGGGAGACCTTGAACAGAGATGATGCCAGCATCTCTGATGAGGAGGAGGGAGGGCGGATGGGTTCCAGGCCAGGGCTCTGACCTCAGATGTTACCCTCTCACCTTCTGTTTTTCCAGCTCATCTCCATCTTCTTTTGGCTCTTTCATACCTTCCAACACCTTGTAAATAGTTCATTACATTGATTCCTCTCTGCTTAGTAAATGTACAGTGGTTTCTGTTTTTCCCACTGGACACTTGGCATCTGAGGACAGAAAGAACTAGGTTATAACCTCATGTGTGCCATTTACTTTGTTCTGTGACTTAACTTCTCTCATTTTCAATTTCTTCCCTTGTCTAAGGAGAATAAGAAAAATCACTGTCTCATAGAATTGTTGGTATAATTTACATATATATATAAACATCACTGCTAGCTTTCAACCTCACTCTCAGTTAAGTGTTTTCTATTGTTGATAACAATATACAAGCCAATGTTTGAAGGCTTGTCATTTAATATTTTTTATTATGGAGAAGTTCAAATGCATATAAAAATAGAGAGAATAGTATAATGGAACTTCATGTACATATTACCCAGCTTCAACAGTTATAAAATTAAGCCTTTTCTTTTATCTACACCACCTACTCTCCCCCCTACTCTGGGATTATTTTAAAACAAATCTAAAATATCATATTATTTTAGCTGGAAGTATTTCAGCACGTAACCCTAAGAGATTAGGACTGTTTGAAAAATAACCATAGTGCTATTAGCATACCTAAAAATTAAAATAATTCCTTAATATCATCAGATACCAAGATAGTGTTCAAATTTCCCTAATTGTCTCATAAATGTCTTTTTAAAAATTGTTGTTTGAGTCATCTTTGGAATAAGATCTGCTCATTGGTTGATGTGTTTCTTAAGTGTCTTTTAATCTATAGGTCCTCCCTTCTCTGTTTTTAACCTTACAATTTGTGTGTTGACAAACTGGGTCATTTGTCCAGCAGAGTTTTCCACAGTCTGGATTTTGCTGCTTACATACCTGTGGTATCATGTACCATGTTCTTCCGGACTTAAAATCCCTATAATGTTGGTACTTCCATCTAGAAGTATTTTGGTAGGATTCAGGCTTATTTATGTATTTATTTTGGCAAGACTACTTTATAGTTAGTTCTTTGTACCTCCATCAGGAGGCACATAATGTCTGGTTCTCTCTGTTTTTATGATGTTTGATGATTGATGCCTAGATCTGTTAATTCATTGGGGATTATAAAAGTCTACCATTCATTTTTTTTTCCCCTGCAATACTTCTGGAGTGCCTCCATAGAGAGAACCTCCCTTTCATCAACTATTTAATTATCCTGAAGTATAGTTCATATGAGAAAGGTAGGATAAATGCTTGATTATTTTATTATTTATCAGGTTTTAAAATAGTGATTTGATTTTTACCATCCTCCAGTAGTGTCTTTGGTATTGTTATAAACTTATCAGTTTATAAATATTAGATGTACCCCAGTCTGTTGAGGTTATTGTTCTTACCGATGCTCACTTGTCCTATCTTTGGCTACTGGGAGTAGCCGTGTTGGCTCCTAGTTATCTTTGATAGGTTTTTTTGCCTGATGGTATGACAAGATGTTCTAGTTTCATTGTGTTCTTTCCCTGATCTGGAATCAGTAATTTCTCTCAGGAACCTAATTCTTTTTATTGAAAGATGGTATTTAGAGACATGATCTGGGCAGTGGAGTAGTCATTAAAAAAATAAGTATTTTTTTAAGAGACAAAATGCACCACAAGTTTACACTTATACTTCCAATTCAAATTGAGGACCACAGGGCTTTACTTTCACCTCATCAGTCTTACATTTCTATTTCCTCTTCCTGTGACATAAATACTGATTCTTAACAACACTGGGGATAATTCCTCCCTTAGTATACCCGTAACAGTGTCAGAATCATCACAGAAAACAGCTTAGTATTTTTTCCAGTTATTTTTGACATCAGAGTATATTGTACTAGGGATGAACCAGGAAAATTATTGTGTTTTTAAGTCATTTGAATCAGTTCCTTTTTGTGTAGCAATCCTAACAGTGGAATATGGTTAGTGATTAACTCATAGTTATAAACAGTTATATTCATTTATTTCATTTTACTTTTGATTTGGTCTTTTATTAATTTTAAATTTTTTAAATTTAATTTAATTTTTAAAATTAATTAACAAATTAATTTAAATTAAAAATTTAATTTTTAAAATTTAATTTAAATTTAATTGCTATAATAATGTGAATTATTTACATGTTACAAAGTAAAATCTTTACAATATGGTATATTCAGAGATGGTTAGATTTAATCCCTATTGCTTGTATTCTATGCCCTCTATCAAGTAGGTAAATATATTTAAAATTTTTATAGTTTCCATACCATTGTTTTAATTACACACAAAGATATGTTTATAGCCTTCGTTTCTTAGATGAATGGTAACATGCAAACTCATTTTTCTACATTTTGCTCTTCTCACTTAACAGTATATCTTGGAGATCACTCCATCATAATTAGTAGATAGATATTCCTTGCTTCTTTTTATATTATAAGCTGTACTATAGCTTATTCAACCAGCCTCCACTGATAGTATTTGGATTATTTCCATTATTCTTTGCTATTATAAGTGCTGCTGCAAAGAATAGCTCTGTGCTGATATATTTTTTATATTACAAAGTCTAAATTGTTTTTGGTACAATAGTGACATATTCTTTTCCAGAAAGGCCATATTTACCTAATCTGGGGCATTAACTTCTGCCCATGACATAGAGAACTGTCATCAGGCCCTTTAATTCTCTCGGAATTGTAAATTAGTCATATAGGTTTTGCTCAAGCTGAAGCTTAGGACCTTTAGCAGAAGCTTCTCTGTGTGTACAACCTGCTTTTTTCTGCTTTTAATCCAGCAACAGTTTCGTTTTCTTGGATATGTGGGATCTCAAGGAGACAAACTTCCTAGAAAAGGTTGGTTCCCACATTGATAAACACACCTTTTCATGGCAGCAAAGTGGTCTGCCTTTTCATCTTCACTTAGTTGAAAGTTCTGTATGGGGGCGCTTGGGTGGCTCAGTCATCTGAGCATCTGCCTTTGGCTCGTGTCATGATCCCTAGGTCCTGGGATTGAGTCCTGCATCAGGCTCCTTGCTGAGCAGGGAGCCTGCTTGTCCCTCTCCCCCTGCCTGCTACTCCCCCTCCTCGTGCGCGCGCTCTCTCTCTCTTTTTCTCTCTCTGTGAAATAAATAAAATCTTTAAAAAAAAAAAAGAAAGTTCTATGCATTGACAACTAAGGTTGACACTTCAACCCTGTCAGCATCCATCGAGTGCTGTAGGGGGCTCAGCATCACGGATTGTTTGAAAGAATTTCCTTGAGCCTTCATAAGGACTTAGAATGTAAGTAATTCCTTATCTTAATTTTAATCATTAAGACCTAAAATCAAAGGTTTTTTTCATGGATGTGTCTTGTTTTATATTTTTTAAGAATATGATTCTAGAGTTGCCTGGGTGGTTCAGTCAGTTGAACAACTGACTCTTGATTTTGGCTGGGGTCCTCTCAGGTTTGTAGGACCAAGCCCTGCCTATCGGGCTCTGTGCTCAGTGGGAAGTCTGCTTCTCTTCCACTCTCTCTCTCCCTCCTCCTCTCCCCTCACTCTCTCTCTTAAATAAATCAATTTTTAAGAAAATATAGGATTCTATTTTTGTGATAGAATCACCTGTCTGATCTATGGATACTTTTCCTAAAGTGCTTTCTCATGTTTAATATCATTTATAAATGGCTCTCGTTTTTTTCCTTATATAGGTATATCGGCTTTATCAACTGGCAATGCTCAGTGTAGTTTCTTGGCTTACGAGTTGTTTATGAATGAATGAGGAAATGCCATGAAGTTGGGGGGGGTAGAGGGAAGATAGGGAGAAGCAGAGAAAGCATGAACATAAAGAAGGAGAAAGAAATTGGGCAGGAGAGTGCAGATTGGAAATTAAAGATGGAGAAAATGATATAAAGAGTGGTTATACACCTGTGCCTGTACAAAGGAGACACTCGTAAAGGTGGAGTACCTTCCCTGTGTGCCATTAAGGAAGGGAGACAGAATTGCTTTTCTGCCCCAGTTAAGGAGAATCAAGGTTGGGTTACAGTTCCCTGTGATAGCCATCAGGTGGCGCTGTCAAACAAAGGCAGCTTGGTTGTCCAACAAATTTTGGGGTAGACTGGCTCAGCTCAACAGTTCAACAAATATTTTTTGAGGGTCTAACTGCATATCAAACACTTCTGTTAAACTTAGGTGTACAAAGATGCATAAGATGGCCCCTTCCCTATGGAAGTTTCTATTCTAGTTAGGATGGAGAAAGATACTTAAGTATTTTCTAATGCTATGTAACATAATACAACGGATTTAGTGGCTTAAGATGCACACATTTATGATTAGTTTCTGTGGGTTGGGAATCCGTACATAGCTTATCTGGGACCTCTACATCAGCATCTCTTACAAGGTTGCAGTGCATTGGCTAGGGCTAGGTCTCATCTGCAGACTTGTGTGGAGAAGAATCCTCTTCTTAGCTTAGTGGCATGGCTGTTGGCAGGATTCAGTTCCTTAATGGCTTTTGGACCAAGGGCCTCAGTGCTTGCTGGCTGTTGGCCAGAGGCCACCCTTGATTCCTTGCCACTTGGATGTCCTAGACACAGCAGCATGCTTCATCAAAGACAACAAGAGGGACAGTCTGCTAGTAAGATGGTAGTCACAGTCTTGTGTAGCCTAGTTGCAGATGTGACATCCCATCATTTTTGCTATATTCTGTTGATCAGAAACAAGTTACTAGGCAGTCCATACTCAAGAGGAAGGGATTACACAAAGGTGGGAATACTAGGAGGTGGACATATTAGGGTCTACTTGCTGCACTGGTGTTTCCTATAGCTCTGTATGTCTGAGAGAGGTAGGGTTCCACAGAAACATGAAGGAAAGGGATCTGACTCCGCCAGCACGGAAATGGCTTCTCCAGTAACGCATCGTCTCGGTATAATCTTCTTGAAGGACATACAGAGATTAATTTGGCATGTATTAACTTGGTAGTGGGGAAAGGAGGTAGGAGAAGGGGATGTTTAAGTAGAGGGAACAATGTGAGCAGACACCGAGGGGGTGAAACAGGATGGGATGTCTGAGGACAACCATCCAATCGTTCAGTGTAAACGGTGTGTGGAAGACACGTGAGTCAGAAGTATAAGGCAGAGGTCAGATTTGGGGATATTTTCTTTGCTAGACTAAGAAGAAAATGAGGACTTTATCAGGGGAATCGTGGGGAGGATTTTAGCAAGGGAGTGATGTCATCACTTGATTGAAGATTGTGGGAGATTGATTTCCATAGTTTCTACAATAATTCTTGGTGTGGGATGAAGGGAGCCTGGATTAAAGTAGTGGCAATAGAGAAGAGGCAATAGATTTTTATGTTTTTAAATCAAGAAGTTATTTGATGTTGGGACAAGGCAGATGTGGGAAATGGAACAATTTGGAATGATGCCCAGGTTTTGGCTTAGTTTTGGCAGAACATCCTTGTTCAGGATCAGAGGAAAAAGAAGGGGGGAGAGAGAGAAGAAGAGTAGAAGGAGGAGATCTGTGAGTGTGTATGTAGATTTGTAAATTTATTGACTGACTATGGGAGAGCTTAACTCAAAGTGTTCTTTACAATGTTTATGTTCATAATTTAATCAGTGTCACTATGTAAATTTACTTTCTAGGCAAACCATATGCCTCAGTGATAGGAGATAGAATCAAATACAGAATTCATTTTCCCTACAAACAGTTTGATAAAAGAAAAGTTGGTGTTAGAATCTCAGTAAGCTAGGACCACAAATGGGGAGCCCCTGACCACTCGTGTCTAGGGCTTGGAATCTTGTAATGTGGTCCCTGAGTGCAAGTCCTACTATAGAACACTAGGTAGGAAGTGTCATGTCACTGACTTTCTTTGAGATATAATTCACATAACATAAAATTGACCATTTTAGGGGTGCCTGTGTGGCTCAGTTGGTTAAGCATTGACCGGCTCAGGTCATGATCCTAGGGTCCTGGGATCAAGCCCCGAACTGGACTCCCTGCTCAGCAGGGAGTCTGCTTCTCCCTCTCCTTCTGCCCCTCCCCTCCACTTGTACTCTCTCAAATAAATAAATAAAATATTTTTTAAAAAATTCACCATCTTAGGGACGCCTGGGTGGTTCAGTCAGTTAAGCATCTGCCTTCAGCTGGGGTCATGATCCTGGGGTCCTGGGATGGAGCCCCACACTGGGCTCCTGCTCAGCAGGGAGTCTGCTTCTCCCTTTCCTTCTGTCTGCTGCTCCCCCACTTGTGCTCTCTCTCACTTTGTCAAATACATAAAATCCCTCCAAAAATAAAAATTAAAAATTCACCATTTTGAAGTGTACAATTCAGTGGCTTTTAGTATATTCATTATGTTGTGCTACCATTACCACAGTCTAATTCTAGAATATTTCCATCACTCCCGAAAGGCACACCATACCTATTAGCAGTCAGTCCCAATTCCCTTCTTTCCCAGCACTTGGCAACCGCTAATATACTTTCTGACTCCACAAATTTGCTTATCCTGGATGTTTCATATAAACGGACTCATACAGTATATGGCCCTTTGTGTCTGGCATCTTTTACTGAGAATGTTTTCATGGCTCATCCATGTTGTAACAGGTGTCAGTATTTTATTCCTCTTATTGCCAAAGAATATTTCATTGTATGGCTAGACCACACTTTGTTTATCCATTTATCCACTGATGGACTTTTGGGTTGTTTCCTTTGTGGCCGTTATGAAAAATGCTGCTGTGAGCATTCTTGTGTAAGTTTTTGTGTGGACATATGCTTTCATTTCTCATGGGCAGTTCTAAGAGTAGAACTGCTTGGTCATATGGTAACTCTATGTTTAACTTTCTGAGGAACCACCAAACTATTTTCCAATGTAGCTGCATCATTTTACATTTTTGCTAGCATGTAGGAGGGTCCCTGTTTCTGCACATCCTTGCGAACACTTGTTATTATCTATCTTTTTATTATAGCCATTCAAGTGGGTGTGAAGTTGGATCTCAGTGTGGTTTTGATTTACATTTCCCTGGTAGCTAACTCAGAGTTGTTTTTAAGAGTTAAATTGATACCATAGGTGAAGTCTGACACGAATTTTGTTCTCAGTTCTCTGCTAGATTCAGGGGACCACCCCCCAGAATAAGCGTGCTAATGTTCCTAGTCAGTTTTATTTACACTGCAGCCTTTTACTTCAGGAAGGCAGAGCACAGACATGATTCCCCTCTGGCATTACACCCTCGCATACAGCTATATACCTATGTATACCAGAATTCCCCGCGGAGTCCTATTCCAGAGCTCTAGAATCCCAATCTAATGGGCCCCAGCTGTGCATTAAAAAAGAAAAAAAAAGGCCACCTGTTTGAGTCATTGCTCTGACTCCCATAAGATCTGAAGGAAAGGCAAGAGACATGGAATTTCACGGCACTTTCTTTTGCCACCGTAGGAGGTGCTACTGAGTGAATGCGGTTCATATCTCTCAGGAACAACTGAGAGGTCACCATTTTTACAAATCAAGAAACTAAGGTTTAGGTTTGGTTCAGAAGCTTAATATGACTATGAAATCATTGGAAGCCCTGGAATTACATGTGGGGCCAGTTTTCTGGTTTGGGCACAGTGAGTCACACAGTGTGTGTTGGTTCTTGATATTTGTTTTGCTAATTTAGATGGAATGGTGGGAAAGATAATTCCCAAATGGTGGCTCATGCAAAATTCATGTGTAGTTTTTTTGGAATGCATTTTGTACATGCTCATATAAATGCGGATGTCACTGACGGTACGGAGATTCGCAGTACAGCAAACAAAACAAGCCAGGCTATGAAGACCCCCTGCTCAGAAGGATTTATGGGAAGGTCTGTGGAAACCTTCCCTTCCTACTTACCCAATTCTTCCTGCTTCTTATTTTGCCTGAATAGTGTTGCTTTGTTGATGGACCTAAAGTTCCTAAGGAAACATTCTGTTTCTCTTTAGGCTGTTCTTCCCAGGTTATAGTGAAATGAATCAGATTTGGTCTTAAAATAAGATGAGAATTTCAAACCTTCTTTCCTAGCTTCTTTTGTATGATAATCAGAGAAGGTAGGAATGGTAATAATGGTAATAATGTCAAAAGGGAACTGTGTGACAAAAGATTTTGCTACATGTTAATTCAAAATTGATTGCAGTTGTCAAAGTTGCATCAGTCAGGGTCCCAGGGGAAACAATTCACCCCAGCTGGTTCTCATGAAGAGACTTCCATGGAGATTCTAGGTACAGAGGTGTGAGCAGGGATTAAGAAAGACAAGAGACAGGGAGGTGCTTGGGTTGCAACTTTGTGAAACCCTTACCAGCCCTCAGGCTGAAGGGACAAGGGGCCTGGAGAGGAAGGAGGATGGTTTACAAAGGCACAAGTTATTGCCAGGGCAGGGTACTGAGGCAGGGAGGAGTGGGGAAGAAAAGACCCAACCTCCATCTCTCCCCACGCCCCACTGCCCTGACAATGCCTCCCATTGGATGCATCCACCGTGAAGCCAGCTGGGAAGGGAGGCCTGTGGTGTTGACCGCAGAGGTGAGCCTCGCAGGGCACCGAGCGGAGCTGACCGTGCGTGGACTGGAGCAGACCGACCGTTTGCACCTGGAGAATCAATCTGTACAATAACCAACTATCTTACAGTGAGCACGTTTATTTTCTGTGATTTTAGAAGGTGTTATTTTGGAGGACTTCGAGAAATATCAGAAGGAGAGAAAGATGTTCGTTTCTCATTTGTAAAAAAAATTCCATTGCTTTTCACATTCACGTATGCAAAAACTTATCTTTTAGATGGCGAACTTCATTATGAAGTCTTTTAAACTTTGCATTTTCTTTCTTGTTTTCCACAGTACAGCCCCTCCCCCTGTACTGCGTGAACACTGAGGCTCAGAGAGCTAGATTGTGTCTTCCAGACTGCAGAGGGTGAATTTTAAATTCCTCTTTCTCTGAAGAGTGCGTGGATGTTTCTGAATTATTTCAAGGTGGTCACTTGCCTTACATCAAATTAGTCCAAGTGCAGTTTAGTGGAGCGTTTTGGTAGCCCACCGCCGAGGGCAAGATGCAGTGTTAGAGACGTACAGAAAGCTGCACGTCTTCCTGCAGACATAACTGGGAATTATTTTGCACCATACGCTGATGAAATACACCCACTTGAAATGTTTGTGGTAACTGAGTGACCTGTTTTCTCTGTCGTCATGGGTGTAATTCTCCCAGGTCTGAGGAAAGGGCAGATGAAGCTCTGTGTATCAGGGTGCCAATGGGGTTGCTAGGAAATGATTTTTCAAAGTGCTTTGTGGTGATGCAGCAGGTTGAACTTTTTTGTGAAGTGTTGTCATGGAAACCAAGTGCATCATTGCCTTGTCTGACTAATTTATCTTTTAATGATAAAAAAAACCCCCTGTAATCCAGGGTTAATGGATAAAAAATAATTTTAAAAAAGTGTAATGAAAAAACCAATCACTTTAAGGGGAGCATTGCTGTAAGTAGCAAATCTTTTGTATGGGAAGATTTCACAGGCAGTGTAATTCACGTTGGTCGGGGGCTTGGCTCTATGTAGAGATGGGAGCTAATCAGTTTGCTTTCCTGCTTGTGTTTGGAGTAAGAAAACCGTGATTTCACCCTGCGGCTTACTGCTGGGGGGTGCTCTTATTGACCCCAGCTCCGGAGCGGGTGAATGATGCAGAAGGCAGCACCTACACCTTGAGTCTCAGCAAGGCTACCCTGCTTTAGTTCTTTGGTTGGTTGAGCTTGCTTCTCCTTCCCCTCCCCCCCCAACTCCCCACAGGACACCCCCTCCACCAAGAGCAGGCTGAGAGGTGACAGTGATAGCTCTGGCTTTCACAAGGACGTGTCATGTGGAAATGGTGCCCTAGGCTTGCTCTCTTCCTTAAACACCCATACATACACCCCAGTTTGCTCAGAGCAGATGTCGGAGCAGAGTCTGCCCTGACTTCTTGGGGTAGTTCTGAGGGCCCTTAAGAAAGAAATATTTCCCTCTTTAGTGGATGGAGGACAAAACTTTCTAGCATTGGGGCACCTGGATGGCTCAGTCAGTTAAGCTGCTGCCTTCAGCCCAGGTCACGATCCCAGAGTCCTGGGATCAAGCCCCGCATTGCGCTCCTTGCTCAGCAGGGAGCCTGCTTCTCTCTCTCCTCCCCACTCGTGCTCTCTCTTGCTACATCTGTCTCTCTCTCTCTCTCTCTCTCACAAATAAATAAATAAAATCTTAAAAAAAAAAACTTTCTAGCATTGAGGTATGATGGATGCTGCTTATATCTTAATCACTGGCTTATTAGGATAAACTTTCCAATGAAGGTACTTTGTCAGGATAGAAGAACTGAACTGAAAGGAGATTTTTTACTGTATTTAGTAGTTCATCTTCCTCCATGGAGATTTAGCTCCTGGGGTTTCATTCCTCATTCTCCACCTGCACGTGCACATTGGGGTGTGTATGTGTATGCACGTGTGTGTAGAGTAGACTCCCGTTGCATTGAAATAAATTTGCTCATTTGTTTTAGACCTTTTCAGAATATTTTTTTATTAATATTTCCAAATTTAATGTATGTTTGAGGTTTTTTGTTTTTTGTTTTTTTTTTTTTTGCATTTAAGGGGGAAAAGTTTGACTCTAGGCATGAGTCCTAAGATTGATAATGGAAACAAGCCAATTTAAATCAACTCTGAGTGGCATTTATTTTCCTTCCTTCCTTCCTTCATTTACTATGTATTTCTGAACACCTACTTTGTGCAGGATACTTCTGGCACACCTCTTATGTACAAAAGAATCGTCAGGAGCCAGGAGGTACTTTTAAGGAGCTGAAGACAAAGGCTAGCTGCGGCTGTCGGCTGTCCAGAATGGCCACAATGAGGAGAATGCCATCTTACAGCCGTATTGGAATCCCCTTGCTGAAGTCCCTCTGTTCTTGTGGACAGCTTCCTATACCTTTGGCTGTTTCCCCAGTTTTAGAGTCGGAATGCAGTCCTTGGTGACAGCATGGTACACGTGCTTGTGGTTTCTGTATATCCTTCCGGTATTGA
This sequence comes from Ailurus styani, assembly GCA_002007465.1. Lineage (NCBI taxonomy): Eukaryota > Metazoa > Chordata > Mammalia > Carnivora > Ailuridae > Ailurus > Ailurus styani. Next base: position 2,708,475 of record LNAC01000217.1, read on the forward strand.
CCTTCTGTCAGGACTACCACCTTTGTTGGTAAAATGCCCCAGAACCTAGCCCTGGAGGGACTGGGTGGCTCTGGACTCCATCCCACAGGGTTTGGCTTCCACTCTGATCCCCACTTCTGTCCCCATGCAGGCATCAGGGTGGGAGTGGGGCCATCTTCCCTACGTTAATAGTCTGACTGAGCCACACACACCTAAGGGTCTGTCTGTGCTTCCCCAGAGCAGAGATGAGACAAGACTGTCACGTTGAGGGCTTCACTGAAGACTCAGGGATGTCGAAAGCGGACAAGCAGGGGGACCCCTCCGAAGCTGGATGCTCTGGTTTGCCCTCAGTGCTGGCAGCTCTCCCCCAGTATACTGGAGACCCCAGTGGGGCCTTCCCTACCCAGGGCTGCTCTGCAGCAGTTTGACCTTTCTCCTTCCTCCTCCGCAGCCCTCCTCGAGATCCCTAGATCCCTAGAGTCCAGACAGGTGAGGCTAAGACCATCCCAGGATATATGTCATCTTCGAGAATCAGTGGCCTGGCTTAGGCTATTTTCTCCTCTGTTTCGTGGGATAAGAGTAACACGCTCTGGGAGGAGTGAGAACCAGATGGAAGCCTATGTGTGAATGCTCAGCCGAGGGCCTGGCACTTGCTGAAGGCTTGTGATCGTTCCATTGCCAGGAAGACCTCCCTGCTAGTCACCGCCCCTCGTCCCCCCATATCTGAGGACCACCCTTAGTCCTCCTGACCTCAGCATTAACTACGACAGCCTTTATCCCACAGAGGAGCCCCACAGAAGCCGAGGGATTGTCATTTACCTTGCCCCACAGAGGCCCCTGGGCCCCTCTCGTCTCACAGAATAAGCCCATGTCCCTGCCTTCCTTCCCGTATCTACCTGTATGTGGTGATGTGTGTGTGTGTGCACGCGTGTGCCCACATGTGTGAACTCCAAATTGAGGCATAGACCAAAAACTGGCTATAGTCATTGGCCTTTTAGTATATTATTCAGTTAAAGAAGTATTCAGAGTAGCTTTTGCTGTGAACTGCCCAGCATCTTACCCCCATTTCCCATGTGTTCCTCAGCACTCAGCCTGCTAGCATGGGAATGAGATTCTCTGGGCTATGTTTATGTTCTCCCTGTTGGGGACCCTCTTACAGATCAAGGACCAGGAGACTGCAAGCAGTGCATTCACTCATTCAGTCCCTTACCCAGCAACTAACTGCTGAGTGCCAACTATATCCTCGGTCCAGGGAATACAAAGAAAGTCCTTGAATACTTGTGTCACCCCCATTCATATGCAGAAATCCTGATCCCCGGTGGAATGGTATTAGGAGATAGAGCTTTTGGTTGGTTGATTGGGTGGGGGGGAGGCGGGGGGGGGTGGAGCCATCAGGAAAGGGATGAGTGTCCTTATCAGAGACCCCAGAGGGCTCCTTCCCCTTTTCTCCACCATATGAGTACACAATGAGGAAGAAGTCCACAGTCTGCAACTGGGAAGGACGCTCTCGTCAGAACTTGACCATGCTGGTGCCCCGATCCAGGACTTCTAGCCTCTAGAACTGTAAGAAATAAGTGTCTGTTGTTTGAAGCCACCTAGTGCATGGTACTTTGTTATGGCAGCCTGAACTGACTGAGACAAAAACGTTAGTGATGCGTGTCAGGGGGGAAGACAGTTCAGGGAAGGGGAAAGGAAATGACCTTATTAAATAGCTCTCGATTTCATGGATGTTAAAATGCACTTTTTCAGAAATATTTTTGCAGCTCTAAAATTGGGATGCACCTTATAATTGACAGTATCTGCTCCTTCAATTGACACTGCTTCGTTAAGTGGCAGGTAAAATAACGGTGCGTCTTACAATGCAAAGCTTCTTAGATTTAATAAATATGACAGCCCTCACCATGTACCAGGGACTGTTCTAAGCGATTTAATTGCTTAGCGAATTCATTGAATCCTCACAACCTTATTAGGTTGCCACTATTTTTCTTTTAAAGATGCGGAACCTGATGCCCAGAGAGCGAGTAAGTAATATACTTAAGGTCACACCACTGGGAAGTGGCAAGGTCAGGACTGGAACACAGACTGGCTGACTGTGCAGTCTGGGCCCTAAACTCCACTGAAGTTTAGCCAGAGACAGTCTTCCAGGAAGGTGACTTTTGAGAGGAGACTTGGAAGAGGAAAGGGAAAAAGCCATGTGGATACCTGGAGGAAGAGTATCTTAGACAGAGGGAGTCCCTGAATCTAGAATGTGTTTGCATTTGCAAAGGTCGGCAAGCAGGCCCATGTTTGGGGAGTGGAACACATCGGGGAGAACGGGGAGGGGAGGGCAGAAAGGTGAAGGCTGGGCACACCGTGTGTCAGTTTCGTTTGTTGTAAGGACTCCGAGGTTTGCTTTAAACCAGACAGGAGCCACTAGAGAGTTCTGACCAGAGGAGTGATTTATTTTACTGGGTTGTTCTGCCTGTTGCATTGAGAATAGTCCGAAAGAGACAAGTTTGGAGTTCCTTGGAATAATTTGGGAGAGAAATGTCAATGGCCTGGTTGACATTGGTAGTGGCAAATGTAGTAAGAAGTAGTCAAATGCTAAATATACTTCGAAGACACAGATGACCTAATTTCTGATGGATAAAATGTGGGAGAACGAGGTGGTGATGATGATGATATTAAAAATAATAGCCAACGTTCGTATATGCTCACTAAATACTTTACGCATACTAGTGCAACTAATTGCTGTAACAAATCTAGGAGGAACTAGGTACCATTATTACCCCCATCCCGTAACTGTGAGAAACTGAGGCACTGAAAGTTTAGGTAATTTGTGCAGTGTCACAGCCTAGTTAGTGATGAAAATAGGATTCTACTCTAGGCGGTCCAGATCCAGGGTCTCTTTTTGACTATTACATTTTATTGCCTCTGTGCTGGGAAAAAGAGCCACAGGAAATTAAAGTTTTTGCCTTGAGTAATTCAAAATCCCTGAGGTGGTGATTAGTACTTTCTGAAGAAGAGATGATAATGGCTAGACCAGTTTTGAATATGTTCAATTAGAGTTGTCTTATGGACATCTCTGTGGAGAGGTTACAGTGACCATGGAATATACAGGTTTGGGGTTCAGGGGCAAAGTCCTACTTGTAGACATAAATTTGAGAGTAATCGCTATGTAGATGACACTTAAGGCTCTGAACTGGGATGGAGTCACCAAAGGATTGTGTGTGTACCGAAAGAAGATACAAGAACTAGACTATGTCCTGAAGCACCCAGCACTTAGAGATGGGGTTGATGAGGAGAAATCCAGTGCCTGAGCATCAGTGACCACTGGGTAGGAGGAAGAGAGTATGGTGACCCAAAAGTTGAGTGAAAAGTAATGTTGCAAAGAAGAGTCAGTGATCCTAGAAGAGCCATGCCCTATGCCACTACTAGATCAAGTAGGATAAAGACCGACATTGAGAAGTTATTCTACAAAGGAAAGGAAAGAAATGGAATTGTATGTCTGCTGGGGCACATGTTCTATAAATGTCAGTTAGTTTCAACTCTTTGATGGCATTGTTCAGTTCTTCCACATCCTTGTTGCTTTTCTTTGTAGTAGTAGTTTGCTAATAAGCTTCTTGAATATGTGCGTTTCACCAAAATCCACTAAAATGGGGAAACTTTCAGCTGTTATTTCTTCAAATTCTTTTTCTACTCCCCTTTTTAAACTCCAGTGACATGATGTTCTGTGTGTTATTGTGCTATTCATTTTTTCTAAGATTATTTATTTGAGAGAGAGAGAGAGCATGAGTGAGGAGAGGTAAGGGGCAGAAGGAGAAGCAAACTCCATGCTGAGCAGGGTGCCTGACTCTGGGCTTGATCCCAGAAGCCTGGGATCACAGCCTGAGGCAAAGGCAGACGCTTAACCAACTGAGCCACCCAGATGTCCCTGTGTTCTTCATCTTTTATTGAGTCTTTTCTCTCTGCTGTTCAGATTGGATAATTTATATTGATTATATGGATTATAATTTATATTGATTATATGGACTGACTATTTCCTTTATCTCCGTTCTAATATTGAACCAATAGAGTTAGTTTTTCACTTTGGTTTATCTTTAAATTTTAAAAATTTCATTTGGTTCTAATTTTTATCTTCTGTTCTTTGCCAAGACTTTCTACCTTTCTGTTTCAAGTGTTAACCCTTATGGACTATATTTATAATAGTTGCTTTAAAGCCTTTGTTAGGTAATTCTAGCATTTTTGTCATCTAGATGTTTGCGTCTTTTGATTATCTTTTCCCATGCAAATTGTCACTTCCCTGGCTCTTTTTTTTTTTTTTTAAGATTTTATTTATTCATTTGACACAGAGAGAGAGATTACAAGTAGGCAGAGAGGCAGGCAGAGAGAGAGGAGAGAGGAGGAAACAGGCTCCCTGCTAAGCAAAGAGCCCGATGTGGGCCTTGATCCCAGGACCCTGGGATCATGACCTGAGCCGAAGGCAGCGGCTTTAACCCACTGAGCCACCCAGGCGCCCTTCCCTGGTTCTTATGTCTAGGAATTTTGGATTGTGTTATCAGATTTTGTATCTTGATCAAATTGTATGGTGAATCTTGATATTTTTCCTTCCTATTCATCTTCTGCAAGTTGTGGTTTCCATCTGTGTTCCATGTTCAAAGACTCTACAATGCTCTTTGCACCGTCTGGTGTGGACGCCACCCAGTGGCCAGTCTATAACCTGAGAGGGCATCTGTCTCATAAATTACTTGTCAAAGTCCATGGTATGCTGTTGAGCATGAGATCCATGTGTGTGCAACGTGGAGGTGACCCCAAGACTACATAAACAGTTTTATGGTTTTGCTTTTCCAAGCATTTCCTTCTTTACTTTTTGGAGCCAAGTGAGGAGAGGGTGTAGGGAGGAAAAAGAGTAATGGTAACACCCTCTCCAGACCACACCTTCCCTGATTTGAGAGAAGCATTTTCTTTCTTTAGGGTTTTAGTCTCCTGTGGATTCCTGCTGCTGCTTTCACAGGATCGCTTGAAGGCTGAGACATGAGAGAATGGAGAAAGATTTTTTTAAAAATGGGAAATCTCTCCCCTATCCCTCAACCCCCCGCCCCACCATCCTGCAAGTGTGAAGAAACCCCTTTCCCATTTCTTGAGCGAGAACTAGAGCGTCTTCTGGAGCTTCTTTTGAGAGCACTAATGATTTTCAGACTGTACTGAATACAGGCAAAGGGATACCCTTGAGGAAAAAATGATCGAATCACCACTAGTTTGATGATACTTTGATTTCCGGTTGTCTTCTCCAATCCAGCTCCTAGTATTTACTTTTCAAGGTTCTCAAGTAACTGCTCCATGCATTCTTTCCAGGTTTTATAATTGCATCAGGTTGGAGAAACAAAGTGGAGTGTGTTCACTCCATCTTCCCCAGAACCTGAACCTCTGGCGGTTTTATGGGAAGCTCATTGGCATGCGCCATGCTTGAGTTTGGTATTGGATCAAGTTAAGGGAGGATTTGAACCATAAGGAAGCGTGCTGTTGCTGTTTGTAGTGATGGTAAGCAAGGCGGTGGGTTCTTGCTGGTGTTTTTTTCCAGAGGCATTTTAGCAGCTACAGCAGTTCTGTTTTTTAAATGAAAATCTGAAATGCAAGTTGGCCAGATGCTTGTGGTTTCTTTAGCAAGTCAGTGTGGCTTTCCCATTTCCCCGGAGAAATCATCAAATGGCTTATGTGAACTTGCTTTAAGAACACATTATCCCATGAGAGCATCAGGGAAGGTGGTTGGGAGCTGGGCTTGCCATTAGACATACTTGAACTCCAGTCTTGGCTTCATTACTTAGTAACTGTGTGACCTTGGTCAAGCTACTGAATGTTCCTAAGCTCCATTTCTTCATGGGTAAAATGGATAATAATCACAGTGTTTCCATGACACCATTGTTGTGTGATTCAATGAGGCAATACAGGTAATGTTCTTCATATGCTGCTTAATAAATATTACCAATTATTCTTACTATGATAGTTTTGTGACGTAAGTAAATGATTATGCCTATTTACTGCCTCAGATTACATTGAATCTGTTTAACTATATGGCATCTAACTACTCTCCTCCTCTCAGTATTTCAGTTCATATTGAACATCCATTAACGTTCTTTCTTGAGCTTCAAGAGCAGTATGTTTTGAACTATATTCCTGGTAGTGAAAATATTTGAGTAAACATTTTTATGTTATGGTGAGTTACCATCAGTACTTACCCAAGAAGAGCAGTGGCATGTATGTGGTCAGTTATGGTAAACCTCTCACCCAGTCTTCTGGATGTCTCTCCCCAGAGCTGCCCCTCCGAAGGTAGCACACTAGCAAGTGCCCTGGGCAAAGACTTCTTTTTAAGGGCTGCTATTTCTTCTGTTGATTGCAGTTCTTGATTGTAGCTGTCCTACTCTTTTCTTCTTCACCCTTCATTTTTACATTAAAAAAATCAGTATGTATTTACTGAAATGAATAACAGTTTGATCACTTCCTAGGAAGTTTTGTAAACATATTTATCAAAATACTGCTTGACTATAATTATATATTATTCAAAAGTCTTCTTAAATATTTTATTCCTCTGTATTTGGAAATCTGTATTTGAAAGCCGAAATATTTTTATTTTATAAAAATGCAAATGAGGAAGCCCTTGGAGGTAAGAGTTATATATTTTTCTTTATTCCTTTTTACACGCTTATTGGTCTTTTGCATAAAATGGGCACTAAATAATTGTTTGCTTAGTTAATTGAAATTCAAATGCTTTTGAAGAATTTAAATGTGGGTATAACATTTTATACTGAATATTTTAGTGGAGATTTTTAGTAACTAGCCCCCAGTGATGCAGAAGATGTTGGTATAGGATTATTTGACCAGCAAAAAGGCAGAAGTACACTAGGTTCTACTGTGGGTTAAGCTTATTTATACATGAGTAGAATCCAGTCTACAAGCCCTCCTGTGAGCCCCACGTTTTAATTAAAACTTAAATTGCCCTTCTGAAAAAGTCTCAGTTGAATGACTAAAACAAAATGCAAAAAAATGGCTTCATTTTAACTTCTGTGCTGTCGCTGGAGAGCTTGTGAAATGGAAGAATCACAGAAAAAGTACTGGTGAAGGAAACAAACCATTTAAATTTGGATGCACTTGGATAGACCAACATCCAAGTGCTGCGTTGTGTTCTCCAGCTTGAGGACCACCGCCCCCCGCCGGCCCCACAAGACATTGTGTTCCCAGGGGATAATGGACCAGTAGCAGCGATAAATAAACACACTTTAAGAGCCACCCAAGTAGAAGAGCATTGTGGAGAGACGAGCCTGGGTTATTCCAGGAGTGAGAGTTCTGAACAGGAACATGTTTAACCTCACCCAAGACCTTCACAAAAGATCTGAAGCTGGAGGAGCCTGTGTGTGTTACAGAGACGGGTGGAAAGTTTCTAAATCACACAGGGATAAGAGATGGGGCTATTTTCATTGATAGTGGGAATTTTAATTTCAGAAAGATAGGATGTTATTTCCCACATTAAAGTTATCCTGTAAAGGAGAGAAAACATTGGTACAGACCCTTTAATTATAGAGAGAATTAGAGAAAAGAGAGATGACCAGGTATCATTAGCAAAGGAGAAGATAACAGATATAAGCTAAACATATTTCATCTACATCCCCGTGTTTTAAAGTGTGTTTCAAAGATTACTAGTTGTGGAGGATATTAGATGAAAACAAACAAAACAGTGGGGGGTCCAGAGCTGTCTGGAATTAAGCCATGTGTAAACCCATTTCTAATCTGACAAAATAATAAGTCTGATCTGGAGATCCAGTTTATCATGGTTAGATTTACTAGTGAGACTTTAGGAAAGACATCAACCCCTTCTGTTGTAAGTTTTCTATTAAAATATCAGTCAAGTTGGAACCAGAGCATCTCCATCAAGAAGCTTTGTAATGTTTCAATGACTTTATATGCAAAACATTAGATTCTTTTAGGAGGCATGTGGGTAACATCCTCTTCCTCCTCTTTTTTCCTCCTCATCTTCATCATCACCACCACCAGCTATTTGTTGAGCATCCGAGTCTCTCTGACCATAAAGAAGACGAGGCCTACCCTTTTGGAAGTTGGAGCTCAGACGATGGAGCGAGGTGGTCATCCTTGGTCTTCCCATGCCTGCCTCATTTCCCCTTTCTCCTTGGTCTTCATCCTGTGGGGGAGGCTGTGTGTGTGCTCACAGTTTGTATGCATTATCTCCTTTGATCTTCAAGGCAGCCCCAGGAGATGGCTATGTTACAAAAAAAGGAAATGGAGGGTGAGGGTTACCTAATTTATCCACATCATTCTGACTAAATCTGTGTTTTTCCCACTGTGTATTTTACATCCCTCCTCTCTCCCATCACTTCTTTGGTTTCCTCCTCAGATGGTCATGATATAAAAACAGGAATGTGTTTTAGGTCATTCGGGGGATTTATTGCACTGCATGCTTGACCTGTAGTTTCCTTTGTTGATCTCCACCTAACCGAGGGCCTCCCAGAACCTTGGGAAGTTAGGTGGTTCGTAGGGACTCTCCAGCTGTCCAAGGTCAGGTGGGGGAACAAAGGCAGAGCCCCACTTAGTTGTGTGTGCGGCAGGGGTGCGCAGGCTTCGGCCACAGACTAAATCTGACTCGCCACCTGTTTCTGTATAGCTGATAGCTTAAGAAAGGCTTCTCCCATTTTTTTAAATAGTGGGGAAAAAAGGAGAAGAAGAACATTTCTTTGTGACAGGTGAAAATTATACAGAATTCAAATTTCAGTGAACACAAATAATGTTTTATTGAAACAGAACCATGCTCATTCATTTCTGTATTGTCTATGGCTGACTTCACACTGCAGTGGCTAAGCGGAGTAGTTGTGACAGAGACCAAGCAGCCCGCAAAGCCGAGAATATTTACTCTCTGGGCCTTTACAGGAAAAGGTAGCCGGCCTGTGCTCTTCCGGAAGAGGCAGGAGGACTGTGAGCTTCTTGTGGACGGTGCCTGAGCTTCATGCAGGAGAGGGAGGCAGCCAGCCGGGGGAGGTACTTCCCAGTAAGAGCTTCGCAGGCTCTGGGTTTGATGTCCACTCTGGGGTGTGACCTTGGGCAAGTTCCTTAACCCGTCTGTGCCTTCATTTCTGTATCTGTAAAATAGGGAGAACAGTAATTCCCCCTCATAGGTTACTATAAGGGTGATATTTATAGGTAAGAGAAGTCAACAGTGCTTTATGTATAAATATATTGCACAAAAAAGCTAGTTAATGTTCATCCCTGCATCATGGACAGTTCTCTCTGGGCTGGGTACAACAGAGCCCTAGCAGCCCCCCAAACTTGGCCTGTCAGAATTATGAGAGCTCTGGCTTCCTGAGACCCTCCGTCGCCAGCATAGGGACACACAGGCATACACTTCCCTTCTTTCTCCTGGGCCAGCAGCTCCCTACCCTGGCCTCTTCACAAGGCTCCCGCCTCTGCTCCAGGCTCCGCACAGCAGCCACGGTGTCAGCACCGCAGTGGTGGCTGGGCCCTCCGGATCCCAGACTCGGGCTGTGTTGTTCTCACAGGGGTCTCCCTCAGAGTCTGTCACCATGACAGCCTTCCCACTGGCCATATGGGACCACAGCCATGGCTCTTAGTCCAGTGGGGAGGAGACAGAGCCGTGCTTTGAGGGGAACTCATGCGTCCTGTGTGAGACCATCTCCTGCGTTCATCAGTACCTCTTTAATGCAGCATGAACCACGTGCCAGGCCTTGGGCTAGGGGTTCTGCTCGTATCATTACTCCTTACAAAATCCCTGCAGAGCTGTCCTGTCTATCTGGGGGGAGTCCCTCTCCTGAATCCAGGGTAAAATGTGTCCCTGTCCCTCCCTGGGGGCCAGCATTCTGGAGAGATCTGGTTTCTCTCCAGAAAGGTGGAAGTGATATCCTGAGTCTGACAATTGTAGGTCCTTTCTGCCCCTCCCTTGGCTGCCTTATTCCACCACCCCCAAAATATGCTGTCCAGGGACCCATGCAGGCAAGTCTGAGGTTATAAGTAGGCAAACTGAGAAAAATCCGAAGCCTGTTACTCACATGGCATTGTTTGGGTTAACAGCATATCTGGGCCATGCCTGCTCTTCCCCGTGGTACATATGAGGAAACAGAGGGGCAGAGAGGTGAAGCGATGTCCCACAGTCACATGCAGTTGCTAGCTGGCTTCCCAACCCAGCTCTGACTCTGAAACTAAGGACAAAGCTGGGAAGTTAAGGGGTAACAGGTATTAACCAGACTCTAGACTAGACCCACTCCACGAGGGCACAGATTGTTGCCTGTGTCATTTGCTGTTGGATCCCAGTGGCCTAGAACAATGCCTGGCTTGTGGTCAGCTCCCAGAAAACATTGGTAAAGTCAGTGAATACTCTTTGGCCAAGGTGCAGAGGCATCAGGAGCTTTCTTTCTGTACAGGGAACAGGGTGAGGACACGACTGTACAGGGAGCAGCATGCTTTATATCTTCAAGGAGTACATCAAAACCCCAAATTAAATTAGCTTGTTTGATGAGCTTCATTTTGTTCCTCATCCACAACATGACTGTTGTCCTTGGGTGACAACGGTGTTCTGCCCCCAGTACACATCACCACTATAGGAAAAGATGCCATGGGCACCTGCTGTAATGAAGTGAAGTGTGAAGGCCACGCAGACAGCATGGTAGGTGCTCTTACAGAATCATGTGGCTCCACGGGAAAGGGATCTCTCGCTAGGCCAGAAAACCTCTGGAAACCGATGCATCAAACATGCTAGGCACTGAATTATGTGCCCCCCAAATTCGTGTGTTGAAGCCCTACTACACCATTGTGACTTGAAGATGAGGCTTTTATGGAGGTGATTGAGGTGAAATGTGGTCTTAAAAGTGGAGCCCGGATTAGGTAGGATTAGTCTCTGGCATCGGATGAGACATCCAAGAGCTCACTCTTCTCTCTGCCCTGTGAGGACACAGGGAGAAGGCAGCAAGTCAGGCAGGAGGAGTCTCACCAGAAACCGAATCTGCCGGCACTTGGATCTTGGACTTCCCAGCCTCCACAACTGCAAAAAACATTTTTGTTGTTGGAGCCCCCTGTGTGTGGTTTTTGTTAGGCAGCCTGCACTGACTAATGCACATGGCTTCNGAAATGTGGTCTTAAAAGTGGAGCCCGGATTAGGTAGGGATTAGTCTCTGGCATCGGATGAGACATCCAAGAGCTCACTCTTCTCTCTGCCCTGTGAGGACACAGGGAGAAGGCAGCAAGTCAGGCAGGAGGAGTCTCACCAGAAACCGAATCTGCCGGCACTTGGATCTTGGACTTCCCAGCCTCCACAACTGCAAAAAACATTTTTGTTGTTGGAGCACCCTGTGTGTGGTTTTTGTTAGGCAGCCTGCACTGACTAATGCACATGGCTTCCTAGCATTCATTTGTCGATACACGTAGGACCTGCTAAGGCCTTTATATCTTTAACAGGACAAGCAGAATTCTCCAAATGGTGCTGCTAGTCGTTAATACCTTCTATCCAAATAAGTAGCATGTATAATGGCCCATATTTTCATCACAGGGAACACTGCATTTAATCCCTTTCTGTTTACAAATCGTAACACCATGAAGATTTCACTTACTCATGACAGTTGTGCCATGTAATTGTGAGATATAAGGAAAGCCACGCTCTGAGAAGCTGCGAGGCTAAAGGCTGCACAGCTTGTAAGTGGCAAAGTCAAGGGCTGGCCTTGGCCTCTGACTCTTAGGTGGGGCTGTGCAGGCTCAGGGGTGCCGTGAGCATCCTCTGGCCTGTAATGGCCGCATCTACCAAGTGGCAAAAAGGAGCCTAAAATACAGTGCTGTAACTCAAGGAGAAAGCAGGAGAATTTAGAAACTAAAGTTTTGTCTTTGTCCTTAATTTACCTGACAGCATTTTCTGAAGTAATGGATGTCTCAGAAGTGTGTGGGATGCAACATGCCACATTTGCAGCAATTACTATGCAGAGTAAGGAGAATCTGGGGAGGCCTGAGCAGCAGGGCTCAGGGCTGCCTGCTCTTGGTCACCTGAAGCATGCCGCTTGAGAAGCACTTGATTTTCCACTGGGGAAAATGAAAGGAATTACATTTTTAGGGCAAGTTTTCCAGCACAGAAGGAAAATCATGGCTGGAGTGTCTGCAGGCTTGGATTTGATTCCTTGGAAAACATGAAGGCTTGTGAAAACCAAAACAGCAATTACGGGTTGGTGCAGGCCTCGTGTAAGAAGTGTGCAGAGTTCCTTCTGGTGGTCAGGCTATGTGCATACATCCCCGTTGCACAATTATTACATTACTGCTTTTCTCAGTTGGCTCTGTTTCAAAAAGAACAACACAAGCACAAGCAACACAAGAAGACTAATACCTAAGGGGACAGGCCGGCACCTATGGACACGTTGGCAGCCTGGAAGGAGGAATAGGAAGTTCACAGTTCCGGCGGCCTCCTCCTCATCAGACCACGCTAGGTTTTTCAGGTGGGCTTGTCGTACTTTTGTCTTCGTGAGCATCCTTTTTCAAATGAACAACTAGACTAGTCTAACACCTTGTTGAAGATTTTTCTCTTTTTAAGTTGGGAATTGAAACGAGGCGATATGATTTGGAAATCCTTGGTCACTGTTGATGGGGCCCTTATCTTCCTCTGTCTTTGGTGACCCAGGGGCCAGATGAGGCCCTCCTGCCCTTGAGCTGTGTGAAGATGGGGGACTTGGGTCAGGAACACTTCCCCTGCATCCTGTACTTCTGTGTAAAGTGTCTGTCTCTGCTGTGTCAAGGGCAAGTCCTTGTGAGGTGTTGGATTGCCTTCCCATCTTCGTCAGCGTGGCTGTCCCTGGGTAGAAGCAGAGCTTGTGCTCCCAGGTAACAATAACATCTGCACTCTTGCCTGCCCAGGGATAGCTCCCTCTCTAAGCCAACAGTTAGGTTGGGGTGTGGGGAGGTCTCAGCCTCTTGGTGGCTTTGGATGATTCATAGTCATCTTGTACTGACCTCTCAGCCTGGGTCACTGGTGGGCTTGGGCTTCGCTGACAACTCCAGAGAACAAGACCTGTTTCTGGGGCCACTGAGTTCTCTCTTTGTAGGTGCCAGGAGAGGATAGGAAAGGCTACAGGAAATGTATCACGTTTCAGCAAGTGCATTTTGGCTGAACATCACGAGGTGCATTTCCTTCTCGGTCAAGTTATAAAAGTACATAATACAGGTCTCTCTTGATTAAATAGTCAACTTTAGTAGCATCATTCAGCCACATTATGGGTGCTTATAGATAGTTTGATAACTAGGGAAGCTTTTTGGCAATAGTGGCTAAGAGCATGGACCTTGGAGTCTGACCACCCAGCTTCATACCCCAGCTCTGCCATTTGTTTGTCCTGTAGCTCTGGGGAAATTTCTCTAACTTATCTGTGCCTTGGTTTCTTCATTTATAAAATGGGAATAGTAATAGTACCTACCTTCCAGGGTTGTCAGGAGTATTCAGCAATTTAATATATGAAAAGTTCCTAGGCACAGGCCCTTGACCGTGATGAGATGTATAGAGGGTTAGCTAGGATGGTAATGGTCACAGGAACAATCACGTACGGAGGAGCTTGAGAACATTGGTATTAGCACCCTCAGGCCTTCAGGCCATTAGCTCTGATCTATACAACTTGCAAGTTAATGTGTGCCAATGAGAATTATTAGCTGGGCAGCACCCACGTTAATGTAGTTCATTCATTTGTCAACTGTTGGGTACCTACTATGTGTCAGGCACTCTGTTTGGTGTAAAGTATATAAAATGAGCAAAACACACATGATTCTGGTCTTGTGGAATTCCACAATAAGTGGTCAAGGTTAATTATCCAGTATCAGGATATTTCAAGTAATGAATTTAATTTACCAAGGTAATCACAAAACATACAATATCATTAAAGTTTGTGTTGTCTTTTAGATTTTACTGAACATTTCACAGCCCCTCAGACAGCTGTCCTGTGCTATATGGTGGCCCTTGGCCCCATGTGACTGTGGGAGCACCAAGAGAGGTGAAAAAAGAGGTAGGAAAGGTGGGCAGCCCTTCACAAGAGGAATGCTAAGGAGTTGAGATGTTATTCTAATAGCAGTAGGGTTAAACAGGAGAGAGAGGTGAAATCTGGAGTTTCGAATAGCTTTAAAGCCCTTATTAATTCTAACTCTGTGATTCTATCACCAACTTTCTTTTATTCTATTTATATTTTAATGTAATTACTGATATATTTGGGTTTAAATCTACCACTTTTTTTTTTTTTTTTTTTTTTTTTTTTTTTTTTTTGGTTTTCTGTTTGTTCCATCTGTTTTGTTTCCCTCCTTTCTTGCCTTCTTTTAGATGGATTACGTTTTTGGGTGGGGTTTTTTTTTTTTTTTTTTTTTTAGTCGTTTGATTCTCCCTCCCAGTAACTTGTTTCTCGTCTTTTTTTGGTTACCAGAGAAAATAGAGCTTGCACCTCTAACTCACCAAAGTGTAAAGTGAGTCAGCAGCGCTCCTGCCTCCAGTAACGCAGAAGGTTTATCTCCGTTTGGCTTACATGCTTACCGTTGTCTTATGTGTTGTTTCCCTGGACACGCTAAGCCTCTTGAGATGTTAGTGCATTGTGCAGTCAGTGTTGTTTACAGAGGCTGATCCACCTGTGTCCCTTTTTGTTTGTTATTTCTTGCACTCCTTCCACCTGGGACCATTTTTCTTCTGCCTGAAGAGCACCCCTATTCCTTTTGGTGTGGGTCCCCGCTGGCAAGCTATTTTTGTTTAAAAATATCCTTATCGCACTATCACTCTTGAAACATATTTTCACTGCATATGGAATTCTAGTTTGGCGGTTATTTTCTTTCAGCACACGGAAGATATCGCTCCACTGTCTCCTGGCTTCCCCTCTTGCTGCTGAGAAGTATCTGTTCTGAGGGTGATTCATTTGAAGGTCATCTGTATTTTTTCCTCTGGCTGCTTTTAAGATTTTTTTTTTTGTCTTTGGTTTTCTACAGTGTCACTGAGATGTGTGCAGGTGTGCACTTCTTATTTAGATTGCTTAGAAATTGTTAGTCCTTCTAAGTTTATGGACTGATGTCTTTCAGTGGTTCTAAAATCCGCTCAACTATGACTCCTTCATGTGATGGTTCTCCCTCAGCTTCTGACTCCTGTCCTTAAACTCCAAGTAGATCCATGTTGGACTTTTCTCTACCACATGTCTCTTGCTCCCTCTCCCATCGTTTTGTCTTTCCGTGATATATTCTGGACAGTTTTCCTGTCATCTTTTGGTTTAGGAATTCTCTGTTGATGTGTAGCTTATTCAGTGTTAAGTCTTTCCACTGATTTATGAATTTTGATTACTTTTTTCCTTAGTGCTAGGATTTTTATTTGGTTCTTTTTCAAGTCTACCAAATCACTTTTTACAATATAATTTTCAATTCCCTTCTGAAAATTTCAGGCTTTGCTTTCAGTATCTTTGAATGCTGTAAGTATAGTTGCATTACCCTCTGTATCTGATGATTTGAAGATATGAAGACATGAACATGATTTCTCTTGTTTGTATGGGTTCTCATTTATATTGGCACATGTGCCTAGTTATCCTTCAGAGCCTTTCTTTTGCTTCTGCTAAGGGTCGGTGGTTGTGGTGCTGACTGGCTTAATCTGAGCTCAAGTCTTGAGGTTCCCTGGGTGATCCAGTTGAGGCAAAGCAGGCCTCGAGTCTGCCCAAGCGCTGGTTTGCTTCAGCTCACTCTTTTCCCCTTCGGGGCCACAAATGAACTGTGTAGTCGCTCACTACATTCTCTACCTTTGGTGGCCCCTAGCCTTGGCTTTAGTTTCCTTTTCCCCCTGAATCTTTTAAAATGAGAAGCTCAGTTTCACAGCTTGGTTTTAAATTAGGAACTACTCCTGGATATACACTTAGCCAACTGGGTTCTCATCTTCTAGAGTTTGGCCTGGTAATTCCTCACTATATTGATACTACTTTGAGACCTTTGAGAGGGTGTTTTATAATATCTTATTTGGTATTTTTCACTGTCCTTATTGGGAATTGGTCCTAATTTCTTAGTTTCCCATTATTAGAGTTGCAATTCCCTATTCTGATTTGGATGCCACAACATTGGTGGCCCTGTTAATTGTTGGAGGAAGATACTTTTGTGTCGCCCGTTGCCTTTTCTGGGAAAGAGTAGAAAGGTGTTGATACTCTGTTTGGAAGGGGAGTAGCTATAACTATTTCATCCTCTCTCCTGAAAAGGTAGCTTTTGAGGTGTGAGAAGTTTTTTTTGAACCGTTGATAGTTGGTGCTTTGGTAAAAAACCATTTTGGATCAACATTTCCATTAATTTTTCTGTTACCACCTTCAAAGCATTAGAATTTGAGTAGATAATTCCTATTTCAACCTTTCCATTTTCCAGTTTACCAGTCTAGTCTCTTATGACTTCACATCCTATCCTACAGCATTATGTTTTTGGAGAGCAAATACCATTTATGTGATAGAACTGATTTTTCACCTATAAATGCAACTCAGTAAAAAAGCATAAGAACATTAATCAGTGTACAAGGAACAGGAGCGAATCACACTTGGTTTAGGGAGACATGAAGCCCTCTTGTGAGGGCAGCTTGTATTTTCATATATGAATATATCGGCTCAAAGCAGTTATGAAGAAAACAATGTTCCCAGTATGTTGCAATGGTAGTATGGCTGGGTAGGTATGCATTTTAAAGGATAAATCATTTGCAGTCATCAGGTAATGCTTGAAAAATATGTTCTTTACCTGGAGACACCTAATTGTTAATGCAAGTGAGATTGTAGAGAAAAATAGTTGACTGTGAGAAGTGCCATTTGATGTTATTAATGTGTAATTTTTATAGCCATTTCCCCCTTTTACATGCTTATATTCCAAATTCCCATCTTTGAAGGATTAGCCTCAAAAAGACTGGTAAAAGCCTCTCACAATTTTAACATTTTCATTCTGCTTCTTAGAGAAACTTTCCAAGTATGAGAGAGAAAGAAATTGAAGATTGCCCCATGTGTATATTTATTTTATTCATTTGACATGAAGACAACTTAGTCTGAATATAGTTATCCTTTGGCATTCTTTATTTGACATCATTGTCCAAAGGCATCCTAGAAGGCTGGAGCACAAGTTTTGGAGTAAAAGCTTGGGATACAGGTATCCCTGTTGTTCAGAAGTTTGCATTATGCCACCTCACTTTTATGAAAGACCTACATTAGTCCCTGTCTCTGACAAACAAATCCAAAGAAGATTTTCATTTTTCTGAAAAAAAGGTGAAAGACAAAAATAGCATTCAGTGTTCGCTCCGCAGCCAGCCCTTACAGAATGGCGTGCGTCCCTCTGGCAGGGAGGGTGGGACCATGGAGCTTTTTCCCCAGAACTGCCCTCGCCCTTGGGTGTCACGCCACCATGGCCTTGAACTATGTCTGTGAACATCTGCGTTTTACTGCAGTTTGTTTTGTGCATCTGTTAGCAAGATGTGTCCTAAGGTATTAGGAAAGCCCGAGAGAGGTTATTTTTGGGGTCTGGAGATGCTCAAAAAATTTTCCATAAAAATTAATGGTAATTGCTTCTTTACTCTCTGCTATTTTGGCTTCCTAGAGGTTTTATAGGCACGTTCTACTTTTAGGTATTGGGGGAAACCTGCATCTGAAGTTTTCATTGTACAACCCTGAGCTGAAACTTGAAACTGACCCTTACAGAAGGGCAATCTTAGGTGACATTATTGGTCACAAATGCATTATTGAAAAGATAGTATTTTTTTCTTATTTAAATTGATAGATACATAACTCCTAAGTGGACAGATTTGATGTGATTGTCAAATGGACTATAAGGAAACTTGAGTATTTTATATTTTATCTGTTTTTGTTACTATCAATATAATCTTTATGATTGTATCTTTACTTGGAAAATTTTACAATGTACCTTTCAGATCCATTGCTTATTCATTGTGGGTCACAGTTCCAAAAGACTCCTGTTGCTTAGCAACCAGATTACATACACTGGGACTCCTTGAGAGAACTTTATGTGTTAACTCTTTAGAAATTGAGAGATACCTGGACATTGTGAATCTCTTAATTTTAAAGTAGGTAGGAATTGTGCTCAGAAAACAACCACGTGAAAAATAGCCTCAAAAGTAGACAGAAAAGATCTCAGAACTATTTGAATAAATGCTTTTCAATTTAGAAAATTTAGTCACTAAAAAAAAAAAAAGGAAATAATTGCTCTGAAGAATGATAGGTTGGTGCTGTCTTTCAAGATCCTATCTCTAATGGTTTTTTTTTTTCCACCGTCTCTTTTCTTCAGTTAGTGTATTGTTACACCAAACCCCAATGCCAGGTGTGTAATGACGCACACACTTAGTTTCCTTCTGCTTTTCTCAGAGAGGGGCTGATCTTCCAGCCTTTGTTTTTTGTTTTGTTTTGTTTTTCTTTTCTATCGAGTTGCTACTTCTGAAATACAGTTGAATAATGGTTGGAACATTCATTGTAACTTGAAATGAAAGGAATCATAATCAGAATTAATTTTCTTTTTATCACTGTTAGTTCTTCAAGGTTGATTGATTTCTTTCACATCTGCCATTTTCTGTTCATCTTGAAATGTCTTGTTTTCCTGGCTGGATGAGCAAAGACTGGTGACTCTGCCGGCAGAGGTAAGAGCCCACTAGGTTTCTTAGTTTATGTATGCCTTCCGCTCTCTGTTCAGGGAAGTGCTGCTTTCATCAATGATGCCTTTTGGGGAAAGAGGGAGGGTCTTCTGATTTTGTGACTCTTTTCTTTCCAAAGGGCCCTTAATTTCTATTGTGCACTTCTTTTTTCTCCTTACCCATCAAGCTTCAGGGGGATATGACCCCCTGCCCCAAGTTACCATCTTCCCTCTGGAAATGGCGCCCACACAAGATGGCCATCTTTGGTCCTGTGAACTTTCCAGCCCTCCCTTTTGTTTTCCCTGAACCTAAGTATGAGGCTTGTTTTCAGTATTTCCACACTCAGGGTGGAAAGCTCTTTCTGGAGGTGATCTTCATATGTTCTGCTGCCACCTGACCTGTGCATTAGTTGAAGTTTCTAGTGTGTTCCATCTCCTGGTTATGCCATAGGCAGGGCTGGCCTCGTGGGCATGCTACCATGCATTTCCACAGGGCCTGGTTCTCAGACAGGGTTGAATGCTCTATAGCCACTCTCTTGAAATTCTTAATCTCATCTTTGGGTTTGTGTTTTGTAAATGAAGTTTGGTGGCATGTTGGACATGCGTCAGGGCCTCGAATCCCCTCCTAATGCATGGTTCTGCCTCCTTCTTTCATTTTACCTCCTCCTTACCTCTCCGCCTCTCTGGGATCAGTTCAGCCACCTGCTCCTGCTCCTGATCTGTGACCACTGCCCCTCTCTGGCTGGGGCAGCCCAGTTGCATGGGCAGGTGGAGGCCTGTGCTCTGTCCAGTCCTCCAGACCCATCAAGGAAGCAGGTGCAGGAGGGGTTGGGATCAGGGCAAAGGGGTGGCTGTCCTTGTCCCCATTTGTCAGTGTCACGGTGCATTCAGTGGGTGACTCAGCTGGAGCCTCTTGTCTACCACTGATCCAAATGCAGAATGTATCCTAGCCCAGAAGTCAGAATTCCTGGCAGATTGCCATTCCAAGTTACTGGCAGTGATAGGCCTCTGGAAAGGGAGATTGGTATCTCTGTCCTGGCTGGGACCCCTTATTTTCACGTTGTGCGTTTTGGGCCCTGCCTGTTATTTTTTGAGACTTGGCTCTAGGTATGAGTTATGGGTGGTTTCATTTGCTCTCCTAGCTTGATCTCTCTATGGTTTTGGGAGAGATTCAGCTTTCATTTAGTCAACTGTCATTATCTCACGGGAAACCAGAAGTTCATGATTTCTTTTAACTTGCTTTATTGACATTTTTTTCAAGTTATAGAAGCACTTGATACTTTTTGTAACAAAACAAACAACATAAATGTGTACAAAGTAAAAGTCAACATTGTTTCCCTTCCTCCCAAAGTAATCAGTGTTCACATTGAGTGTACATGTGTGATTGTCCCAACCTTCTATTCATGATCATATTACACACACACACACACACACACTCCCTCTCTCCCTCTCTCTCTCTCTCTCTCTCTCTCTCTCTCTCTCTCTCTCTCTCTTTCGTGCCAATGGCAAAAATGCTTGTATCTTGACATCCTGAAAGTCCCTCTGTTTAAATACATGTGGATCCAACTCATTCTTTTTAGTAACATGTAATGTTCTGTATTCATAGTGTGTAGATTTGTCATAATTCATTTGCTAGTCTCATCATGACGAATGTTTAGGTTGGTTTTTTTGGGGGGGTGCTATAAACAAGGCAGCAAATAAGCCTATTACTCATATCTTTATATTAAGCCTATTAGTTATATCTTTATATTTTGTGCTCTTAGTTCATGCAGATGAATTCTCCAAAGTGGCAGTTGTAGACTTAGGGTGTCTTACTTTGCAAAAAGATGGGAGGAATTCACACTCCCACCAGCAGTATATGAATGCCTAGTTCCCTGCACCATTGTCAGCACTGAAGTTATCAGTCTTGTACATTCTTATTAATATGAGTGGTGAAAAATGATGTCTGGTCTTGATTTATATTTTCCTAATTATTGTAAGGTCAACTATCTTATCATGTATTTATTAGCCACGTGCATTTCCTCTTCTGTAAATTTTCTGTTCATACCCTGTAGATTGTTTTTGTTGGAATACTTGTCTTTTTCTTATTGGTTTTGAAAGAGTTTTGCTTATTAGGGAAATTAGCCTCATATTTCATCTGTGTGGCAAGGTTTTTCCTCAGTTATTGTTTGTCATTTGACTTGCTATCTTTGCCATATAGTTATTAAAATTAAATATCTGCTGTTTCCTTTCTGGTTTTGTATTTCCTGGCTTGCTTAAGAAATTATCTCGGAAGTTGCTGAGGTTGTAACGTAGTGTCCTAAGTTTCTTACAATTAAGAAATATTTTGAATCCATTTGAACTCTATGTATTTTATCTCATATACTTTTTGTTTCCTTTCAGATAGCCAATTATCATGTATGAAATAATTCCTGCGTTTCCATTTTCATCATTTATTATGTTTCAACGTATATTTGGATCTGTTTTTAGATTCTCTATTCTCTTCTGCTAATGGATTTGTGTGTTCCCATGCCAATAACATAATGTTTTAAATATAATGACTTTACAATATCGTAATTGGTGAAGAACATCTCCTTTCACTGTTCTTGATTTTACAAAATTTTCTTATTGATTCTAATGTACTCTTTCATATGAACTTTAAAATAATTGCTTCCATTTAGTCTAAAAACTCTGTTGGGATTTGGATCGGAATTTTATATATTAATTAAAGTTTCAGTATTAATTTTAAAATATGTAATTAAAAATATTTATCTGTTTCCTTTCCTATAAAAATAGCTGTTGTTTGCTATCATATATGGAGTTGGTTTTCTATTCCAGGTTGATGTTAGTAGAGAGGAAGATTACTAGCTTTTTTATGTTTATCTTACCTCATGACCTAATGAAATGAATGAATGAAAATTGTTCCTCCATTTTGTAGCTTTCAGTGTTGGCATTGGTGAAAAATCCAATACTAATTTTCTCTCTTTTCTATGTAACTTTTTCTTTCTTAATCTGAGTTAATAAAATTTTCTCTTTATTTTGGTAGTTCAAATATTTCAGCAGGGTATGCCTGGTTAAGCCTGAAGGTTTAAGGCTTTCTTAGTTTTCTAAATTTTCTTGTGTAAGTTCTTCCCCTATGTTTTCATCTGGACCTTTTTATTCTCTAGAGTTACTGATTTTCGTTTTAAATATTCTGGATCTAGTTCTTTTCTTTATTGTCTCCTGTGTTGTGGTAGATTTTTTATTTGACCTTCTAGGCCAGGGATCTACAAACTTGAGATCGCTTGCCAAATCCACCCTGTTGTCTGTTTCTATAAATAAAGTTTTATTGGAACACAGTCAAGTGCGTTTATCTGTGTATTGCCTATGGCTGCTTACGTGCTACAGTGGCAAATTTGGGCAATTTCAACCGAGAACATATGGCCACAAAGTCAAAAATATTTGCCAAGTCGATCTTTGTAGAAAATTTGCCAAGTTCTATTCTGATTTGTTCTTGGGAGTGAATATTCTCCTTTAGTTAGGTTATGGAATTAAAATTTTTTCCCAAATCTTTTTAGTTTCAGAAAATACTTTTTGTGTCCTAGTTACATCATTTTGAGGATTTGCATTTCCTTATCCTTTAATTTTTTAATCTTTCTTTCTTTCTTTCTTTCTCTTTCTTTCTTTGTCTCTTTTATTGGTGAGACTCATCTAATTTCAGTTTATGTCTTCTCTGCTGCACCCCCCACCCCCAGGACCAAGTCCCTTTTAGGGGTTGCAGATTTTCTTTGCCTATTTCTACGTTGGGTGCCCTCAGCACTAATGCATTGAGGCTATGGAAGTGCACATGTAGTGTCACAGTTGGAGGGGATAAAAGACCAGGCAATCCTTGCCAGGGGTGGCCCCTGTCATAAAAAGAGAAGGAACTGTATCTGTTCCACTGATGATTGAGGAAGGCCTTAATTCTCCAAACTTGAGCTGCAGTGTGTGTGGGGGGGTGAACCACCCTTTTCCAGCCTATAAGGACTAAGAATGTTTCAGTTCTTCAGTTCCAGAGGGATTGTGGGACCTTTATCCATAAGGCCTTTCACAGTAAGCTGGGAGATGTAGTGCCTCTTCCCAGAATACACACATATATGCACATCCATGCATGTGTAGATGCACATCTTCTGCCTTCTTAGCTTTCTTGGGGAGTCAGGTATCAGACCCAGATACTGTATATCACAGATTATAAAACTAGGACCTACTCTAGTCTTCCTTCCTTCCCTCCTTTCTTTCATTCTTGTCTTATGTTAGTCACCATACAGTACATCATTAGTTTTTGATGTAATGTTCCGTGATTCATTGTTTGCGTATAACACTCAGTGCTCCATGCAATACGTGCCCTCCTTAATACCCATCACCAGGCTCACCTCCCTCCCCAAAACCCTCAGTTTGTTTCCCGGAGTCCATAGTCTCTCATGGTTTTTCTTCCACTCCAATTTCTCCCCCTTCATTTTCCCCTTCTTCTCACGTCCTCCATGTTATTCCTTATGCTCTGCAAGTAAGTGAAACCATATAATAATTGACTTTCTCTGTTCGACTTATTTCACTTAGCCTAATCACCTCCAGTTCCATCCAAGTTTATGCAAAACTTGGATATTCATCCTTTCTGATGGCTGAGTAATATTCTATTGTGTATATGAACCACATCTTCTTCTTCTTTCAAGATTTTATTTATTTGAGATGGAGCAAGAGTGAGAGATAGAGAGAGAGAGAATGCATCAGTAGAGGGGAGGGGTAGAGGGAGAGGGAGAAGCAGGCTCCCCACTGTGCAAGGAGACCTATCTGGGGCTCTATCCCAGGACCCCAGGATCATGACCTGAGCCAAAGGCAGCCGCTTAACTGCCTGAGCCACCCAGGTGCCCCTGGACCACATCTTCTTTACCCATTCATCTGTTGAAGGGCATCTTGGCTCTTTCCACAGTTTGGCTATTGTGGACATTGCTGCTATGAACATTGGGGTGAATATGGCCCTTCTTTTCACTATATCTGTGTCCTTGGGGTAAATACCCAGTAGTGCAATTGCCTGATCATAGGGTAGTTCTATTTTTAATTTTTTGAGGAAACTCCACATTGTTTTCCAAAGTAGCTGCACCAATTTGATTTCCCACCAACAGTGTAAGAGGGTTCCCCTTTCTCTACAACTTCCCCAACATTTGTTGTTTCTTGCCTTGCCAATTTTTGGCATTCTAACAGGTGTACGGTGGTATCTCAATGTGCTTTTTCTTTGAATTTCCCTGATGGCTAATGATGATGAACAGTTTTTCATGTGTCCATTAGCTATTTGTATGTCTTCTTTGGAAAACTGTTTGCTCATGTCTTCTGCCCATTTCTTGACTTGATTGTCTGTTTTTTGGGTGTTGGGTTTGAGAAGTTCTTTATAGATCTTGGATATCAGCCCTTTGTCTCTAGTGTCATTTGCAGATGTCTTCTCCCATTCTGTGGGTTGCCTCTTTGTTTTGTTGACTGTTTCCTGTGCTGTGCAGAAAATTTTTATCTTCTTCATTTCCTATCAAAAGTTCATTTTCGCTTTTGTTTCCCTTGCCTTTGGAGACGTGTCTTGAAGTTGCTGTGGTCAATGTTTAAGAGGTCACTGCCTATGTTCTCCTCTAGGATTTTGATGGATTCCTGTCTCACATCGAGGTCTTTCATCCATTTAGAGTTTATCTTTGTGTATGGTGTAAGTGAATCATCCAGTTTCATTCTTCTGTATATAATTGTCCAATTTTCCCAGCACCATTTATTAAAGAGACTGTCTTTCTTCCATTGGATATTTTTTCCCGCTTTGTTGAAGATTATTTGACCATAGAGTTGAGAGTCCATATCTGGGCTCTCTATTCTGTTCCATTGGTCTATGTGTCTGTTTTTGTGCCAGTACCATGCAGTCGTGGTGATCACATCTTTGGAATATAGCTTGAAATCAGGCAACGTGATGTCCCCAGCTTTTTCTTTCTCAACATTTCCTTGGTGATTCGGGGTCTTTTCTGGTTCCATACAAATTTTAGGATTGTTTTTTCCAGCATTTTGAAAAATGCCATTGGTATTTTGATTGGGATGGCATTGAAATTATAGATTGCTCTGGGCAGCATAATCATTTTAACAATGCGTATACTTCCGATCCATGAGCATGGAATGTTTTTACATCTTTTTGTGTCTTCTTCAATTTCTTTCATGAGTGTTTTATAGTTCCTAGAGTATAGATCCTTTACCTCTTTGGTTAGGTTTATTCCAAGGTGTCTTATGCTTTTTGGTGCTATTATAAATGAAATCAATTCTCTAATTTCTCTTTCTATGGTTTCATTGTTAGTGTATAAGAAAGCAACTTATTTCTGTGCATTGATTTTGTACTGCCATATTACTGAATTGCTGTATGAGTTCTAGTAATTTGGGGGTGGAGACTTTTGGGTTTTCCACATCATGTCATCTGCAAAGAGAGAGAATTTGACTTCTTCTTTGCCAATTTGAATACCTTTTATTTATTTATTTATTTTTTGTTGTTGTCTGATTGCTGTTGGTAGGACTTCTAGTACTATGTTGAGCAACAGTAGTGAGATTGGGCATCCTTGTCATGTTCCTGATCTCAGTGGGAAGGATCTCAGCTTTTCCCTATTGAGAATGATATTCACTATGGGTTTTTCATGGATGGATTTTATGAAATTGAGGAATGTTCCCTCTATCCCTATACTCTAAAAAGCTGTTATCAGGAAAGGATGCTGTATTTTGTCAAATGCTTTTTCTTTTTCTTTCTTTTTTTCATCCAACAAGAAGCCATAACTTTATTAATAATAGAAACAGTACAAATTTCAAACCAAGCTGCAGTTGTTATTTTTTTTAAAGATTTTATTTATTCATTTGACACAGAGAGATTACAAGTAGGCAGAGGCAGGCAGAGAGAGAGAGAGGAGGAACCAGGCTCCCCTCTGAGCAGGAAGCCCGATGTGGACCTCGATCCCAGGACCCTGGGACCATGACCTGAGCCAAAGGCAGCGGCTTTAACCCACTGAGCCACCCAGGCGCCCTGCAGTTGTTATTTTGAGACACCAAAAAAAGTCCTCATTTTCAGATGGTTACATTGTTAATTCCATAATAGCATTTAAATATCATTACTGTTGTACTGTCAGGGCTTTACTGTCAGGGCTCGGACTGCCTCTGCTCTTGGCACATTTGCTTGTGACATGACCAATTCTATGTCCTTAACCTCTACACCAGTTTCATCTACCTCTTCCTCTTCACTCTCCTCTTGTACAGTTGGAGTCTGTGTTTTCTTGGATATTTGAGACAGCTTTACCTTGAACTTTGAATTTCCCAGCAGTTGCTAGTTGTGCTTGCTGAGATAAATCCTTGACCGGCTTCCCCAAAAAGTATGTAGGTGTCTGAAGCTGGGCTCTTGTAAACATCTGGTTTTGTGATGACAAAGAGGATATTCTTAGATTTCCAGATAGTGCCTCTTGTAACCCCTGTAACCTATTGAAGACCCAGTTTGGACATAGCCTTCTGTTCCTTCTTTTCACTCCTTCTCTGTTTTGCCTTACTGACTAGTTCTTCATGTATTTCAGTGGCTGCTGCCAGCTGGGCTTGTTGTGTGGTTGCCTGTGTGGAATCCTGTTCCTCAGGCTTTCGTACAGATTCATCACTGTCAAATTCTGTTCCAGACCCTGTCTCAGCCTGGAAACTCCTGCTCTGTAGCAGGGACAGTTTTTGTGGCTTCACCAGGCATTTTGTGCAGGGGACTTGGAACCAAAATGGTGGTAGAAAGAGAGCGAGTGAGAGCATGACCCACGCCTATTGCAGAAGGAGGTCAAATGCTTTTTCTGCATCAGTTGAGAGGACCATATGGTTCTTGTCTCTTCTTTTATTTATGTGTTCTATCACATTAATTGATTTGCGAATGTTGAACCACCCTTGCATTCCAGGCGTAAATCTCACCTGGTCGTGATGGATAATCCTTTTAATATACTGTTGCATCCTATTAGCTAGGATCTTGTTGAGAATTTTGGCATCTGTATCAGGGACATTGGTCTAAAATTCTCCTTTTTAATGGGGTCTTTGCCTAGTTTTGGGATCAAGGTAAAGCTGGTCTCATAGAATCTGGAAGTTTTCCTTCTGTTTCTATTTTTTGAAACAGCTTTAGGAGAATGGGTATTATTTTTTCTTTTATTGTTTGGTAGAATTCCCCAGGGAATCCGTCAGGCCCTGGACTCTTTTTTTTTGGAAGGTTTTTGGTCACTGCTGTAATCTCGTTACTGGTTATTGGTCTATTCAGGTTGTCAGTTTTTTCCTGTTTCAGTCTTGGAAGTTTATAGGTTTCCAGGAATGCCTCCATTTCTTCCAGGTTGCTTAACTTACTGGCGTATTGTTGTTGATAATAATTTCTGATTATTGTTTCTATTTCCTTGGTGTTAGTCATGATCTCTCCCCTTTCACTCATAATTTTATTAATTTAGGTCCTTTCTCTTTTCTCTTGGATTAGTTTGGCTGATGGTTTATCGATCTTATTAATTCATTCAAAGAACCAGCTTCTAGTTTCAGTGATGTGTTCTACTATATTTCTGGTTTCTAATTCATTGATCTCTGCTCTGATCTTAATTATTTCCCTTCTCATGTGTGGGTTAGATTTAATTTGTTGTTGATTCTCTAGATCTTTAAGGTTTAAAGTTGGTTTGTGTTTTGGGGATTTTTCTATTTTTTTGAGTGAGGCTATGTATTTACCTCTTAGGACAGCCTTTGCCATATCCCATAGATTTTGGATTGATGTGTCTTCGTTCTTACTGGTTTCCATGAATTGATTAAGTTCTTCTTTGATTTCCTGATTGACCCAAACATTCTTGAGGAGGATGGTCTTTAGCTTCCAGGTGTTTAAATTTCTTCCAAACTTTTTCTTGTGACTGAGTTCCAGTTTCACATCATTGTGGTCTGAGAATATGCAGGGAATAATGTGTCTTTTGGTATCAGTTGAGACCTGATTTGTGACCCAGTATATGGTCTATTTTGGAGAAAGTTCCATGCACGCTAAAGAAGAATGAGTATTCTGTTGTTTTAGGGTGGAATGTTCTCTATATATCTATGAGGTCCATCTGGTCCAGTGTGTCATTCAAAGCTCTTGTTTCTTTGTTGATTTTCTGCTTAGTTGTTCTGTCTATTGCTGAGAGTGGAGTGTAAAGGTCTCCTACAATTAACGTGTTATTATCAATATGTCTATTTTGGTTAATGGTTGGCTTATGAAGTTGGCTCTTCCCATGTTGGGGGCATAGATATTTACAATTTTTAGATCTTATTGTTGGATAGACCCTTTAAGAATGATACAGTGTCCTTCTGTATCTCTAACTACAGTCTTTAGCTTAAATCTAAATTGTCTGATATGAGAATTGCCATCCCACCTTTCTTTTGTGGACCGTTGGCGTGAAAAATGGTTCTCCATCCCTTTACTTTCAGTCTGGATATATCTTTGGGTTCAAAATGAGTGTCAGCATAGACAGCATATGGATGGGCCCTGTCATTTTATCCAATTTGCAACCTTGTGCTGTGTTATGGGAGCATTTAGGCCGTTCACATTGAGAGTGATTATTGACAGATAACATTTTATTGTCATCATGTTGCCTGTGAAGTGCTTGTTTCTATGGATTGTCTCTATGTATCTCTGTTCTGTATCACTCATAGGGTCTTTCTCCTTTTATAGAATTCCCCCCCCCTTAATATTTCTTGCAAGGCCGGCTTAGTGATCACATATTCTTTCAGTCTCTGCCCATCCTGGAAGCTTCTTATCTCTCCATCCATTTTGAATGACAACCTTGCCAGATAAAGAATTCGTGGCTGCATATTTTTCTCATTTAGTACCCTGAATATGTCTTGCCAGCCCTTTCTGGCTTTCCAGCTCTCTGTGGATAGGTCTGATGTTATTCTGATGTTCCTCCCTCTGTACATAAGGAATCTCTTCCCCCTAACTGCCCTTAAAATGGTTTCCTTGTTTCTAAGATTTGAGAGTTTTACTATTACATGTGTGGGGGTTGATCTGCCCTCAGTGATCTTGGGGTGTGTCCTCTCTGCCTCTAGGACATGATTACTTGTTTCATTCCCCAGGTTAGGGGAGTTCCCAGCTATGATTTGGTCAAATATATCTTCTAGTCTTCCCTTTCTCTCCACCCACTCAGGGATCCCAGTAATTCTGCCATTAGAATGTTTCATTGCATCATTTATTTCTCTAATTCTGTTTTCACGGATTTTAAGCTGTTTGTTCCAGGCCTCCTCCTGCTCCTTTTTCTATCAGTTTGTCTTCAAGATCACTAATTTGTTCTTCTGCCTCATTTCCCCTAACTGTTAGAGTATCTAGATTAGATTGTATCTCATTGATAGCATTTTTAAGTTCTGCCTGATCTCTCACTTCTGCCCTTAATGAATCTATGTTGCCATTAATAGTTTTCTCCAGCCTGACTATTGTCTTCATAACTGCTACCCCGAAGTGTATTTCTGACATCTTGCATAGATCCATATCCATTAGATCTGCTGGAGAGGCCATTGTCTCTGGGCGTTTTCTTCATTGAGAATTCCTCCTCTTTGTCATTCTGTTGAGTTGTGGTTGAGGGGATGTATAGCTGAAAATATCAACCACTATCCAGGCAAGGTGCACCCTGGGAAGTTTTGGAGCAATCAGAAGTCACCACCAAAAAGAAAGGGGAAAAAAAAATCCCAACCAAAATGAGCCCCACGAGTAAGATTTATAAAGGAGAAAAACAAAAACAAACAAAAAGACCAACAAAAGAAAAAAAGGGAGGGGGGTGTGACAGGAAGGTGCTTATAATCCCTTGATGAGGGTGAGGAAGGATATTTCAGTTCTTCCTGGGTGTATCTTGTTATCTTTGTTAGAGAACTCAACTTTCCAAAGATACAGGGAAATTAAAATTTATATATATATATATATATATATAAAGGTGGTATTGAATAGGGGCAAAGGACTACATTGAAGCTTATAGCTGTATATACAAAAAAAGAAAAAGAAAAAAAGTATATGTATGAAAAAGTTCAAGTTAAAAAGTTACTGTGGAATATGTTGTATTAAACATCTAGTTGAAATGGTAAGTAGGTAAAAAGAAAAAAAGAACAATAACCATGAGAAAGAATTTAAAAAAGGGAGAGAGGGAGAAAAGTATCTAAGAAATATACAGGCTGTGAGGCAATATACAGGCTGTGAGGAGCTTAATATCCTGTTTTCCCCTGGTGTTTGGGTTTTACAGTTTTATGGGGACCCTGTGGTTGTTGTCCTCTTGTTCTTTCAGCTTGTCTTCTGGGGGAGGGCCTGCCATGTTTTCAGTCAGTTCTGCTTGGCTGGAGTTGCCCTGCCCCCTCTGAAGGGGTGGGCTCCATGGAAACTGGTTTTTTGGGCTTTTGTTCTCTGGTGGCTTCTCTCGCCTCTGGGGGTGGTCAGAGCAAAGTAAACTGTCTGCCCCCAGACCTCTGCGTCAGAGAGAAGCCACAGTCTGCTCCTCTCTGAATAGTCGGGAACACACAGACCCGCCCCCTGCAAGCTCTGTTGAATACCGCAGCCTCCCATAGGCGGTGTGCACCCCCAGCGACCGTCTCAGTGGTCAACCTGAGGCCCCTGCTTGTCTCTGTACTCCTGTGCCATCTGAACCGCAAGCGCTACTGGTCCAGGCTAGCCCGTCCCGGAGGCTGCGGTTCCTGGACCGCTGACTCAAGTCCGCGCTGGGTCCTCTCACCCAGGTGGGCCCCAGTGGAGGTGGTGGAGGTGGCTGCGGTGCTAGGGGCAGCCGCCAGCCCCGGGGACCGCTGACTCGAGTCCGTGCCAGGTCCTCTCAGGCCTCAGCAGGCGGCAACTGGCGCTGGTCTTGGGACTGCGAGGTTAGTCTGCGCCTATGCTGGCCAAGTCCCAGCAATTGTCCCTTAAGCCTCTTTTTCTGTCTGAGTGCTGTTATCAGTCCCTTTCCATCTCGCAGCCACTGGTCTCCAAACGCTGGTCCGCAAGCACAGGGCACTTTCTCATGGGGGTATTACTTGCCCATGGCTCAGTTCTGGTGGCTCCCTCCCACTCCCTTTATCCTCCCATATCTTTCTGTGCAATCCCAACTCCGTCCTTTGTACCTCTCCACTGATGATCATCCGCCTGGTAGAGATACAGAAGTGTATCATCTTACATCTCAGGCTAATTTCATGGGGGTTTGGAGTGCTCTGGCAGGTATCCAGCGCTGTTCAGGGGACCAGTGGAAACAGGGTCCCCTACTCCTCGACCATCTTGCCCCTTCCTCCTATTCTCGCCTCTTAAGCCTCAGCTGCCTCATGTTTTCTAGGCCTCAGCAAAAGGCTTGTTTTTGTTCTCCCCAGAGTCATTTAGTGAGTTCAGACATAGGAAGTTGGGAGACCTCCTTGTTGATTTCTAATTTAGGTGTTTACTTTTTTCTTTTGCCTGTCTGACTATGATGGGACAGAATCAGTGATATAGATGCTTATAGTATAGATCAGCTTGGGACCTGACATGTGTTTGGTTAGGAGTTGAGTAATGCTTGGAGGGGTTCTATATTCCCATTCACAGGCGAAGGACTCCACTCCTATATATGTGTGTTTGGACCTATACACGTATATACCCCTTCACAGACGCAGATCACAGGCCCAATGTTGATTGTAAAGTAAATATTATAGTGCAAGTACTGCATATAGTCACACCAACAGAGCCCAGTCCTGAAGGAGAAATAAACTTCAAAGAGACCGATGTTCAAGGACCCTGTTTGATAACCTTTATCCCGTCTTCTAGAAGTTCCATGAGAATACCTACTGGCTAATAGGTGTTTATCATTGCTATGCTTTATAGAGAAAATGCTAGTTGAGCTGATAACTTGAACTTTTTCCGTTTATGGAGGTTTCTCTTTGTAACAAGGATTTACAGATTTAGAATGTGATCTGTATTTGTTATTAATCACTATTTAAAAGCTTTGGTTCAGACAAGTATAATTTAAGTGTGTGAGGGTCTTTTATCTCTGTAGGAATGGTTATTTACAGTTATTTGCCACTTATCATCATTTAATTATTATTTACAGTAATCAATTTATTTTCACATCTTTAGGATAGTTTTTGTCCTAGAGGACTGTGAACTGGAAATAATATGCGAAAGCAATGATAGGGTCATGTTTTTATGTACCACAAAAGAAGTGTTACCCTTGTGGGAGCTGTTCTAATGCGTTGTTTGGTCTATTTATCATGTCCTGACTATAGTTAAATATGTAGGCAATTTTATTACGCATTCAACATTTACTAGTACATTGTTATTCTTACTGTAATCTCATTTGATTCAATTTCATTTTTAAAATTCTTTAGCGGTTTCTGTGAGTCTGGCATAGAAATGATTTTTCTCTTTTACTTTTTTTAACCATACAGTATATATGCTCCTTTAGTCTTCAGCAACTAGAATTTTTTTTCCCGTCTGTGTGTTAAGGATAAAGTCTGATTAGAGAGAAAGCATATCACATTACAATTTTTTTTCAAACAAAGAGAAACTAAATAAATAATTTTTAGGGTATATCCTGAGCTCTGTACAGATGTATTCCATTCTATACCTTCTCTTCCATCTCTCTGTTCAGATATCAGTTTCACTGGTGTTCAGAATGATGAGAATTAGGTACTGCAAAATTATTTCCAGTACACTAAACTTGTAAGGTCTGAGACCCATAGAAAAAAATTATCAAACCAGAAAAAGGTAGAAGCATGTAGTTTTCTGAACAACCTCATTTGATTAGAAATTGTGTTAACAGGAATATTCCATTTTTTGAGTATTTTGTTTAATTGGTATTTTGCTTAGCTCTGTTATCAATTTATTCAGCAACAAAGTATTGAACCTCATGTAGATTTGAGGCATCTTTCCAGGTGCCAGGGTAATAAAGTGAACTTACTGATAGTGAACAAAGAATATGCCAAGTTAAGTAAACCACCAAAAAAAAAAGAGAGAGAGAGAAGAAAAAGAAAAGATACACTTAATAAAACAAGATAGAAAATAAAATTCATTAAATATTTTAAAAACACTTGGTAATTCCAAAAGAAGGCAGAAAAAGGGGAAATGGCAACTGAGGACAGAGGAGACAAGTGGAAAAGAGTGAGATGATAGGTCTAAACCTAACCATATCAAATAATTCTGTTAAATGTAAATGGTCTAAACACCCCAAAAGGCAGAGATTATGAGATTGGATATAAGAAAAGAATATGGAAAATTGGATGCTGATAACAAATCACCCACCTTAAATATAAAGACACAAATAGAGTAGAAGTCAAATAATATAAAAGATACATCATGCTAACACTAATCAAAAGAAAGCTGAAGTGACTATAGTAATATCAAACAAAATTTTGAAACTGAGAATATTAACAGTGATAAATATTATTTTATAATAAAAAGGGGGTCAATGAATCAAGATAATAATATACTAAAATATAATAGGGCTTCAAAATATATTAGAAGAAACACTAATAGAACTTGAAAGAGAAATAGATGAGTCTACATTTATAGTCAGAGATTTTAACAGTTTTTTTCTCAAGAATTTGGGGAAGAATGTTCCAGGCATAAGGAAAGATGTGTAGTCGTTGAACACTACATCAAAACCAATGATGTACTATATGTTGACTAATTGAACACAGTAAAAAATAAAATAAATTTTAAAAAGGAAGGGTATGTGCAAAGGTCCTGAGGTCTGGAAGAGTTTGTTTTGGAAGAACCCAAAGCAGTCCATCAATATATTTGGAGGCGTGTGAGTTGAGAGAGCATGCTTGATGGTAGGCCACAAAAGTCGGCAGAGGTTAGGATACATGAGACCTTGTGGACCGTGATAAGGGGTTTACAAAAGCACAAAACAGGTTTGGGACCAAAAGTGTTTGCCTCATATTCTAACTTGGATTTAATATGTATTGATCATTAGGAAGCTCTTAGAATTTCTCTGGGGCCTAAAACTGAAAATAATAGATGATAAAAAGTGAATCTCATACTTTAAAAGATAGGCTGGACTTGATAGGGCACAGAAACAGATTTGTTTCTCTTTTTGAAATCTCTTCTATCAGATCTTTCCATTGGACTGTATTTCAGTGATCTGTCACAGCTTTTGAGTCTTATTTTCAGTTATAAAAAAGCCCAATCTGATATAAATGGAAACTCCCACCACCCATCATCCAATGCAATGCTTCTTATGCTTCCTTCAGCTCAAGGCTGATCTTGTCTTGAAAACCTGCTATTGGGGAAGGTGTGTGTGGCCTTTTATATCAATTCTCCTTTCTTCGCACCTCTCCTGCACAGGCTTCTGGTTCCTCAGGCTCTGGGCAGAGAGAGTAACAGACAAAAGGGGGGAAAACTGTGGGGCTTTTTTGGTCTCTTAAGTTATTTTGGTTACTGAATACCTTCTCTCATGGAGTACTTTGGTACTTTTTTGTCCTACTCTCTGGCTCCTCCTTTTTCCATTTTTGCCTGGGGGAATGTACTCTCCAGCTGACTATTTTTTTGTTGTTGTTGTTTTGTTTTGTTTTTTGGATGTTGTTTGTTTCTTTGTTTATATATAATTAAAAAAATTTTTTTAAAGTAATCTCTTCATCCAACATGGGGTTCGAATTCACAACCCCAAGATCAAAAGTCACATGCTCCACTAACTGAGCCAACCAGGCTCCCCTCCAGCTGACCTTTTATCATGGATCCTGCTCTTAGGAGTACAGCTCCAGCATCTTGGATGTGGTCCCTTCAAGGTGATTTAAGTCTGCTGCTGCCTTCTCCATTGTCTATTTGGCCCATAGGACAGATTACAAATCCTTGCCCCACCAAACTGGAAATGCAGGCTTCTCGCGCTGTCCTCTTGCCCTCTCAGCTCTAGGGAGCCCTTGTTGCTATCATATATGCCCCTGCCCCGTAGCACTTCTGGTGATAGTATATGGAGCCCTGTGCATTTCCTTCTGCAGCTCAGCAGGAATTCTGCCTGGAAGGGAGACACCAGATTTCTTTCCGCACCTTTACTATCTTGGGGGAGTTCTTTTGCTGCTGCCTTCCCTGGGATGTTCTCTCCCCTTCGAGCTCTAAGAAGTACAGGGGGAACTCCACTGCAGTCCCAACCAAGCCAACAACTGTTTAAACATTCTTCCTCACTCGGCCAGCAAATCTCCGGCCTTCTCTCCAGTAGGCTGGAACATGGGCTCAGAGTGGTGGTAGTGCATAGCCCTATCCTAGTAATCCCTCTGTAGGTAAGTCTCTATGGTATGGTGACTTTTATTTCAGCTTTTGGCCACTTAATATCCTGTTACATGTAGAAAAATGTTTGAGTATATGTATAAAGCTATCATTTACAGTTAATTATATTAATGAAATGTAAAGGACCAGCTAATTGATTCATTCACGATTATTTTGAGAAGCTCTAATAAGGCAGTAGAAATTTAAGACCTTGCTGAATTAAGAGTGTTTCTCGGAGATCAGCTCATCAGTTTACAGTCTGGTTTGGGAAGGAAGAGACATTTTTAAAAGTGACGTTTATTTTGCTTTTTTTTTTTTTTTTTACAGATTTATTTATTTATTTGAGAGAGAGGGAGAGAGCTCGTGAGCAAGCCGGTAAGAGGCAGAGGCATACATACATACATAACTGATAACTCTGCTACACTTTAGTCTTCTCCCCATGTCAGAGGGTATATATTTGTTCATGGCCAGAGATCCCTTGTGCTTCATGGGAGCTGCCCAGGTTGTTGGCCAACAGGTCTGCTCTGCATAGCTAGATCTGTAAAGTGCTAGTGGATGTGCGAGAGATTCTAGTGATGTGCTTTCCAAGGATATGCAAGAGGGAGGAAGGAGAAGACTCTTGGTGTTCTGATTCCAGGTGTTTTACGTGGCCCTGCACCTAACTTTCAGAAGTTTTCCTGACTTTGCCTTTAGCGGTGAAGGGGATTTTCCCTGTATGGATTCAGAGAAGTGTCTTGTCTTCACAGTGAAGTAATTTTTATTGCTGTGTAACTTTCTTTAAAAAAGGTTTTATTTATTTATTTGAGAGAGAGAGAGAGAGAAAGCATGTGTGCAGGGGGAGGGCAGAGAGCAAGGGAGAAGCAGACTCCCTGTGGAGTGCAGAGCCTGAAGCAGGCCTATCCCAGGACCCTGAGATCATGACCTGAGCTGAGGCTTAACCGACTGAGGCACCTAGGAGCCCCTCGTGTGTTAACTTTTGAGGGCATTCCTCTGCAGCTTACTGACAGCCTCCTATTTTCCATTTTTCCTCTCTGCATCTTTGCTCAGGATCAAATAAGTTGGTCTATATTTTTTTGTACATAAAAAACATTTTTAATGATAATACTGGTGTATTAAAAATAGTAGCAGGAAACGCATATCTTTACTCACTTTATGAATAGTGACAATATACTTCATCTCCATATTGTGGCTGGTTATGATGAAGAAACCCTGCGTGTGGAAATGGGGGTGGGGCTGGTAAAAACATCTGGTGAGAAAAAAGGGCCAAAAAAGGCAGAAAATGAAGAGCAGTAGGAGGGCAGATGGAACAAAGTGCTCACAAAGACAAAAGGGGACAGATGAGCCTCCATATGTTTTTTTTTTTAACATGTTCTTTAGTATTAAAGTGGTCATTGATTTGCTTGTCTGCAATCTCCCCATGTGGTTATTAAACATAATCAGTATTATTTTTCAAAAATAGAACTGAGAGAGGGAAACAGGTGTCCCTATCACTTTGTACCCCTAATGAAATATTGAATAACTAATCTATGCTGGAGGCATCATGCTGGTGTTCGTTTTTAAAATACATGATTGGTAAGAGTAGAAAGTAACAGGGTTGATTGCATATCCCTTGCACAAAAATTGATTTCCGTACTTTATGGTTATACCTTATTATCAGGTGTGTATGTTTTGTGTCCGTGTCCAGTATTCATGCACAAAATAAATTTCTTTGATTATATTTAATTCGGCACCATGTGTTTCTTATTCCATATAAGGAAATAGTAGTGCCCCTTGGTTTTCTACTGTTGTCTTTACTGTACTTGTAACATACCACTGTCAGGACCCATCCTTGAGAGGGTGCCAGATGGACTTGAAGGAGATGCTTGATTTCTTTCCCAAAATCTGTTTTGTGAACCACAAGATTTAAGGACTCTATGTTTAGCAGTAGGTGCCCTCCCCATCCACTCAGGCACTCGTACCTGATTTAATGAGGATTAGTACTCATCCGTTTTTTCCATTTTATTGACATATGATAGAATATCCTCCCCAGAAGACTTCACTTTTTTTTTTCTTTTTGATATATTAGTAATTTTTAAAGGCTCTCCTGGAGACTAATTGAAATGGTCATGGTTATCACTTCATAGAAATTGATCGAGTTGACTGTAACACATGGGCTTTGTAGAAAGTGTTGTAAGTTTCACCAAAATAGAAGCAAAATGGAGAAAACCAAGCAAAATGATTAGTGGCTCGTACTGAGGCCATGAAGGAGCATTTTGGCGTGGTCAGTGGCAAGTAGAACAGGAATTCAAATATTTGGTGAGAGTTGAAGACAGAATATTCTTTGGTCCAGGGGACAGGAAATGTTTTGTCTTTAGTGAATAAAGAGCAATGTGAAATTTTTTTCAAGTGCTGATTTTGCTATGGGTAAATTAATACATTCTAATGTCTCAGTGGAACATATTTCTTGGAACATGTTTAAATAAATAAAAACCTTTGTTTCTTGGATCATATTTAAGGGAAGAGAGGTTTTTACTGTTGAGTACTAACAGCTTTATGTTTGATACAGTGTCTGAAATGCTGTTGTAAATTCTGGTAATTTTTCACAGAGAACAAATTTGATTCTTTTCTATGGAAAGACTAAATTACAGGAGCTCATCATCCTGCTCCCTTCCCCCACCCCATTAAAATAGGATGATATGAAAATATCATAATTAGCTTATTCACATGGTTTATTAAAGTTGAGAAGGTTTTACCAGGTCACTGCTAGAGTTTCCCAAGTCCCCTCTGATTAGCTGGTATTTGGTACTGTGTAGAGTTATTGTATAACTAATTTCCTGAGGGGGGCTATTATTATTATTTGACTTATTTGTTATTACTTTTTATGGCAGCTTTATTGAGATTTAATTTACCTACCATACAATTCATTCCCTTAATGTGTACAATTCACTGGAACTTTGTATATTTCCAGAGTGCTGCAACCATAACTGTAATCAATTTTAGATACATTAGCCATCACTACCATGTTCCTTCTTACCACCACCTCCCAGCCCCAGAAAAACACCAGTCTTTCTGTCTCTGTAAATTCGCATATCCTGGACACTTCATATAAACGGACTCATACAGTATGTGGTCTTTTGTAACTGGCTTCTTTCACTTAACATAATGTTTTCAAGGTTCAAGCATGTTGTAGTGTGCATCAGTACTTCATTCCTTTTTATGGCTGAATTATAGGCCATTGTATGGACATAATCATTTTATTTATCCATTTATCAGTTGGTGGACACGTGGGTTGTTTTCACTTTTTGGCTATTATGAAAAATGATGATATAAACATCCATGCAGAAGGTTATATATTCATGTATTTTAATTTCTGTTGGGTATAAACCTAGAAATGGGATTGTTGGGTGAACTGCTGAGTGAACTGTTTCTATGTTTAACCTTTAACCCACTGAGCCACCCAGGCACCCATATGTTTAACCTTTAGGGGAACTGCCAGGCTTGTTTTGCAAAGCAGCTGCACAAATTTTTATGTCTGTCAACAGTATATGAGGGTTACAAAATCTCCACATTTTTACCAACACTTGTTGTTATATCATTCTCTTATGGTGGGGACAGTTTTGAGAGTGAAAGTGAGTGCTTATTAATCACACCAGGTATGAACCAGGTGTGAATATCCCAAGCTAACCAGGGAGTTTGATTATTCTAGAACTCTGGGGAATGGAGTCCTGTTCTGAGTGGTAGAAGAGGGGAAGGTGGAGGACGTTTCAGGGGAATGGAAATGAGTGCCAGGAAGTAGTAGCAACTGGATATATTCAACAAGAAGGATACGTTCAGATTTATCATAATATCCTAAGCGTCGTTATTACTGTTTGTGATGATCAGATCTACATTTATTCTGAAGGAAATCAAGGCTCTTTAAATCATTTTTACAGGACACAATTGTATTATTCTTAATAGTAAGATAGAGTGATAGATCAACTCTGTTCAACAGGTGAGACGACCCTACCCGGGAGAAGTATAAGCCATTTTGTCCAAAATTGGCTCCAGGGGCAAATATGTTACAGGAACTCTCATCAGACCTTTAACTGCTCTTCCTGTAGTTTGTTACCAGAGACATTCTTTGGACTTTGAAGAGCATCCCTCTTCTGGGCCTCTCCTGGTTGTTTTTGCAGGTTATTAGATCTTCAGGTTTTACGAATTTTTGTCAATTTATTCCTCTTTTTATATTGTTAGTGACCAGCTGATAGTGTTCTTATAAGATGTGGTGTAAGGTGGGGCCTCCAGCCCTCCAGCCTGTCATTCTGGGAGTGGACTCCTCTGGCTAGTACGTAGCTCATGGTCCTCTTGTGGGCTGGCTGCGGCCATGCCCAGAGTGCATCAGTTGGCCCAGAAACCGAGATATCATCAGTAATGCTGGTGTTGGCACAATAAATATATGCTGGACTTTAATACCCACAAAATGTGTCCTTTCTGGATTTGATGATCTGTTATGTTAGCCTTTATCTGTTGATGAAAATGGTGCATCAAAATCTTGCCTTTTCCCATTTGCTGCCAGAAAGCGTAGAACTCTTTTTGGTTTCACCAAAGTAACTCAATGCACCAATGTCTTTAATATAACATTTACAATTCCTCTTCCAGTTTTTAAGTTGTGTTTTTAATTGTCCTGATCTTACGGGGTTTTTTTTTTTTAATTGCAAGCTACCTGTGAACTTTCAAAAATTGTTACCCATAAAATATCAATGTCTTCTCTCTCCAGAATGATAGGCCTCTTGAAAATCTCATGATTTGATTTAGTTAAGTGGCTCTTCTAAGAGGTATCTTCCTTCTCTGGCTCTCTACCACCTGAGGTCACCCCTTATTTGTTTGTGCTAGGGACATGTAAGGAGAGTAACTCTTTTTGAGTGTTCTTCCAGAATTTAATTAGAAAAGGCAAAATGCTTGATAAAGAAGCACTTCTCTCAAGATTAAATATCCTGCGGGAAGAATGGGCTGAAGTTTAAACTGCAAGGTCTTCTGAGAGAATTCGAATGGTCCTTGATAAAGATGTAGATATGGGGTAGTCTCTTTATTTTTCCTTCTTTTCTGGGGAACAGGTAAGCGTACATACAGCCCGTGAAATCGGGGCGAGAACTGCCCTGCTCCTGACACCTTTTGGAGAGCTCAGCTCAAACTCTGCTTTGACCAGGCTGCTCGGGGAGTAAGGGGACATCACCCTAGCATGTCGGCGTGGGCCGTGGAAGGGCCTCCTGCCTTTGCGTAGCCTGCTGCCTAGCAGCCTTGTCCCCGAGGTGGAAGACACAGATGGCCAATCCTCATTGTTTGCGCTTTCCGTGTTTGAGAATTTGCCTGTTCTCTAAGATTTGTTTGCAACCCCAAAATCAATACAGTGCTTTTGCGGCCATTTGTAGACACGGGCAGAGCGGTGAAAAATTTGAGTCACCCACAGTGTCTGTCCTCAGCTGCAGCTGAACGTGGCAATGCTCTCTGCCTTCTTGTTTCAGCTTTCACGCTGTAAACAAGGGTGCTTTTCTCGCAGTCTACTTACTGCCACGTTTTTCACATTTTTGCGCTTTTTCTCTGGTGATTTCCCTGTTTAGCATAGCCCTCCAGCATAGTGCCGAAGTGGTGTCTAGTGTTCCTAAGTGCAAGAAGGCGTGATGTGCCTTATGAAGAGAATCCGTGTGCTGGAGAAGCTTCATTCAGGCCTGAGTGACAGTGCTGGCGGCTATGAGGTCACTGTTAGTGAATCAACATAGTAAACGAGATGTGTTTAAACAGAAGCACACATAAAACAAGATTATATATCGATCAGATGACAAAAATGTCACCAATAGAGGCTTGCAGGAACCTAACCCTGTGTTTCTCCTAGGCCCAGTGCTTCAGTATTTATTAATTCATTGTTTACAGTGACTTTGTAGAACATAACTGCTGTGAATAATGAGAATCGACTCTTGCTACCCTCACGGTTTTTCAAGTTTGTGAGTCCTTTCCTTCAGCCCTCCAGGGAAAAAGCATGGGAGTCAGGATTTCTTGGATCTGTTGATCTGTTTCTCTGGAGAATTCCACTTGACAAATTAGAAATACTATATAGTGTTGAATTGAGCTTTTGAAAACCTTGTCAAAGTCATCTGCGAGGTTTTTGTTCCAGACATTGAACCAGTCTTTAATCAAATGGAGAACTCAGCCTTTGCTCAAGCTTCTCTCTGTGATGTGTTCACAGGATGTGGCAAGTGTATATGATGTGTTTCTCTTTATACATGAGGCATTCATAATCTGGAAAAATACATATCACTGTAAAACTGAGAAAAGAATGATTTATTGGGCATTGAATTACACATTGTAAATCCAGAGAAGATTATTAACAGTAAAACTTCAAAAGCTGAAAGATGGTATTTAGTGAATGAATGTCATGCAAACAAATCATTTCATGATCTCCAATGTCAAAGACTTGGAATGTGCTGAAAAAGAGAGTATAATATTCACTCACAAATTTTGGTAGGGCAATTTGTAGTCTTAGTTTTTATTTTCTCTCTTCTCTCTCTAAAGAGTCTTCCTGAACAAGAAAGTTTGGTGGGCATTAATAATAATTAGTACAGAATATTGATGAAAAAATAAAACATCAAAATATTTGTACTCATGAGTTTTTGAAAATTAACTACAAAATTTGATTTATTCTATTTCCTGTAAGTCCATTTGGCACATTTTCCTGCATTCTGATTTACTTGTCGATTATTTGATTCATTCACGACTCCCACTTCACAGAGGTTGAGCACCACTGCTGACAATAGCAGGAAAACATTGAACAGCAGTGAGGGCAGGGCGTTGCCTCACTTTTGAGACTCTGGCTCCCTCCCTACTGCCCCTCCCTCTGGTGTGGGGAT
Source organism: Ailurus styani (assembly GCA_002007465.1). Lineage (NCBI taxonomy): Eukaryota > Metazoa > Chordata > Mammalia > Carnivora > Ailuridae > Ailurus > Ailurus styani. The sequence continues at coordinate 2,750,127 of LNAC01000217.1, forward strand.
GGGGGTTGGGGACTGCTGCCTCGAGCATCCCACCCCAGGCAGACCTCAGCAAGGATGGTGGGATGAGTCTTTCTTCTGGGGGCTGACTTGGGGGGAGCAGCCTTCATTGTGCCCGCCCAGCCTGAGCCTCGTCCCTCTTTAACTTGCCTCATTTCCTATTCTTGATCCTAACCAAGATCTCAATCAGGTTACTCACAGGCCTCATCAGTCATCATGTCGATCCAATCCCCAGACAAGTGGGACCCCACTCCAACTTTCATGGGGTCTCTTGTACGACATTGAAGCAGAATGGCACAAAACAAGGAGATCCCCTACAATCTCTAGCTATAAGAGCTGTCAGAAGGCAGAGTTCAGGTGAGCGCAGTGTCTTTAGTGAGCAAATGCATTGTCTCCAGGTGAATTGGGAAATTGTTTAGTTCAAGATTAGAATGTTTCCTGAAACACCTTAACAGCGAGCAGATTCTTTGGAGAGATTTCCTTATGGAACTGTGGTATTTACGTGCCAAGTTGTCTTAGCAATTGTCCTTGTTTACCAGGTTAGGAAAACCAAAACAAAACTGGTGGAAGGCTGACTGAGCATTAGGAATGGGAGAGGTGATTTGGCTAAAGGGTGGTGACTGCCACTGATCATGAAACAGCTTCATTGACCTTTGCTCTTCTGTGTCTCATTTGCTCCTATGGTTCCTCTTAAACCTTCACCCCTGCTTCTAGTTTGTGTTCTTAGCCCTGGAGCTAGCACCTGCTAAGAGATGGGCGGATGGGATGATGGTGTTTGGATGAGGGGGCATGGAGCTCTTGATTCTCTATCTTAATTAGTCATGCTGGTGCAGAGAATAGAGATTGTTGGTGGCTCTTGATGTTAAACGTTGGCTCCACATCAGAATGTGGGACCAGGCGAGCTCCCTCCCCTGGCCCACGCAGAGAATTCCTCTGGCAGAAGGAAGAGCCAACCAGAGATAACTCTCCTGTCTGAGGTGTGCAACAGGGCTGACCAGGTCCAGGCTTTCTCTGGGAGTGGTTACATTCTTGGCCTAGCTTCCTTACCAGGTGGATGGCAGTTAGGTAGGCTCTGGAGCACACAGGAAGTCAAAAATCTACTGACAACAGTGCCCTTCCCGGTGTAGAGCGAAGGATCAACCCTCCCATTTGCTTGGGAATCAAGTTAGCCCTGGGAGACATCACTCTTCATGGAATTCCTGAGATGAGGCCATTGTGGGAATGTTGGCCAAACTCCCAATAGAGGGGACTATAAAATGTAAGGGGCTGTAGTATAACGGCATTTAAACAGCCAGGTCTTGCTTTTGTCTTGCCTCTTCCTGAGTCATTCCAGCGATGGGCCACCCATATCAAGAAGTGAAGAAGAGGGGGACCTGGGTGGCTCAGTGGGTTAAAGCCTCTGCCTTCCGCTCAGGTCATGATCTCAGGGTCCTGGGATCGAGGCCCGCATCGGGCTCCCTGCTCAGTGAGGAGCCTGCTTCTTCCTCTCTCTCTGCCTGCCTCTCTGCCTCCTTGTGATCTCTCTCTCTCTCTGTGTCAAATAAATAAATAAAATCTTAAAAAAAAAAAAGAAGAAGAAGAAGAAGTGAAGAAGAGCACCTGGGTTGTTCAGTTGGTTAAGCGTCCAACTCCTGATTTCAGCTCAGGTCATTATTTCAGGGTCGTGAGATCGAGCCCCCTGTTGGACTCTGCACTCAGTGAGGAGTCTGCTTCTCTCCCTCTTCCTCTCCCTCTGCCCCTCCCCTGTACAGATGCATCCACGCTCTCTCTCAAATAAATAGATCTTTTTCAAAAAAAAAGTAAAGGAGAATGACAGTTTATAGGACACCATAGAATTTCCCTGTTCCCAGATCAGTGGTGGACAGTCGAGAATGTGGTGGGTTAGAGGTGTAGACGGGGCAGCCAAAGGCATGGAGGGAAATATTTCCAATTTCAAGGTGAACTATGAAATGAAGGTAGTGACAAAGTCATGGGGACAGTTTATTTTTAAGGATATGAAAGTGGACATTTGGACAATTCCCAAAGGTATTCACTACTGCCAATAAGAGCCATCATTTCAGGTGCCAGATGCCTCTTATACATTCTCATCTAATTTTCTCAGCAGCCACTTTAAAATGAGAAAACTGGAGCTTTGAGCAGGTTATTCAAGCAGGATCTAAGGGAGGAGGAAGAATGTCAATCTGGTCAGTGTGACTTGGAGAATCTGCTCTCTCAGAGTCTTGCTATTCCAAGTGTGGTCCTAGAACAGCAGCACTGGAAGCCTGTTAGAAATGCAGAATCTTAAGCCTCACCTTCAGAAACACTAACTGACCTGCAATTTAACAAGATTCCCAGGTGGTGTGTATACATGGGACAGTTTGAGAACCCTGGTCTGAATCAATGCCCCTTGCTGTCCCTGGAGGATAGGATGTTGGCTTGGCTCTCTGCTTTTGGTAAAGTCAGGGGAGCAGGATGAGGGCAGTAGCAAGAGGATGGATTGGAACAGCAGCCATAAGAATGTGACGTGCTGGGCGCCTGGGCGGCTCAGTGGGTTAAAGCCTCTGCTTTCGGCTCAGGTCATGATCTCAGGGTCCTGGGATCGAGGCCCGCATCGGGCTCCCTGCTCGGCGGGGAGCCTG
>LNAC01000217.1:2752821-2857457 GCA_002007465.1 Ailurus styani
CTCTGCCTCCTTGTGATCTCTCTCCCTCTGTGAAATAAATAGATAAAATCTTTAAAAAAAAAAAAAAAAAGAATGTGACGTGCTATATTAAGAGAAAACTTCTTTTGGAGCACCTGAGTGGCTCAGTCAGTTAAGCACCTGCCTTCGGTTCAGGTCATGATCCCAGGGTCCTGGGATCAAGTCCTGCATTGGGCTCCTTGCTCATCCGGGAGCCTGCTTCTCCCTTTCGTTCTCTCCCTACCCCGCTTGTGCTCCCTCTCTCACTCTGTCTTTCGTGTTCTCTCTCTCAAATAAATCTTAAAAGAGAGAGAGAGAAAACTTCTTTCTAGAAGGTTGTGATGCCTCTTAAGTCACAGGTTAAGGTTCTACTGCATAACGGCTTCAAATAAGTTGATATCGTTGTGCCTGCCAGAGAGGAAGCCCAGCTTCCTCAGCTGACTCTGCTTGCTCTAATAGTCTCAGCTACCCAGTCTCCCAGGAGGGTCACACCACAGTTGGCTGATCGGTTATGAAAGGACTTGCATGCACTGAGCATGCCCAACTTTTTCATAGCTTGGTGCCCTTGTTACACACAGTTGCTTTTCTTTCTTCTTTGCCTGACTTGTCCTTTAAAACCTCCATTTGACAGCTGTCTCTTCTGAAAAGCTTCCTTGGACCACCCCCACCCTGGTGTGATGTAGAGCCCCTACTCTTCATGGTCCCGATGGCCACACCGCAGGGTTGGGGCTAGTGTGGGATCTTTGGAGGACTCTGTGTGATGTCTAGCACTGAGTGCTCACTCAAGAAGCACTAGCATCTGCTCTTGGCCCCGGAACAGGCATGAAGGTGGTTGAGAGTAGAAGGACACGTGGTGGAGAAGTGGCACCATATAAAGGGGGCAAAAATAACCAAAGGTTTTAGCAAGAGGCATATGGGATTGGTGACTGAGTTTTCTGCGCTGAGAAAGGAAGGGCGAGAAGGCAAGAGAAAGGCAGTGGACTGGTTTTGAATGGATCTGCTTGCTACAAGGTCACTTAAAAGGTGATGAAGAAAAAAAGCATCAATTGAAAGTAGCTTATCCAGTGTATCCTACTTTTAAGAGAACTTTGTATTTGTTATAGCTGATGATAGGAGTTAGGACAAACTTACGACGCAGTGGCAGCTTTTTTTTTTTTTTTTCCTAGGTTACAGAGATGTTTTTGTGCTTCTTGAAACTTTTGTGATCAATGTACTGTGCATAACTCCCATTTATGTACATTTTATAGACCCTAAAGCCTAATTTTACCACTTGCATAGTTATTTTTATAGTTATTGAATTTGAGCTTCTATCCTGTTAATTCTATCTGTAATTTATTTCAAATCAATTTCTTGAATGGGCATGTAATAGGCTATTATTTCATTTTTCCCATGGGAATATATAATCAAGTTTTTTAATTTCGTTAAAAAAAAATTCCCTAACCACCTGTTACCTGGAAAGCACTATGAACAATGCTTTTGAGAGATGCAGTCATGAACAGAAATTCCCTTGTCCTTCAGGGAGCTGGCAGCCTAGGAAGGGAGATGTCCCCAGTAGACATGACTCAAAACTATGTAAGTCATGCTTTAAGAGAGGTAGGATAATATGTTTATTGAGGAGGAATAATTTGCTTTTGGCTGGAGATAGGAGTAGGTGATAAAAGCTTTGAGGCAAAGTGTTATTCAACTTGACCTTGAGGTTGAGTCACGGCTTGACAGGAATAAATAGGGTAAGCAACATGCTAGATGAACAAAATAGCATATAAAAATAAATTTTTATTTTTCACAAACACACTGTGATGAAAAGAGAGGACTGCACATAGTTCAATTTTTAGACAAAAGTTTAAGTATCCACAAAAAAGGAGGTACTACCTACCATTCAGCGAACACTAATGCTCAGTTACGTGTGTATTATCTCAATCAGTTGTCTCAAAAACCTGATGAGGTGTGGAGGTGTTATTACCCCATTAACAGGTAAGGAAACTGAAGTTCAGAGAAATGAATCATTTTGCTTAAGGTCATACAGCTAGTATGTGGCAGGGCTGGGATTCCAGCATAGACTGGTCTGATTCCAAAGCTCATGCTCTTTCTACTGCTTCCTACTGCCTTCTTGTGGTCCTGTTTGCACGTTGACAATTATTCATTCATTCCACAAATATTTATTGAGTATCTAACATGTTCCAGGGACTGTGCTGGGCACTGGGTCTGCTGCCGTGAGCTAAGTTGCCGGTTCCCTGGCAACACAGCCATGCTGTGCCATGTTTCTTGCTAAATGGAGAAGCAGATAACATCCTGACATTTCTGGGATATTACGCTTTCCAATTAAGAAGAGTAATTTGCTTTATTGATCTCATCAAATATCTTAATTGATCACCCTCATCAAATCATTAGAAAAGGCACAGTTCTGAGAAATAATAGATGGAAAAATAGAGAATATTTAGGCCTCATGGTTGGAAGACCTACAACTTAAATATTTTATGGAAATATTAGTATTTGAGGACTTTAGCAGTTGCTAGACCTGAGTGCCCAAGAGCATACTTCACCTGTACAGATTGTGATATAGATAAAAGTCCATTTAAATGTTTGAGAGAGTTTGTTGACAACTAGATGAAGTTATGTGGTCAGAAATTTAATCTACCGGCCTGTTTTTTTTCCCTTATTTCTTTTAGCTTTTATTTATTTATTTGTTTATTATTTAAAAGATTTTATTTTTTTATTTGAGAGAGAAAGAGAGCAAGAGCAGAGGGAAGGAGGAGGCAGAGGGAGAGGGAGGAGCCCAATGCGAGTCTTGATCCCAGGACTCCGGGATCATGACCTGAGCCAAAAGCAGACGCTTAACCAACTGAGCCACCCAGGTACTCCCTGGCCTATAGTTAAAAAAAAAAATCTTTTGAAAATACTGAGAAACAAAAGTGAAGTAAAGATCACCCATAATATCACCAGTCCAAATATATATATATATACACACACACACACATATATATACACACACACACGCACACACACACATACATACACACATGGATGTAATTGTTTCTCCATTTGTCCTGTATGTGTATCCAAGTCTGTCTCCTTGTTAGTTTACTCCTCCAGCCCCACCCAGAGGTGAGCCCTGGTAGCAATGTAGTTTGTCCTTACTGAGTGGTGACTCAGACTTACTCCTTATTCATGGTGACAGGTTGATTTATTTAAGGTTTTATATACACTCTTTATTTGATTTCTTACAAAAATTTCTCTGCCATTTGCTTTTTTAAAATTTAACATAGCTCTGGGCCTGTTATTTAACATCTCTTTGACTTTGAAGTGAATGTCTTAAGGTTGCTCTGACGAGGGCGCAAACACAATAGGGTTACCAAGCTGTAGGAAAGCCTGTGAAGGTGGTTTGTGGTCCGTTTGGGGGCAACATTCTTCAGCACATGAAGCCTGGGAGTAAGAGAGAAATGACTTGACTAAAATACTACCAGAGACTCCAAGGAAGTCGTGGATTTGCTTTCTAACTGCTATGCAATTCTTCTTACTCTGTGAACATGTAAGAATCCACCCACGCTACAAGTCAGATTTGACAAATTGTGAGAAATTGTTATAAGGATTATGTGTCTTTGTCTCCCAAGTGCAAAGTGCTTCGAAGATATTTCTTAAAATGCCATAGCTGGGAAAACGATGACGTAAGTTTGTTATGAAAACATCAGTCTTTTAGGACTTTAGGGTTGGTATTCCTGAGTGCCCAAGGGCATAATACCACATCACACCAAAGCCGTGTGGACCATATGGACTGTGATGAACTTCACTTATGTATTCAACAAGGAAAAAACAATCTAACCACATGAGACTGGAAAGCTTAACAGTCATCATTATCCTATGAACACACCAAAGGGAACTTAAAAATGATATAAAATGGGGGCGCCTGGGTGGCTCAGTGGGTTAAAGCCTCTGCCTTCGGCTCAGGTCATGATCTCAGGGTTCTGAGATCAAGGCCCATATCGGGCTCCCTGTTCAGTGGGGAGCCTGCTTCCTCCTCTCTCTCTGCCTGCCTCTCTGCCTATTTGTGATCTGATCTCTCTCTCTGTGTCAAATAAATAAATAAAATCTTTAAAAAATGATATAAAATGGGATATAAATATGTATATTAATATCCTCTAAAGCAAAGCAAGTATCACGTGTGTGTTTATGTTTAGACTTAATTATGTGAAATAATAATGTCTAAAATATGAGTACAGTAATGGTGTGATGAATTGCCTGAATTACTCAAGTGATTGTTTTAAGCCTCCACTTCATTTGTTTGTAGACTTCTGTGGAGCTTAGTAAAATTTTCTGCAAGTGGTTTCTTGGGTATGACCTTTCCATGCACACTATTCTACTCAGTATTTAAAATGTGGCATTACACTGGTCTCTTTTCTGTATTGTAAATAATTCAGGCCTTTTCTGGCCCCAGGGTCTTTGCACCTACAGTTCCTTTTGCTTGACTACTAACACTTCCCTACACCCTCAAGGCAGAATAATGTCTTTTCACACTTCAGGTCTCAGATCAAAGGCTTCCTCATCAGAAGGCATCCCAGAATCACCTTATCTAGAGCATCTTCCCCCTTTAGTTACTCTGTATGGCAGTATCAGATTTATTTTCCCCATGGCACTCACATAGTCTGTCATTATCATGTTTGTCTGCTGACTCCTCTGCCTTGGCACATAGTTGATTCTTGAGTAAATACCTGTTGAATGCATAAAGGGCTTCACTGGTCATTCTTCCCTCATTCATTCACTCCTTCGTTTATCCATTCAGCATCAGAAACACAGACACTGAGTGTCTATAATGTCTCAGTCGCTGTGCTGGGCTCTGGGGATTGCAAGGAGGTATTGTCAGTAGTAGAGAGCTCAGAGAAATTTTCAGATAATTGATGCTTAGCCCCTCAGATACCAAAATGAAAAGTAAATATGGGAAATGAATGAATGAATGAATGATAAAGCAGTAGGATACTGGACAGTAATCTTCTTTAAACACATTTTGTGGGGCGCCTGGGTGGCTCAGTGGGTTAAAGCCTCTGCCTTCGGCTCAGGTCATGATCCCAGGGTCCTGGGATTGAGGCCCACATCGGGCTCTCTGCTCGGCAGGGAGCCTGCTTCCTCCTCTCTCTCTGCCTGCCTCTCTAACTACTTGTGATCTCTCTCTCTCTGTGTCAAATAAATAAAATCTTTAAAAAAAAAAACATTATGTGTACATCTCTTTCTTAAGTAGAAAGACCTAGTCTTGTTATCTCANGTGTCAAATAAATAAAATCTTTAAAAAAAAAAACATTATGTGTACATCTCTTTCTTAAGTAGAAAGACCTAGTCTTGTTATCTCACAGTTCTCATTGTGAAGTGCCCTTACAGTGTCATTTTTTATGCACAGTTCAGTTTTTCTCCACGTCCACACGGCTGCCACTTCTTCTGCTATCATCAGGCAAAGTTGCTTTGGTGACAGCCCCTTCCCGGTCTCTAGATACAGGAGTGCTAGTCACTGCTCTCCCAAATCTGAAGCAAGATAGTTAGGGTGTGTGTTCTCACCAAGAACCTGCCATCGCAGTTTTCCTACTGTGTGTGAGTGACTGAAGTTATCCAAGTAAGACTGATTGTCCGAGGAGCACTATGGCAGAAAACAGGAGATTTTCAAAAAGTTGCATTTATAAAGTTAAATATCACAAACTGTTGAAAATCTTGTTGTAAAGTCATCTGTGTATTTCACTTTTATAAAGTCATCTTTGTGCGATGAGATTTATATTACCGTGGTATTGCTCAGATGGCCTTTATCAGTGTGTTAGTAGGAAATACCATATTATCTGTGCTTGGGATTGTTAGAATGCAGAAGCTCAAACTGTCTTCAGCATACAAAGCTCTTCTCCGGGTTTCCTGTTTGTGCTTCCTGTTTCCATGTTTCCATCGTAACTCCCGTCAGAGTGGATTTCCTAACAGTGGTAGCATCGAATGTTGCCGGATGTCCGAGGTGTATTTGCTGGGGATTTTCCTTCTGGATTTGTTCCTCTTGATGAGAAAAACACATATTCTGCTTCATGTCCAGAATTTAGGCTTACTTTCAAGACGCTGTATTTTTTTTGAATTTGTGCCTAGTTTTTATTATATCTGGTACTTTACTCACTATTTCTCTTTATTCTCTTTCATCCATTTTACTGGAACTGGAGATCGGAGCTGCTGAGTTATCAGTGCTGTGCCCCCCACACCCACCCCTTGCCGTCAGAGCTCTCTCCCACCTTTTACTCGCGGTCAGATACTGAAGACTCCCAGGGAGCACATTTTCCATGTGGGTAAGACTTACTCCGTTAACCACTAAAAATGTTAAAATAATTATCATTTTAATCCCTTTGGAAATACAGTTCACAGTTCCTCATTTCTTAAGTAAATTCTGCAGAACACATCCTTCTGGAGTCAAGGCCAGCTTAGTGAACCTCCATGATTGTCTGAGGCCAGAAAGCCATGGTTTGGAGGCTCAGAGCTGTTTTCCTGGTCACCGGATTCTCTTACATTTCTCTCTATCTCAGCCTCCCACTCTCTGCCATTTCCTAGGTTCATCACTGGGTCTTTGTGGTTTCTGATTTTGTCCTCATTGTACACATAATCAGCTGAGTTAGAGCCCAAGTTTACCTCCACCTCTCCTAGAGAAGAAGGCCACCTGGGTGATCTTCTGTTCCGTACTTGGGCCGTTGTCTGTGCTTCATGCTCTGGCTAGGCTCTCGTAAGTAGGAGCCTGGCTCAGAAAAGAGCGTGATGTCATCCCAAAACATCCCCAACCCTCATGATGCCCTAGCTCAAGATTATCCATCTTAGATTTTCAACTGCTGAGTTCCCCTGAGATGGAAATCTCAGGAACAAGTCTCTTTGAAGAATTCTACTTGAGATCATAGCAAGCCTCCATGTTATTTTAAAGAGAGGTGAATTTTTTAAATATTTCAGTAGATAATTTTGCATATTAATACTAACTGAAAGCAGGATAAACTCAGTCTTCATCATTTTAACTTCTCTCTTTCCAGTAAACACTAGTTTAATTTAAGTCAGTATTTCAAAAAATGCTCCAAGTTCCTTCACCGTTTAGGGGAAGCTTTGTGTTTCCTGTTACTCCGGATTGTGACAGTGCTTGGTTTAGTACCTTAATTATTATAAACTTCTGAAATGCAATAAATGTAAATCAGCTTGTGAAATCACTTTAATTGCCTTCTTTATTGTGTTTATTCCATCCATAAGTATATTTCTATGTTACATTTCCCCAACTACTGGTGATTATGTGGAGTTCTGATGAGTGTGTATATGTAATAAAAATAAGAAAAGGGAATTTAGATTCAGTAGGGACATCACCAAAAAATAAACTTGTTTAATTCCATATTTCCAATTCTTTGATGATGTGATTATCAACAGGATAGTTTTTTATTACGTTTACAAAATGTGAGGTGTGACTTGAGCAAGAGCCTCTATTCCCATGCCAGCTGCCAGTTTGCTTTTGTTTGATACTATATTTTTCATCTTGAGGTTTTTGATGTTATGTCCTTTTAATCTGTCTGGAGTTGGTGAAGCTGCTGTAGCTCTCAGCTTCCTGGGGTCTGTGGGTGCGCCACGGGCACTGGAAGAACAGTTGTCCTTAGAGCTACTTCACACCTTATGGTGGCCCCCCTCTTGCACGCCCTCTTTTATTTTTTTTTTTAAGATTTTTTTTTTTTATTTGAGAGAGAGAGAGAGAGAAAGCCAATGACCACATGAGCAGTGGGGAGAGGGAGAAGCAGAACCCCCCCTCCCCCCCAATGAGGAGCAGGGAGCCCAATGCTGGGTTTGCTCCCAGGACCCTGGGATCGTGACCTGAGCCAAAGGCAGATGATTAACCAACTGAGCCACCCAGGCGCCCCTTCCACCCCCTTTTGTTAAAGTCATTATTTATTGGAGACTTTGGGCCAGGTGCTGTGTTTCCAGTGTTTCCCAGACGTTGCTTTGTTTAATCATCACAAGAACCCTGTGATGCAGACAGTAGGATTCACATTTTACAAATAAGCAAACTCAGAAAGGTTCAGTAATTTTAGGGTTGCCCATCTGAGAAGTGACAAAGGTGGCAGGTGAAGACGGGTCTTACATCCAAAGCCTGCCCTTGACTCATTACCCTGTACATGCCTCTCTGAACCAACATTGCATTTTCAGGAAAGTGAGAGTGACAATCCTTGTGTCAGCCGTGTCTCCTTAATCTGGGTGGAGGCAGACCCTGAGATTCAGACTACAAGCCTCTCTGCGTCCCCCAGGTACTGCCCCAGCCTGGCACTGTGGTCCCAGGCTTTTTTCCTCTCCCTGCCGGCCTTGGGGGATGCACCTTCCCAAGAAGGAACAGCTAGGGAGAGCTTCCAAGGAGCCAGCTGACTCTTTCAGGCAGCCGGGCTCTCACCCCCACATTGTGCTGGTCCTTGGACAGGAATAGAGCTAGAAATGAGGGAACCCTGCCTGAGTTTGAATTTCGCTGACCCTGTCATGCTATGTCACTAAACATTCCTGGCTAGAAGTCAGGCATTAGAGTGCATTGGAGGCCATCCTCACACCCCTGTGCTACCAAGAGACCTTTCCTTCTTTCCGCTGGCCTTGGTACCTTCCGGAGCCTTCTGTTTCCATTCAGGAAGCAGTGCTGCAACACATTTGGAGGACAGCAGCTGGTATAGCAGCAGCTGGAGTTTGGGGAAAGGCTGTTAGGCTCTGAGTCATCTTCTCCGACAGCAGGTTCTGTGTCCTGGTGGAGCAATGTCCAGCAGACTCAGGAAAGTCGGAAGTCGAGAACACTCTGCCTGGTGGCCTCAGGCAGGAGGCTGATGTGGCAGTATGTGCCAGATGGGCAGAAGATCTGAGCTGCTTCAGAAGGCTTCCTGGATAAGGCTGTTCTGAATCCCCCTGGATGGAACCATAAAATGCCAAGCAAAGGAAGGTGTCATGAGAATTAGAACCTAAACCCTGGATTGACCTTGGGGAGTGCGGCCCAGGGCTTCCTTTGGGAGGAAGTGTATCCTCCAGAGCTTTCCAAGCTGGGCCTGCCGGACCAGGAAGCCACAGGTAAACTGTACATTCTTCCAGACTAGGAATTTATTAAATTCCATGTATTTTAAATATGGTTTAATAATCGTGGATACATTATTGTCGAGAGTGTAAGAATTTTGCACATCTCTTACATTACGTACATAAGCACCGAAGTCGTTTCTTTTTTAGTGTACTTTATTTTTAGAGCAGTTTTAGATTCACAGGAAAATTGAGCTGAAAGTACAGAGATTTCCCGTGAAATGCACAGCTTTCCCCATTATCAGTATCCTGCATCAGAGTAGTGTATTTACTACAATTGATGAACCTGCATTGACACATCGTCATCACCCAAAGTTCATAGTTTACAGTAGGGTTCAGTCTTGGTGGTGTACATCGTATGGGTGTGACACATCTATCATGACATGTATCCTCCATTGTAACATCATACAGAATAGTTTCAATGGCCCAGAAATTACCTGTGCTCTGCCTGCCCAGCCCATCTTCCCGCCAGCCTCTGGTCACCACTGATCTTCCTACTGTCTCTGTAGTTTTGCCCTTTTCATAATGTCATGTGCTTGGAATCCTACAGTATGTAGGATCCTTTTAGGGTGGTTTCTCTCACTTAGTAATATATATGCCCTTAAGGTCCCCCAGGCCTTTTCATGGCTTGAGAGCTCTTTTTCTTTTCTTTTTTTTTTAAGTGCCGAGTAATCTTCTATCGTCTGGATGTACCACAGTTCACTTACCCATTCACCGACTGAAGGCATCTTGCTTCCAGGTTTTAGCAATTATGAGTAAAATTGCTCTAAAGATCCAGGTGCATGTTTTTGTGTAGGCCTAAGTTTTCAACTCCTTTGGGTAAATACCAAGGAGCATGACGGCTGGATCATATAGTCAGAGTAGGTTTAGTCTGGCAAGAAACCCCTAAACTGTCTTACAAAGTGTCCCCACCATTTTGCATTTTCACCACCAATTCATGAGAGTTTCTTTTCCACATCCTTGCTGGCTTTGGGTGTTGTTTGTGCTTTGGATTTTTGGCATTCTCATAGATGTGTGTATTTTATTGTTCTAGTTTACATCAATGAGATATGATGTGCAGCATCTCTTTGTATGCTTATTTGCCATCTGCTTATCTTCTTTGGTGAGTTACCTGTTAAAGTCCTTGGCCCATTTTTAAATTGGGGTGTTTTCTTATTGTCGAGTTTTAAGAGTTCTTTCTGTATGTTGGATAATAGTCCTTTATGTGTGTCTTTTGCAAATATTTCCCCTCAGGCTGTCTTCTCATTCTCTTGACATTGTCTTTTGCAGAGCAGATGTTTTTAATTTTAACGAAGCCCAGTCTATCAATTATTTCTTTCATGGGTTGTGCCTTTGGTGTTCTATGTAAAAAGCTATTGTCAGACCCAAGGTCATGCAAATTTTCCCCCATGTTATCTTCTAGGAGTTTTATAGCATTGCATTTTATATTTAGATCTAGGTTACTTGTTTAAATAAACTTTTTAATTGAAGAAAAATATACAGAGAGAAAAGTTTAAAAATCATAAGTATACTATTTGATGCATTATCACAGAGGAAACATATTTGTAATTATCACGCAGGTTAGGAAATAGAACCAGTACCCCAGAAACCACCTCTCAATCATTAGCCCCTATTGTACTAGTTGGATCTGTAAAACTAAACAGTAGCAATGCCTATTTTTGCATCTTACATAAATGAAACCATACAGCATGTATTATTTTATGTCTGGCCTCTTTTGCTTAGTATTACCTTTCATAGATGAATCTGTGTCCATGTGTGTTGCTGGATTTCATACGTTTCATTGTTGTGTAGTATTTCTTCTCATGATTGTACCACTCTGTATTCTAATGTTAATGGACATTTAGGATATTTCCATTTAGGACTGTTATAGATAATACTGCCATGAGCATTCTGGTACATATCTATGGTGCACATGTGGACACACTCTTGTTTATTTACCTATGAGTACGTAGGTAGTGTCTCTGTATTTTAAGTTCATGGCTAACTTTACCAATGTATGCACAGTCTTTCAGAGTAATGATTAATTGTGCTGCCTTTCATTCTCAAAATCATCCCCATTTGACAACAAATATGTCTGTGTTCTGATGAATAGAGGTTTAGTGTAGTTCAAGAAATCTTTACCTACCCCAAGATAGGTCAAGTAGTTTCCCATAGTATCTCTTAGAAGAGTTTTTATTTTCACCTGTTAACCTAGATAAACTAAAATAACCTTTTATATTTACTATTTCTGATGTTCTCTATTTACTCCTCCACAGTGATGTTTCCTTCTGTCATGTCCTTAACCCTAAAATAATTATTTTAGCATTTCCTGTACTGCAGGTCTGTGGGCAGTGAATTGTCTAGTTTTCCTTTGTCTAGAACTGCCTTAACTTCAAAGTTGTTCATTTGTCTTCGGTCTTCTGTCTCCACTGTTTCTCGTGAAGGGTTAGCGGTTGTTTGAACCGTTGCACCGTGCATAGTGTGTAGTTTCCTGTGGCTGCTTTTATCTTAAACTTCCACCAGATTGAATATAATGTGCCTAGATGTAGCTTTCTTCATCTCTATCTTGTTTGTGATTTTAGTGACTTCTTAAACCTGTAAACATATGTCTTTCTGAAAATTCAGAAATGTTTCAGCCTATTTTTTCCCCCAATACTTTTACCTCCCATTCTCTTTTTCTCCACCTGCAACTCCACTTGCCTTTTTATATTGTCCCAAATCCCTAGGTCTCTGTTATTATTTTTTTTTCCAATTTCTTTTCCTTTCAGATCGGATAACTTCTCTTTTCATATTCATTCATTCTTTTCTCTGTAATCTCTATTCTGATATTTATCTCATCTGGGGATTGATTATTTCGTTCTTTCTTTCTTTCTTTCTCTTTCAGGATTTTTAAAATCTATTTATTGGAGAGAGAGAGCATGTGAGAGTGAGCGAATGGTGTGAGGGGGAGAGGGAGAGGGAAAGAATCTCAAGCAGCCTCTGCACTGAGCATGGAGCATGGAGCCCAACATGGGGCTGGATCCCATAACCCTGAGATCATGACCTGAGTGGAAACCATGAGTTGGATGCTTAAGTGACTGAGCCACTCAGGTGCTCCAAATATCTATTTCTGATATTGTATTTTTCAGTTCTAAAAATTCCATTTCTTCTTTTTTATATTTTCTATTTTTCGCTGAGATTTCTTCTCTTTTCATCTGTTACTAGCATATACTTCTTTACCTCATTGAGCAAATAATTATAATAGCAGCTTCAAAATCCTTGTCTGATAGTTCTAAAATCTGGGTCCTTTTTCTTATGTGCAGTGATTTGGGATTGAATCAGGGACATTGTGAATGACGTGTTGGCAAGACTCCAGATTCTGTCATAGCCTCATGAAGTGTTGATTTTGTTTGTTTTAGCAGGTGATTAAGTAGATTAGACTCAAACTGTCAACACTGTTGTCATCTGAGGTGGATGGCAGTTCAAATAACAGTTAAGCTTTTTTTATCTTGAGCTGGGCTCCTTGGAATCTGCCCTGTGCATGTGTGGTTCAAGTTTCAGCCAGAGATTTGGGCAGAGTTTAGAATTCTCCCTGTCCGGTTCCCTCATCGCTGGAATTCTCCCTTCACTGTCTAGCAGCCCTGGTGGCTCCACGCTCCATCTTCCGGTTCCTTAGGCAAGGTGGATGGTGAAGTTCCTGTTAGAGTTTGATCCTCCAGTGCCCTGTGTGACTATGGCCTGCCTTCAAGGCAAAACTGAAAAACTGGGAAAGTCAACAGGTGTTGGACTCTTCCTCCAAGTTTAGAGTCCTCTTCATAAAACTGCCTGCTGTTGTTCATTCTCCAGAGCCCTCGGGTTGTGACTTTTGTCTAGAGTTTATCACTGCTTTCAGTGAGAGAGTTGGTGGTTTTGGAGTTTACTCTTTCTTACTGGACGAGGAACCTGGTTCATTTATGTTGAATACCATTACTAATATATTGGCATTTAATGCTCTTATTTTACTCTTTGCTTTGTTTTTCCCACCTGTCCTATATTTTGTAATTTTCTTCTCTTGGTTTCTATTAGTTTGTTTTATTCTGTCTCTCCACTGTAGAAGCTGTATACTCTGTTTAATATTCTTTTGTAATTAGTAGAAATTAAAAAATTACTCTTATTAGTCTGATGTTAATACCTCTACCCCTCTTCCAGACCATGGGAGGACCTTAGAATACTTACATTTCCCTACTGTTTCTATGCTTTTGTTGTGTATTTTAATGATTTCCATTTTTAAGTTGAAGAGGACATTTCTTTTGTTTTCTACACTCAATATTCATTTAGATTTACTCACGTATTTACCTTTCCCAGTGATACTCATTATTTTCTTCATCTGTGAGCTTTCATCTTAGATCATTTCCCTGTAAAGCTCTCCCTGTAGTCTTTTCTTTAGTGCCAGACTCCTGGTGACAAATTCTCTCAGTTTTTGATCATCTGAAAGCTTTATTTTGTTATATTTTTGAAGTAGATCACACTACTAGGTATCAAGTTCTAGGCTGGCCTGTAATCTCTTTCAGCATTTTGAAGATATGTCATTGTGTTCTGCCTCCCATTGTTTCCATCAAGAAGTTAGATGTCAGTCTTTTTTTTTTTTTTTTAAAGATTTTATTTATTTATTTCACAGAGGGAGAGAGATCACAAGCAGGCTGAGAGGCAGGCAGAGAGAGCAGAGGAAACAGGCTCCCTGCAGAGCAGAGAGCCCGATGTGGGCCTCGATCCCAGGACCCTGGGATCATGACCTGAGCCGAAGGCAGAGGCTTTAACCCGCTGAGCCACCCAGGCGCCCTGGATGTCAGTCTTATTATTATTGCTTTCTTAAAGCAATATGTCTTTTCCCTTGGCTATTTTTAAACATTTTTCACTTTGTATTTTGCCTTCAGTTATTCTCTTATAATATGAGTAGGTGTTGTTTTCTTTGTATTTTTTATTTTAGCGTTCATTGTACTTCTTAAATTTGTGGCTTGACTTATTCCTTCAGTATTGGAAAATTCTCAGTTATTTTCTCTTCAAATATTGTTTCTGCCCCATTCTCTCTATTTTTACTGGGTATGACATTGCATGTGTATACATGACACCCTTTCTCTGTGTTCTAGATGTCTTTTAAACTCTTTATTGTATTTTCCACCCTTCGTCTCCCTGTACCTTAGTCTAGATCTTTTTTTTCTGGCATATATTCCATCCCCCAATTCTCCTTCTTCACCGGGCTTCCTATCCTTATTTACCTACCCATTTAGTGACTATTTTTAATTATTGCATTTTCAGTGCTGAAATTGTCACTTGATTTTTTTAATAGTTTCTAGCTTTTTGCCAAAATTTTGTATCTTGTCTTTTAATTCTTTGAACATATCAACTGTGATTATTTTAAATTCTGTGTGTTGTAACTCTACTATCTGGATCTTCTATGTGTCTATTTAATTATTTTCCATTTCTGGTTTTTGGTCTGTCTTTTTTATTTCCCCCATGATAACCTAGTTATTTTTATTGAGTGTTGGACAATGTATTTGAGCAACTTCAGAGATATTTTGATACTTTGTGATGGCATATTCCTCCAGGCAGAATTTATTTTACATCTAGTTGGCACCTGGGCAAGAGACAGGTGATGATAATTTAATCAGTGATTGAAATGATTCAGATGGTTTTAGCCCATGTGAAAGCTGATCTATTTCAAGGTCAATTCTATTTTTACACATTGAGGTCCTGACAGAAAACCTAAAATGTTTACAAAGGTCCTTACTGCTGGTTAGCTGCTGCTATCAGCATTGTCAGCAACTTTGAGGGACCCAATGGGGCGCAAAAGCCACATTCTTGCTTCTCACCTTCCTTTTGTCTCCCAGATCTTGGTCTCACAAATTCTTACTGCATTGCAGTGTCTCTAATACTTTGATGTTTTAAAGAAACACTCTGTCCACATTTTCTGGTTTTTCTTGTAAGAGATTTGGTCCAAGAAAATGGATGTTCATAGAGGATACATAAGTTGCTCCAGGTCATACAGGACCTAGAAGTAGAATCACCATGAAATATTTTTATTTTATTTTTATTTTTTATATTTATTTTTTATTTTTTAAAAGATTTTATTTATTTGACAGAGAGAGACACAACAAGAGAGAGAACACAAGCAGGGGGAGTGGGAGAGGGAGAAGCAGGCTTCCCGCCGAGCAGGGAGCCTGATGTGGGGCTTGATCCCAGGACCCTGGGATCATGACCTGAGCCGAAGGCAGACACTTAAGACTGAGCCACCCAGGTGCCCCATTTTTATCTTTTATTTTTGAGAGAGAGAGAGAGAGAGAGAGAGAGAGCAAGTGTTGGGGGAAAGACAGAGGGAGAGGGAAAGAGAGAATCTTAAGCATAGTCCATGCCCAATGCAGAGCCCAACACAGGCTTTGATCTCACAACCCTGAGATCTTGACCTGAGCTGAAGTCAAGAGTTGGATGCTTAACTGACTGAGCTACCCACATGCTTCACCCTCCTCCTTAAATATTTTTAAATGGAAACGACAGACTGGAGAAATCTAGGGCTGCAAATAGCCTGCATTCCCAACCATCATCATTCTTTGTTTTTAGGGTATGTCTGTGGATGCATTTGAGAAGCATTGAATTTAACTCCCATTTTACAAAACTGGTACCGAGAGTGATGTCACAATGTCTGTTCATGATCACACAGCTAGTTGATGTATGATTTGGGACTGAACATAGGCCTTTGATCCACAATTTTTCCTTATTACACCTTGTTGGCCCCAATTAGTTTTTATTATTACTCAGGGACCCAGGCCTGCATCTCAGCTTTAGTAAGACATCTCAGTGGTCTAAGAGGATCCTTTTAGTTTATAGGAAATTTGTCCTTCATTTACCTAACCATTTATGAATGTCAGCTCTTACCTGCTTTTCCCTTACCCCCATCTGTTTCCTTTTCTTCTCTGGATTTTTACATTGCCATTTATATCTTGTCTTTGGTTAGTAGGTAAGTCCACACTGGAAGGCATGTGTTCTAGTATAGTGGCTTCAGACACTGCTTAGTCTGTCTTCTTTTATGGCTGGATGTAGTATGTCAGATTTTGTAGAAGGCTTTGGGAAGTAAGTTGTAGAGGAAAATGGTAAAATGAGATATTTGAGGAAATTTTTAAAGTCATGATTAGCCTTTTCATTAAAAAATAATCCATAATCTCTTCCAGAATTGCTAGTAAAGGCTTTTAACCTTTGTGGTGTGTCTGTCTCTCACTCAGGTACATGGTATATAGTTATAGATTCTTCTATTAAATTATAAGCAGAATCATGAGTTTGGGTTTGGGAATAAAGCTAACCACAAGTAAATCTGTTCCAGCATCTTCTCTTTGCAAGGCCTAAGAATGTGGTATTCTGTGCTTCTGTTATTAAAGGGAAGGCATTTGGGTGTTTGATTACCAGGAAGAAACAGCAGGGCAGGGTGGAAGAATCACTGGTCTGTAAGCCTGGAGACCTCAATTTTATCCCACTGTGACATCTCGCTTGTGTGTGATTTTGAACATATCCCCTACCCTCTTAGGCCTTATCTGGCAATCTGTAAAATGAAAGGGTTAAAGAAGATGATCCCTTTGGAGCCTTCCAATTCCCAAATTCTTGGAAATTATTGTTTACCAGGAGGTAATATGTGGAAGAGTATTTTGTAATAATACAAGTAAGAATGTAAAGCAGTTCTTGATTTTCTGTGGTATCAGACAGGGTGAGGGAGGCTAAAGTTAGCTAATCTAGAAGTTGGCATTTGTGTTTGCATATAAGCAAATCAAATGTTTGGGGGTTACATTTTCATTCAAGCTAAAGAAAGAGGTTATGCTTTGATGATGCAGCTTATGAGGTTAGATTATAAATGTAAAGCACCTAGTTAGTTTCTGGCTTACTGTGGGTCTCAGTAAGGATTTTCCAAAAGAATGAATGAGATATCATCATAATAATATATATATCATTTATCGAATGCCTGCTATGGCATGCACTGGAGATCCATCCCTGAATAAAACAGACCCAGCATGTGTTATTGCCCCTTAGTTACACATGGGGAAAAGGAATTTCAGATTTGGTGTTGTATTAAAAACCTTTTACCAAATAACAACATTAGCAGCTTTAGTTTTCCAGCATCCTGCATTTTGTGCCAAGGAGCAGAATAATCTTCCATTTACAAAAGGTTTTTTTTGCGTGTTAATGATGTATCAAGTTAAACACCCACTCACCAATAACTGTGAGTCCTGGTTGTAGCAGATGGATATGGGTGTTGGGTGTTGGATACACCTGTCACAGCTGATCATTTACTGGTTCTCTGCCTGTGGTTGGATGGAGTTGTCATCTGTCTCCAAGGATCCTCCTGCCCTGGACAATTTGTGGTTATGGTGGTAAAATTATTACCATGATCATGCTGGATGTATAAACAGAGGAAAAAGGGATGGCAATTGAAAGAGTCTCAAACACATTTGAAGATTCTTGCCATTTACATTACTGTAGCCCAGGAAGGCATTTTGTGTGTGTTAAGGGATGTAGAGTCACTGGCACAGTTTTCCTCTCCCTCCTGCAAAGAAAATACTTCTTTCCCCAGACCTTCAACAGCATTGGGGATCATCATTGTAAAATCTTTGGAATTTGATGAACCAAAGTAGATTCTAATTTTGATTTACACTTTTGGATTTCCAGAGAGGCTGAGCAGTGTTGCATAATTTTTTATAATCTATTTGTGTATTTGTTTTGTGAATTGCCTGTCCTTTACTGTCCCATTTTTAATGGGGATGCTTGCCTTTTAAATAAGTATCCTATTAGAGTTTTATTTTATTTTATTTTTTTTTATAAATTTTTAAAAGATTTTATTTATTTATTTGACACAGAGAGAGAGAGGTTAGATCACAAGTAGGCAGAGAGACAGGCAGAGAGACGAGGAAGCAGGCTCCCCGCTGAGCAGGGAGCCCGATGAGGGCCTCGATCCCAGGACCCTGAGATCATGACCTGACCCGAAGGCAGAGGCTTTAACCCACTGAGCCACCCAGGCGCCCTCCTATTAGAGTTTTAAAGAACTCTGATAAGTACGGCACTTTCTTTCCTATCATACGTTACTAATATTTTTTTCTCATTTTGTGTTGTCATTTTATATTTATTATACTTTTTATGTATTTTTAGTAGTAATAATCTACCAATCATTTCCTTCAGGGTTTATGCCTTTAATGTTATTCTTAGCAAGGCCTTCCAGGCCCTTGAATGATAAAAGTATTCATCTATACTTTTTCCTTGGTGTTCTTATGGGTTTTTTTTTTCCATTTAAAATTTAAACTATCTGGAAGCAATTTGGATATGTCTTGTGAAGTATGGAACTAACGTAATTTTTCTCATGTTAACCAAATGATCCTGTCATTAGTGAAATTATTGAATTATTCACTTCTTGCTCACTGACACAAAAAGTGACACTTTTACTATTCACTAAAATCATACCTCCAAAATGGCGTGGTTCTAGCAGAGAGATGAATGAAAGATAACAGAAAGCTTAGGAACACACACATGCACACACACACAAATGTATACATGAATATATTTATATAGTTCATTCCTAGACTTTCTCTTGTCTTCCATTCATCTCTCTGCTAGAACCACAGTTTTTTGCTGGTTGTATCCTCTTTTTTTTTTTTTTTTAAAGATTTTATTTATTTATTTCACAGAGGGAGAGAGATCACAAGTAGGCAGAGAGGCAGGCAGAGAGGGGGCGGGGGGAAGCAGGCTCCCCGCTGAGCAGGGAGCCCGATGCGGGCCTCGATCCCAGGACCCTGAGATCATGACCTGAGCCGAAAGCAGAGGCTTTAACCCACTGAGCCACCCAGGCGCCCAATGCTGGTTGTATCCTTGAAGTCTATTGTTACATCTGTCAGAGCAAAATACTCATAACTCTTCCTTTATAATTTTGTTAGTCAGTTACTGGTAGTGATTCTTCTACATGGATTTGAGAAATATTTTACAATTTAAAAAAAGTTGTGCCAGGATATTTATAGTATTAATGTATTGATTAATTTAGGGGAGACTTGATGTCTTTTTAATACTGGCTTCCCATCCATGAAGGCAGTTTGTCATTCCATTTATTTCAGTCTTCCTGGATGCCATTCAGGTAGTCTGGCATGTAGTATTGTATGCTATGTGAAAGCATAGGTTCTGAAGTCAGAGAGTCTGAGCTCAATCTAAATCAAGCCTTTTATTTAGCTTGTATAGCAGTGAGCATTTTTTCCCCCCAGTGACTGGAGTATAGTTGGCGCTCAGTAAATAAATGTTTGTTGACAAGGGAAACAAAGCAAAAATGAACTATTGGGACTTTCTCAAGATAAACAGCTTCTGCACAGCGAAGGAAACAATCAACAAAACTAAAAGCCTACAGAATGGGAAGACATTTGCAAATGACATATCTGATAAAGGGTTAGTATCCAAAACCTGTAAAGAACTTATCAAACTCAACACCCAAAAAACAAATGACATGGTTAAGAAGTGGGCAGAAGACATGAATAGACACTTTTCCAAAGAAGACATTGAGATGGCCAAAAGACAGATGAAAAGATGCTCAACATCAAAACTATGATGAGATACTACCTCACAATGGTCAGAATGGCTAAAATTAACAACACAAGACACAATAGTTGTTGGTGAGTGTGTGGAGAAAGGGGAACCCTCTTTTACGCTGTTGGTGGAAATGCAAACTGGTGCAGCCACTCTGGAAAAGAGTATGGAGATTCTTCAAAAAGTTAAAAGTAGAACTACCCTACAACCCAGCAATTATACTACTAGGTATTTACCCAAAGGGTACAAAAATACATATTTGAGGGGGTACATGCACTCCGATGTTTACAGCAGAATTATCAACAATAACTGAACTATGGAAAGAGCCCAGATGTCCATCATAAAGAAGAGGTTGTGTGTGTGTGTGTGTGTGTGTGTGTAATATTAGCCACCAAAAAGAATGAAATCTTGCCATTTGTAATGATATGGATGGAGCTAGAGTGTATTATGCTAAATGAAATCAATCAGTCAGAGAAAGACAAATACCATATGATTTCACTCATACATGGAATTTAAGAAACAAAACAGATGAACATATGGTGGGGGGAAGAGAGAGGGAAACAAATCATAAGAGACTCTTAATGATAGAGAACAAATTGAGGGGGATGGGCTAGATGGGTGATGGATATGAAAGAGAGCACTTGTGATGAGCACTGGGTGTTGTATGTGAGTGATGAACCAGTGAACTCTATGCCTGAAACCAATATTGCAGTATCTGTTAACCAACTAGAATTTAATTAAAAATTTTAAAATTAAATGTTTGTTGAAGAAATATTTGAATGAAAAACTTCATTCTTAAATTTTTTTGTTTTTGTTTTTGCTCTTGTGAATCACCATCCAATGACTGGCATTGTCAGTTTTTGGATTTTAGCCATCCTAATAGGTATGTGACAGTATCCTCACTGTTTTAATTTACAGTTCTGTAGTGAGAAATGATGTTCAACATCTTTACACCTGTGTATTTTCTTTGGTAAGGTTTCTGTCCAGATATTTTGCCCATTTTTCATTTGGGTTGTTTGTTTTCTTACTGTTGAATTTTGAAGGTTCTTTGTTTAATTTGAATGCAAGTCCTTTATTAGATAAATGTTTGAAAATACTTTCTCACTATCTGTGGCTTAACTTTTCAGTTTTTTTCACAGTCTCTTTAAAGCAGAAGATTTAGTTTTAATAAAGTCCAACTTACCAATTTTTTCTTTCGTGGATCCTGCTTTTAAAATCTCCCTTTTTAAAAAATCCCCTTAATTCCCTTCATAAAGAAGGACAGAGAGCAATCATATTAGTGAACCATGTAACCCACAAGGAGCATCTTTTACAGATCAAAGTGTCTGAGTATGTCTGTAAACTCCACAATATGAGCAGTTGGGACCAAACCACTGACAGTAACAAGGGTTTCCCAGGAAGAAATGGCTGAAAGATGGAAGGAGTACTCATCCTGAGGGCTGGTAGCCCAAATACTGCCTGTGAGCACTCATCCCAAAAAACGCAGGTAGTCCCATTAGGAGCTGAAGGCTTGGAGCGTTGGTTTGAGAACAACAGCCAAAAGTGGAGGGTGCTTCACACGCTTCAAGTGGCAGACAATGAAGGCATACGAGAAAAATATGCTCATAAAACAGAGGAGAAACTGCAACCTAATATTTCAGAATTAGGTAAAAGAAATTAAGAAACAAAAGCTATGAAAGAACAGCAGGAATCCAAATTAGAAAACACAGATTAAATGATTGAGCAACAGAGATATGAAAAAGAGAATTAATAATTCAGAAAAATAGAAATAAAAGCAAAAAAAATTTTTAGGAAATAAAGACCTAACCAGAAGCACTGTAAGAGCAAATAAGCAATGCAGAAAGCACTGTAGGGGAAACAGAAGTTGGAAAGGAAGAAGAAAAAACAGAAATGAAAAGGAAAATAGAAAATTTGAAAGAAAATTGAGATATGGAATGCAGGCAGAGGAGATCTATATATATGAGTCTCTGAAAAAAAATGAAAGTGAAAGCCAAGTCAATGAAATAGAACATATATTATCAGATAAAGGAAAAAGACTGGAATCCACCTATAGAAAGGGAATATAACATATCAGGAATATTGACCCAGGATGGACAACACCAATACATATTCTGGTAATATAATTGCCCATAAAGAAAAAAAAAAACCATCCAGGCAAAAAGACCAAGTCATTTTTAAAGAAAAGAAAATCAGATTAGCATTGGACCTTAATAGCAAGGCTTTAAGCTGGAGATAATAGAGAAATATATTAAAAATAACCTAGAAAGAGTGAAGCAGTTATTCTATATTCAGCCAAACTTACCTTCATATATAAAAACCACAGAGAGTTTCAACATGCCGGACTCAGGAAATGAGTTTCCCATGAACCTTCTTGAGAAATTTTCTGACAACATATGTGATTGGAGAAGATTTGATTTAAGGACTAGTGGTTGGCATGTGAGAGCATGGGTGGCGGTAGCTTTTGTTTAGGCCTCTGGTTTTCCTGGAATTCCATAAGGGTTCTTGACCCAAAAACAGCTGTAGAAATTACCTCTGTTATCCCTCAGTTGCAAAACCATTTCTCCTCTGCTCAGATGTTGGTCTGGACTCTAGTTGTTGGAGTTGTGATGGTTTCATATCCCTTCTTTTGGGAACCCACATACCATTACATGTGTAACTTGTGTGGCCTGCTCTCCACCCAAAGGATAGCTATTATCAGATCTCTTTCTAATATCAGCAGGAGGAAGTCATGTGTTTCCATTGGGATTCTTCCTGTGTTAAGCACAGAAAAGCTCATTCACCCTTGTTTCAGCAATTTGATTACATAAGCAATAAAAGGCAATTTATTGGCTTATATAACTGAAAAGTTCAGAGGTAGAAATGGCTTAGGCCAAGACTTAATCTGTTGGTTTGATGGTGCTACAAAAAATCTGATTTCTTTCCATTTTTCCACTCTATGCTCCAGTGGTGTCATGTCCATTCTTACATGGTACCAAGATGTTATGAGCAACAACCTGGCTATGTTTCTTTTGACTACCAGTGAGAATGGAGAGAGAGAGAGAGAGAGAGAGAGAGAGGAAGAAAAAGAAGCTGTTTCTAAGCATTGCTTTGGGCCAGCCTAAGTCACTTGGCTACCCCTAACCAATCACTAAAGCCAGGGAAGTTAAAGGCTTAGTCATATTTATATAAATTCACGTGATTTGTTTAGAACTATGTAGATCCCCATATAGGAGTCAGTAAGGCCTGGGATGCAAGAGAGAGGGAATGGATGCTGAGAAGCTATCAACAAAGGGATTTTTTAGATGAATGTTGAATTTTATCAAAATGCCATCTTGGCATTCCTTGAGATGATGTTTTGATTTTTCTTTTACCGATTATGGCAAGTTATGTAGGTGGATACCCTAATCTTGAATTATGCAGAGAAAACCTACGTTGCCTTTATTTCCTTTTTCCAGCTCTGATTCAGACTTCCCTGCCTCTCCTCAGCCCTCTGATACTGGTGTCTCCAGAACTCTGTCTTTGGTCTCCTGCTCTTATTGATGGCATAGTTTTGTCTGCCTCTCCTCTCTGCTGGTATCTCTGTCTCTGAGCTTCCTACTCATGGATCCTACAGCCTGACAAGCTGGATATCCCAGAGGCATCTCAAACCCTCCATGTCCACCACTTAACTCATCATCCCCCATAAGCCTTCTTGACCTCCTGTATTCTTTACAGCCTCACCCACTCAGACCAAAATCCTTGAACTTCCATTTCTGTCTCTTCCTTGCCCACCTAAGTCTCAGTTGATTCTATGACCATATCTGCCTCTAATTCATCCTCTTAACTGCATCTCCTACCACTGCCTCTAGTGCAGATGCTCGTCATCTCTTATCTACACCAAGGGTTCTCCAGCCCGAGCAGCATCCCATCAGCTGGAGGGTCAGTCCAGCTAATGGGTCCACTCCCAGAGCTTCTGATTCAGCAGGTCTACAGTGGGCCTGAGATTCGTCATTTCTAGAAAGTTCCAGATGATGCCAATGGTTGCAGGACTACACTTTGAGAGCTGTCAGGCTAGATCATCAAAGAAGTTTCTCTCTGATCTCTGGTCTTCCAATCCTGACCTCCTTAATCTATGCCCTTCAACCAGAAGGATTCAGCTAAACATTAATCCAACATTACTAAACTTTGTCACCTTTCTCAGCACATCAAGACCATGGCCCCATGACCTGGCTCCTTCCACCTTCTCCAGCCTCAGTGTCGCCCATCCACAGACTCACTGCTTTTCTTTTACATTCTCGTGGTATTTCGAGGGGCCTGAAATGCCCCTTACAACAGTCTTCATCTGACTAGTTCCCACTCCTCCTTCATCATTGAGGTCTGTTGTGATCTTCTTAGAAGTTTGCCTGAATTCCCAGATGAAGCTAAATGCATCTTGCCTGGGTTCCCATAGCTCCCTGCAGACGCTGCTGGCTTATTACTTACCACCATCATTGAATTGATTGCAGAGCGCTGTGCTCTCTGAGGGTATTTTAATGCCTTGAGTACCACAAGGTGAGAGCCCGAGGCTCCCAGAGTGAGCCGTGGGCGGAGATTTAGAACAAGTATAAAAGGGAGCTCTCACTTCCTTTCCCCTGTGCTGTGAGGGTGTGATCATTCAGCCTTTTCTCCAGCCAAGGGAAGAGGAAGATGTTGAGGATCCAAGGTAGGTTGTGAGTTTCAACTACTTTTTTAAAGAAATATACTTTGACTAATCAAAAGTAGCCTTTGGGGATTTAATTTTTGTGTGTGTGCGCTTTGGAGTTTTTTATTATTTTTTTCTCCACAGGTGGACACATTTGTTCTGTGCCCATTTCTAAATCTCTGGGTTTCTGGGGGAAAGGAGAGTGCTGCTGTAGGGGCTCTTCCTCTGGTCAGCCACAGCCCTTCTAGTGCTTCTACCCTTCTAGTGCTCCCTTGGCCTTGTCTCTGGATCTTAAAAATATTCTCGGAAAAGAAGAAATAAGATGGCGGGTGCTGTCCCATTGACTTTTGATGTAAGCCCCCATGGAACCAGAGGGCCAGGGCACGGTGGGGACTTGGCTGCCATTGGCCGTAATCTTAGGTAGAGTAGGGGTCTCAGGGCTCTTGGGATACAATCTCGGGGCAGCTCTCTTGCTTGCTGACTTTCTAATAATTGTGTTGTGGTTTTAATTGTGTAGTTTCTCACTTCAGTCTTACGTTTTTAGGATATGAATTATACTTTTTATGAACTGTTTAGGAATAATTGTTTATACCAAATAAGTCAAACTCTTTTTCAAAATGCGCATTTGCATTTTGCAAGTGACTTCTCACGAATTCTAAGATTTATTATTTGACAGAGCACGAGCAGGGGTAACCTCCGGGAGAGGGAGAAGCAGACTCCCTACTGAGAAGGGAGCCTGACAAGGGGCTGGGTTGCATCCCAGGACCCTGAGATCATGACCTGTGCTGAAGACAGACGCTTAACCAACTGAGCCACCCAGGTGCCCCGAGTTACTTAATTTTAAATGGGACTTTTTTTAAATTGAGAATCAGCTTGACACTGATTCTTTAATCCCAATGTCCATGTGATCCATGACTCAGGGACTGACGGTTGCATTTTATGCTAGTGTGAGTGGCCCTGACACACTAGAGTCAGGAAAGCACGTGTAGTTGAATTTTTGATGCAATACTAGCTGGTGAAAAAATGGAGTTGTTTCAGGGTCACTGGGGCCCTAGTGTGAGATTGTCCTGGAGCTGAGCAGGGGAGACATTTGGCTGTTGGTTCTTGAAGGCAACTCTAGCTTATCAATGACAAAATATAGGACAGGGGCAGTATGGATAACTGAAATCCACAGGAAATCTCAAACTCATTTTTAGCAGATGGTTTCTGTTCGCTTGCCCATCTAATCTGTTTACCAGAACTGCTGACCATGTAGCAGAATTGACTGCTTTGAATATCCTTCTCCTTCACTTTCTCTTGCCTTCATTTAACGTTCATGAAAAGGCACACAGCAGGCTGGAAAAGCATCAGAAATGCTTGGGTTTTTCCACAATCTGGATAACTGCCTCCTGAATAATTAGAGATCAACTGTGCTTAGTTTGTCCTCTGTTACACACTGTAATTATAGATGCTTAAAACCATCCGGCAGTTGTATTATCAGTAATATCCCTAATAAAAGGAAGGAAGTACATGGAGGGATGTCACGTTTTGTGGTTGCCCTGAAATTCCTCTGCTTTCCAAGTCAGGCTCTGGGTTTGACCTTTGGAATCTGGGAATGGTGTTATGTTTATACACAACCTGGTGATACTGGCAGAATTGTTACATTTATGAAAGGTGATGCCTTGATTCTTGGCCTGTATGTATAATGTAAAGCCATTTTGACATAATCATAATATCTGAGTGCAGTTGGGATTTTTTTGTTTTCCTCCAACGCTGATTTTCTGTAAGCCTTCCTTGTGCTCACCTTCTTTGGGTACTCACCCATTTTGTGGATTATATATATATATATTTTAAAGATTTTATTTATTTGAGAAAGAGAGAGCCAGAGAGATTACAGGGGGTGGGGTGGGGTGCAGGCAGAGGGAGAAACAGGGAGCCTGATGGGGGCTCCCAGGGCTCGATCCCAGGACCCTGGGGTCATGACCTGAGCCGAAGGCACTTAACTGACTGAGCCATGCAGGTGCCCCTCCTGGATTGTATTCTTGACCATTTTTATTCTTTTTATTTTAACATCTAATTGGTATCAGGCAGAGTTCTTTTCCCATGGCCATAGATGAATTGAGTATCTCATTTAAATAATTTCCTTCATCTGATTTACGTGGGTGGGGTGGACACTGCCTCCATGAGACTATGCTGCTCATATTTTTTGTGTTAGGATCTGATGGCATCCAGGCGTCTTGATGTGTTGTGTTTTTTTTAACCACCTCATTGCTAACCTGAGGATGGCCTCGGTGGCCTCTGTCTGTTCTCATTGCAGTGTTTCCAGCTTTTCTGCTTAGCAGAGGGTAGCAGTGGTACCTTTTGAGAAATAACAGCCTTGTTGACCCCAGTGACTGGGGAATGGAGGTGCAGGCATGGGCCAGGGGCATCATAAGACACCGTGCGGGGAAGCCCATCACTGTCCCATCTTGTGCATGAGGCTGTGTCTCCCTCTTTGACAGCCATGCTGACTGTGGCATAGGCTGTACGTACCAAGCTCCCCGCCTCATTTGTCCTATGCTCATTATTTTTCAGCCAGAGCTTTCATGTATCATTTTAAAAGTTTCTTTGCATAGCATTTTAAGAATTTTCTGTAACAAATCAAAATATAAGTGAATCTATAAGTAAGAGCATGGTGTTCTAGGTAAGGTTGGTCTGGGCTTAGATCTCAACTCCAGCCCCATGGGTGAGGTGTTTAGCCATGATGGAGGTTTAGGTACTTTTTTATTTTTATTTTTTTAAATTTAAAGGTTAAGGGAGTGCAAGCACAGGGGAGGGCAGAAGGAAAGTCCCAAGCAGACTCTGCTGAGCGCAGAGCCCAGTTGGGCTCAATCTCACAACCCATGAGATTAAGAACCAAGCCAGAAGAATTGGTCACTTAACTGACTGTGCCCCCCAGGCACCCCAGAGGTTTAAATTCTTTAGCAGTTAAAGAAGTGGGTTTGCTGTGACCATTACATGAGCTGCTACTTGGGGGGATTCATAAGCCCCTTTATAATGAGGCAAGGAGCAGTTATTTTGAGCAAGGACCCCTGAGTCCCAGAGCACTTTTCCAGGATTTCATTTTACTGAGTTTCAAAGAAATTGTATCCATGTTCTGAGAAATTTCAAACATACTACTTTATTTTACCAAATAAAGGTTTTATAGTAGGAAAAAATATATATAGGCTATTTGTCTCATGGTTACTGCTCAGTTAACTCAAAAATAGAAAAGATTTCCAATAAAATGAAATACTATAAGTTTATTTTACGGTATTTAAGATAAACAACAAATGAGAAAAAATAAACACCTTTGTAGTCACAACTCACTGCTTAAAAAAAAAAAAGACTATGAACAGTAGTTGAAGCCCCTGGTAATTCCTTCTCTACATAAATCCCCTTTTCCTTTTCACCAGTGGGACCTCTTGCCTTAACTGGGAATTTATAAGCTTTTCTCTGTACTGTTACAATATTCCTAAAGTATATTCAGTTATTTATTTTGGTATTTATTTTTGAGAGAGAAAGAGCACGAGTGGGGCAGGGAGGGAGGGACAGAGGGAGAAGGAGAAGCAGACCACCCCGCTGAGCAGGAAGCCTGATTTGGGGAGAGGGGCTCGATCCCAAGACCCTGAGATCATGACTTGAGCCAAAGTCAGACGCTTAACAGACTGAGCCACCCAGGTGCACCTATATTCAGTATTTTAAATAATTTAAGACTTTAAGTAGTATTCTAAGATATGTATTTTTCTAAATCTTTTTTTTACCTGAGGTTTATGAGATTCATCCATTTTGAATGGGTAGCTCTTAGGTGATGTATTTTCATAGTATAATATCCATTATATGGATATTCCTCAAAATATTTATTTTTGATGATAGATGCTAATGGATTGTGGATTAGGATGTCTCCAATTTTTTGTTAAAAATTTGCTCCAAAATATTTTTGTAAATTCCTCCTGGGATCCCTCAGAGAAACCCACAGAAATCACATAGGAGTTGGATTATAGGATACATGCCTTTTCATCTTTATTAGGAATCCCCCAAATACTTGTCAAAGTGGCTGAAGCAATTTACACAGTCACCAACAATGTAGGAGTTCCTATGGGTCAACCTTTTGGCCCATGATACTGTTTTAACTTCTTAATTCTGCCATTCTGTTGCTTTTAATAAATGGCTGGGTATGACATAGTATCTCATTGTAATTTAAAATTATTTTCCTGATTACTAGAGATTGAGCATCTTTTCATGCTTATATTTCTTTCTCTGAGTTGGTTGTTGTTTTTTTTTTTTTCTATCGCTGAACTTTCTTTTTGGTTGTCTTTTCACTGATTGTTTTTAGACATTTTTGTTATGTTCTGTTTACTAATACTTGATTGTTTCCTGAATTTTAGATCTTCTCTCTCAGGCTCTCTTTTTTTTTGTTTTATTTCTTTTCTTTTCTTTTTCTTTTCTTTTTTTTTTGTGTGTGTTTTTTGCTTTTTGCTTTAGTTTTTTGGTGAAGTTTTAAATTTCAAAGTCAAGTTGATCTCTTATGGGGGTATATTTTGATGAGTAGTTTTCGTATGTTTGTATTTGTGAAGAAAGATGCTGCTGGCAAATGAATGTACTATACTAATAGAACATAAGAGAGCACAAAACAAAGTCAGTAGATGTGTCACCCACTGTGAGTATCTGATGACTGGGAATAATCTTCCATATACTGTTTGTAACAGACTTAAAAAAATTTTTTTTTGATACTCATTATACTGGTTTAGGGAAATCATCAAATGTGAAGGATTGTATCTTTCTCTTGCCTAAATGATCTTATGATTTTTGGAGGGGGGTGTTTGGGTGGGGTTTGGTGCCTTTCACAAGGTAAGCACTCAGTTGACACTTGTTGAATTAATTGAGTCTGCTGTTGTCAACAGATATGTCTGCTCAGAATAGACCATTGGTTATCAACCCTAGTTGCACCTGTGATTTCAAAATACCAATGCCTGGGCCCCATTGTTAGAGAGTCTGATTCTGATGTGGTTTGAAAGAGGACTGTGCATGGATACATTTAATAAGTCCCAGGTACTTGGAACAGGAAGCACAGGCTGAGAATGTCTAGATGAGAGAATCAGGCAACAGGAAGGTGAGGGGAGGGTCAGAACCCTCACTGAAAGGGCACTGAAACTGGGGGGGCAACTGGGTTGACAGGAGGTGCTCTAGGGTGGCCAGAAATGAAGCTAGGGGAGGACTGGAGGCTGGTGGGGGGGCAGAGCCTGCTGCCAGGGCCCCGAGGCTGACAAAGAGACAGAAGGAGGCATGCTAGATAGGCTGAGGGCAGGGGGCCTGCCGAGTGCAGAGCACGATGAGGCAGGGACATGCAACCTTATGGTCAGTGCTGGTGCCTTTCAGACTGAAAGGCAGAGGGCAGGCATGTGCCTATTAAAAAGGCAAAAGTAGAGGCCCCTGGGTGGCTCAGTTGATTAAGCATCTGACTCGCTTTCTGCTCAGGTCATGATCTCAGGGTTGTGGGATAGAGCCTGGCCTAGGGCTCCATGCTCAGCAGGGAGTTTGCTTGAGATTCTCTCTCTGCCTCTGCCACCACACCACCCCCCTGCCCCGCCTCCCAGGCTTGTGTGTGCACGTGCTGTCTCACTCTCAATTAAAAAGAAAAAAAAAGGTCAAAGTCAAACACAACCTTTGCTTGCTCAGAGAAATAAAGAATTTAATTTTGGCTTGGGAACGGAGGGTGGACAGGGGACACCTGGAGAGAATTGAATACTAAAGTCAGAGCCAACAGGGCAGCAGGCAGAGTTGATTAAGGTATTTAAAAATGCTTATTCCTGAGCCCCCAGCTGATGTTTTTAGTGATGGACATGATCTTTACCACGGAGTCCCCCCTCCCCACTTGCCCTGAGCTGTGCATGTATGTACATGTGTGTGAACGTTCACTACGGTTACTGATGGGGGAGGAAGGGATTCCAAATATGGAGTCCCTGAAGGGGGGAAGATTCAGACTTGGAGCTTATTTTCTGGAAGGCGGAAGCCCGCCACAGTTCCCCGGGCACTGATGTAGACCCACACCTTCCTTTCTGCTTCTTAGTCCTAGCGGCAGCCCTGTTAGCGGCAGTGCAGATGACCAGGACCTGAGCAGGCATTGCTGGGTACCGGAGAATCTGTTCTGCAAAATCAGAATGAAGTCCAACACCTCAGGGTAGAAAAGGGGTCAGAATTCTCTAAATTCTAGAGCCTAATGGAAGAACATTCCCGGGTGTGTTGGGGGGTGGGGCGCGGGGTAGGGGGGAA
Source organism: Ailurus styani (assembly GCA_002007465.1). Classification (NCBI taxonomy): domain Eukaryota; kingdom Metazoa; phylum Chordata; class Mammalia; order Carnivora; family Ailuridae; genus Ailurus; species Ailurus styani. Next base: position 2,783,321 of record LNAC01000217.1, read on the forward strand.
TCAGGCCTCCGTTCCAGACTCTGTTCCTTAAAACCCATGTGATTTTAGGCAGTTGAGTTCAGTTCCAGGTGCTGGGGATAAAATGGTGAGGAGGACTGACACTATGTCCTCAGGAAACTGGGTCTTGCCAAGGAGAAAGCTACTTAAATGAGTAGTAAGTCAGTAATGATGCCGTGGAGAAGGGTGTTGAGGAGAGCCATTGGGGTGCCCAGGTGCAGCTGGGCTCAGCCCTCAGAGGGCGGGGACACGTGAGCAGCTGCTGGAGGGGTTTGTTAGCTGTGCTGGGCAGATGGGGAAACAAGGGCTTTTCCAGGTCAACTGTTTTTTTCCTGACTTCTCGCTTCCTTCCTGTTTGAGGGAAGCTCAAACTCCAAGTCCAGGCTCTCTAACAAAATTCCTGAAGCTGGAAATACCCAGAGGTGTGGCATTCCCCAGCAGGGAGCATGGCACAGTGACAGGCAAATTAGCCTGAACTTCCTGGACTCCTTTCCCGATGTCTTTCATCGGCCTGACCTGCGCCAGGTTTTCATCTTGGACTTTCCTCTCCATTTAAATGAGGCCAAGCTGTGTGGGTTTTTTTGGTCATCGTATTCTTGCTCGTTGTGACATTTCTCCCCACTTGATTCACTGCTCTTGTTCCTACTCATAGCAGTGTCTGTTTTGTTTCTGCTAAATCTGTTCTTCTCTGTCCAGAAAGTAGACAAACCAGATGTTTGATTTCCACCCCCCCCCACCAAATCCCAAGTGGGATCCTGTTTTCCACTGAGAAACCTACAGTGTGGTTGGTGCCTACAAGAAAGAAAGTGGGGGGGGGGGCTGGTGCACACCTGCCAAGATGCCCTCAGGGACTGACCCCAGTCCTTCCAGTCTTCATTTTCTCTGCCATTGTATCTTTGCATGTTCGCCTCCATGCCTTTGCTTCTATTGTTTCATGTGTCTGGAATTTGCTCTCCCAAACCAGTCTCTTGTTCTTCATGACCTGTTTGGCCTCATGGAGCCTTCCTTGATCTCCCCATCTTGAAAGCCAGAAGAGCACTCTCTCCTTTCTCCCATCTTCACAGTTGGAGGGAACGTACTTAACAATCGGAATTCTGTATCTCATTAAACTATCAAAAGTGAGTGATAGACGTTTGCAGACCACAAAAGACTCAGTAAGTTTGCTGCTCGTAGACCCTTTTCATCCAGAATGAAAAGATACAGTCCTAGTTGGACACTCAGGGACCTATTTTGCTAGCTTGAGATTAAAGTGAAGGTGTTTACACCAGAGAATCAGCAAATGCTACAAAATAGGATTTTTTTTTTCCCAGAGAGCCATTCCCCTGAATGTGAGTGGGTTATGCTGCTGCTTGTGTATGTATGTTACCCTGTATACACATGTGTGCACGTGAATGTTCGACACACTATAAACATGGGATAGTTAAGACTGCACTTCAGGTCAGCAGTCCTTCCTCACTGGGCTGTTGGTGAATGACGTGTCGTCAGAGTGGCTAGGAAGTGTGTCTCTTCATGTTCTTGTCCCATCCTCTTCTCCCTGTGGGCACTGGAATTAGGTTATCTCTGACCCCATCCTTTCCTTGCATCCTAACCTTGGCAAAGGTCTTCACTTCCTGGAATCAGAGATCATACACTAATTGGGGATCTGTTCCTCTGCAGTTGCTCCAAGTTCACTCTTTGAAGTAGAGAATCTTGGCTTGGTTACAGAGACATCAGTAAATGGTCTCCTGTCCATGTTCATAAATATTCTTTCACAGATTGATGCCATGCAGGCATCAGGGTCCTGTGTCAGAAACAGAACTCTGCAGGAAGTGGTGGTTGTGAATAGAAAGGCTGCAGGTTGGCCTCTGAGGGTCACTGCCTCACGCCAGCCCGCAGAGCCAGCAAGGAGAAGTGCTGCCATTTTGTTGAGATGGTCAACCTCCTTGGACATGGAAGCCCAGGTCAGATGAATGGGAGCACAGCCTAAGAAGGGAAAGGGAAGCCAAGAGACAGAAAGCTAAGTGTAGGTCAGGACTAAAGGAGCTGCGTGGTGGAGGTGGAGAAGCGGGCTTGGGAGGAAGTGGGTAGGGACGGGAGAGGCAGGGCTCTTGGAGAAGAAGGTCCACCAAACTTGCAATGCGGTCTCCTGGGCTCTGCCTTCCTGCTGTGCTGGGTCAGATAGAGGTTCAAAGGCTAGCTGCAGGCAGCGTACTCTTATGGTTGTGGAAGACAGTTGGAGGGTCTTTGCTGTTGAGCAGGAAAAGGGTATGTTCTAGGTCAGGTGTCACTTTGAAAATTCCATACTGTCACTCAGTGCCATTGCCTGTTTCCTGCTAAGGTCATTCTGGTGAAAGAGCCAAGCACAGTCCCTGGGAGAGAACAGGAGGCTTGAGTGTTTGCAGGATCATCAGATGTTCTCCCGGCAAAGTTTAAAAAGGCCTATGTACCTACCGACCTTTGGCTTCCTTAGATTTCCTACCTCTATACAGTGAAGTGGGGCCATGTGACTAGCTCCAGCCAATAGGCTGAGGGAAAGTACTGTGTGTAACTTTCAGGCTGAGGTTGTAAAAACCCATGCCTGAGTCTCCTTTGACTTTCTGCTTAACCTTGTCTTGGCCTGGACTTCTAAGTGACCGCAAGGAGGAATTGCTTTGAAAAGTCACCTGGAACCATAGTGAATTTCGTATGAATAAAAAAAAATCTTTACATTATTAAGCCACTGAGATTTGGGGTCTCTTTAATACCACAGTAAAATTGAGCCTGTTCTAAATCAGAGCTAAAATAATGAAATGGATCTTGAGAATTAAATGAGAAAATACATGTTAAGCTCCTACTACATTATCTAACCCACGATAGGAGCTTTAACATGTCAGTTTTTTACCATTTTCTCAACTCTGGGCCTGTTTCCTCATTTCCTGCAAAAAAAAAAAAAGTACTATTTACATCCCAAAATTAAATGAAAAAATTACATGAAAAATTTCACCACATACCAATGAAATAAACTTCAGGGGTTTTTCTCTTCCCCCTTCTTCTGACTTGTGATCAGAAGTGATTCAGAAGATATTTCTCCTCCCATCAGAGCTCTTCTTCCTCTTCATTCAGAACTTCAGTCCCTGGGAAACTAACATACTGCACTTACTCAATAGTTCCAACGAAAACATCAGTTTTCTAAAGACATACAATGCATGAGAAAAAATAATCATAGTTGAAGAGCTTTACCAGTGTTGTCAACAATGCAAGGGCTTTATTTCAGAATTACTCCAATTAGTCATTATTTCCTTACATATGAGGAAAATGGAAGTGACTTTCTTTTAAATGTTGTTAATAAAGGCCTGTAAATGCTGCCTTTCAGGACTTTTATCCCACCAAGAGACCTGTGTAAAAAGTGACTTGACCTGTGTCCTGTCTAAATTCAGTTACATAAAAAGCTGAAATAAAGTAGGATCCTCTGGGCCTCAATGAGTAGGAGACAATAATGAGAATTAGAGAATCCAACCATTTGTATGCCAGTAGTCATTACACTGTTTGACGGGATTTGTTCTAGAGAGATTTCATCAGGAACGTATTATGAGCTCTCAGTCTCACACACCACACACAGTACTTCTATAACTACTTGGCACACATCTTGGTTATTTACAAGGTCAGATAGAAATGTATTGGTTAAGAGTGAACTGGTTTTTGGGCCGTCTGTGCCTTTCTAGCAGGGATCCTTCCCCCTGTCCCTTAGCCTTCCAAAGTGAGTCCCTTTTTATTTTACTCCTTTTAAACTTTATACTACCTATTTCATTGATTTTTCTGCCCTGGTTGGATCCCTTTTCTCCCCCTTTGGGAGCCAGTTTTGCTGGAGAAAACCTGGGGCCTTGCTGGAGGGGAACTTGGGTGTGTGGAGGGTGTAGTGAACCCAGGAGAGATCACAGGGACTGTGAAAGGGTACCCTAGGTAGTCGACTTGATCTTCCTGTATCACATTGGTTTCCCTTCTTAATTACTAACCTTTTAGTAAAATCCTGGAAGTCACATTGCTTTTGAAGGGCCATGTCTGTTTCAGAAATAGACACTGTGTCTGACTAGAGCTGGGTGCCGGGTGGGCTGCTGAGTCCCAGTGACCCAGGAGGCCTGGTACCTCTGGTTTTCCAGGGGAATCGTTCTTAGGGCTGTGCGTATATGCTGGGTGCTGGTATGAGCAGTAACACTTTGCAGGGTATTGTTTTGTGGCTTTTGAGCTGGCTGGGTTGGTGAGAGGCCAAAGCCCCCGGGATCATTGCTTCATGAAGCAAAGCCAGGGTTGAGGGATCACAAAATGTCACCAGTTCAGTCCCGTTTTGGAGAAGAGTCACCGTGCCCATCAGGAATTAAGCATGGAGAAAAGGGAAGAAAAGAGAAAGGGAAATTTTTAGTTTTCAAAATTGGAATTTAAAGAAAGTTCTGCTTTTATCCACTGATAAAAGCCTCCTCTGGCCCTTGATTCATTATTGGATTACCTGCAGTCCTGTGACTTTGTGTGCTTGCTGAAGGTGTTCCCTCTGACTGACGGGGACCAAACTAGCATATAAAACACAGGATAAGCTTCCAAGCGGTGGCAAAATGACTGCTTCCTCTTGGAGTAGAACAAAATTGGATCAATGGAGGTGAGGTCAAGGCTCTCAATAGAGTTTCCTGGAAAGAGTCACTTGGAGAAATCCAAGCAAAGTTACTACAGACAAATACTTGCTCTCCACTTGGAGCAGAAGGCAGTTAGATGGTGTTGGCCACTGAACACCTAAGCTCTTTCCTGGACTGAGTTGTGGGGCACGGTTTGCCTCTTATGGTCATGGGATGGGCTTCCCCGGCTTACTGGAGGAAGTGCAACTCAAATGAGTTTATTCATGGTAAACATGGGTAAGAAAAATCTGTCTGCCTCATACAAAAGCATGGAGATAAGAAAGTTAAGAAGTAAACAGAGGAACAGCTCTTCAAATGTTTTAGCTTTCACATTTGAGAAAAACCTTTCCTCGAGATCTTAGAATAAGAACTGTCTCGCTTGGTGCTGAGCACATAGTAGGTGTGCAGAAAGTAATGATCAGTTTTCTCTGGTAAAGCAGTACTTACTATAAAAATCCATGTACTTGAAGTAAAAACCTGAAATCCACTCCTTAGCATTTGACGATACCCTCCAGGACATTTTCAGCGCCTATAAATATATGTATACTTATACAAAGCCAGGATTATGTCGTATATGTTTTATAAACTGTCCCCGTGTCAGGAAATTGGATCCTTGTCATTCATGTCTACAAAGTAGCATCCTGTAATATTCTAAGTAAGGAAGAACTTGCCAGTTCTTGGAGTCTGACTTGACACATCTAACATGCTGTCGCTTATTTAGCAGGTCTCTTCTGCGGAGGTGCGCATTGGGCCCATGAGACTGACGCAGGATCCGATTCAGGTAGGCCTCCTGTTATTTGTGGGACTTTGTTTCCGGAGCACATGGTTATGGGAGCACCCTCCGAAGGGCTTTTGCAGTCCTACAGCAGGTAGCCAGCCTTGCCCCTGCAAACACACCTATGTGTACCTAAGTACTGTGTACATATGCCTACCTAAGTACTGTGTACATATGCCTCTGTGCAAATGCTTGTTGCTGTTAATGCCATACTTGAGGAATCAAATCATTTACTCGAGGACTTGAACATTGTCCTGTCGTAAGCATAAATACAGTAGGTAGGACCCATGGTGGCTTGGGAGGGAGAGCAACTCTTCCACTGAAAAACTGGTCTCCTTCACACCCTGCAGTAGCTGGAAAAGGAAGAAGGTGTGTGTGGCAGATTGGCAGGGTATTTGCCACGAGCAGCAGTTGGATGTGAATCTTGGCGCTTCCAGCCAGGTAGCAGAGCTGTGTGATCTTGGTTGTATTGCTTGACTTGTCGACCCAGTGCCCTGTCCACGAAGTAGAGCTAATCACCCTCTCTCATGGGGAATTAGTTTAGTGAAGTTGTATTTAGTGCCCAGAAGACTGCTTGGCCGTAGACTGTCTCAGTAAATGACAGCTGTTGTTGGCTGGGTTGAAAAGATGACAAGAGGCTCCCGGTTCTTGTCCCCTATGACTTGAGCTAGGCAGTGGTCTAGACTCTGTAACACAGAGGGAGCTGGCTCTAGGAAGAGAAGGCCAGGTGCTTCTGGCCCTCATCTCACTGTAATAATGGCAGCAACTTGACAACTGTCCTCCCTCAGCATCCAGTAGCCCCTTGAGAGAAACATGCATGGAGGGGTTTGTACCCTTTTAAGTAGGAAGTGCTTATTTTTAAATCCCCATCTGCATGCATATCTTCCTGATAGGCCTAAATAAGTGAGCCTTCTCCCTATTAAAAAAAAACGTAGCTTGTTAACACCTGGAAGCATGTCTTGTACTCGGAAAAGTGAATATGCAAAAAAAAAAAAAAAAAGTAAGCAAACCAAACATGTAGTTGAAAGTGAAAAACCAAACAAGGAAATGTACTGTTTGATTTATGAGCAAATGGAAAAGAAAATACTGTTTTGTTGCTTAGGAAAGGAAATACAAATCTAGGGAAAGGAAAAAAACAAAAGGAAGAAATTTAAGCTTGGGAAAATTGGATGAAAACAAATTTAGGAGGAGAGAGAAAAAAGAATTTACTAAAATAAACATAAGCCACAACTATTTGTATAGAATACAAACAAATGGAAAATTCCAGTGATCATTCTGGGCACATGTACTTAGTTCTCCATTTTGAATAAAGGCAATGACAAAGGATCTAATAATAGGGTTTATTCCCAAAGCAATTTCCTGAATATTTCTTGAGATTGGTGGAGTTTTAGATCAATTAGTTTAATTTACTTTAATTTTTGCCCTGTGCTGTATTGGAAATTAATGATCATGATAAGGATGTCTCATTCCTTTTTAAAAAATGTAATTTGTCAAGTCATCAAGTATTTCAAATATTCATCAAGATACGTGGGTATAGCCATACGACTTTCATCAAATTTTAACAATATGCTTTTTCTATTTGAAGTTTTTTTTTTCCAGAAATAAAAGATTGCCCTTAATTATCCTTCTGCCCTCCCCACCCCCTGAAAGCCTCTCCTCCCTGGAAGTAACCACTACTTGAAAATTTATTATGCTAGGTGTTTGTATACTTACTCTACTTGTGTATGTGTCCATTCATAGTAATTACTTTGCTTTGGGATATTTCCAAGCTTTATTTTTTAAAAATTTTTATTAACATATAATATTTGTTTCAGGGGTACAGGTCTGTGATTCATCAGTCTTCCACTCATTCACAGCACTCACCATAGCTTTTAAGCTTTATTGGAAAGGCATCAGCCTACAGGCATTCATTAGGAAATTTTTCCTTATTCAGTATCATTTTCTGTCCCTATGTAAGAGTCTATTCCCTAGTGTAAGGTCGCAAAGATAGACTCCTTTGTTTTCTTCGAGGAGTTTTAGCTCCTACATTTAGCTCAATGGTCCATTTTGAGTTAATGTTTGTATATGGTGTGAGATAGGGCTTCATTCTTTCACACGTCGATGCTGAGTTGTCACAGCACCATTTGTTAAAAAGAATATTATTTCCCCATTAACTTGTCTTGGCATGTTTGTCAAAAATCAATTGACCATAATTGTGAAGGTTTATCTCTGGATTTTCAGTTCTTCCATTGGTATATATGTCTGTCCTATTCCAGTACCACACTATCCTGATGGCTGTCCTTCAAAGTGTGAGTCCCCTAAGTGATCGCAATAAGTCTGTAAATCAATTTTGCAAGTATTACTGTGTTCACATTTTTGTCTCCCGATTTGTTAATACAGAGGTTTTTATACCTTTCTTTAAATTTTCTTCTTTCGATAATGTTTTATAGTGTTTATGTCTTTGATATGTGGTTATTATTCCTAAAATATTTTATTATTTTTGATTCTATGACTAATGGAATTATTTCCTTAATTTATTATTGGGTTATTTATTGCTAGTATATAAAAATAGAATTTTTGTGTATTTATCTTGTATCTTGTAACCGTGCTAAGCTCCTTTATTAGCTCTCAGACTTTTTTGTGGTTTCTGTAGAATTATATACAAGGTCATGCCATTAATTCTTTCTTTCCAGTTTGAATACCTTTTATTTCGTTTTACTTGCCTTGTTTTGCTAGAAACTCCAAAACAATGATGTATTTGGTTTTTTAAGAGATTTCCATATGTCCTCTCAAAATGGGTGGTTAATGTTACGTACTCCTACAAGCAATGTGAGAGTTCTGGTTACTCCAAATCCTTGGTAATAATTAGCGTTTCAGTCTTTTAATTTTAGCTATTTATCTTACGATGAATTAAATTTGCATTCCTCCATGACTAATAATGTTGAGCACTTTATTGACTTATTGGCCATTCTTTTATCTTTTGTGAATGGTTAAGTCTTTTTATTTTTAACTGGATCGACTTTTAAAACATTACTGAATTGTAATTCTTCATATAGTCTTACCACAAGTCCTTTGCAGATTTTGAGAACATTTTCTTCCAATCTGGTTCTTCTATAAATTTTCTTAACTTTGGTTTTTGAGTAAAATTTAATTTTGATGTAACCTAATTAATCATTTCTTTGAAAGTTATTGCTTGCTGTATTCTAAGAATCATTATTCCCACGTTGAAGGTAATTTCTTAGGTTTTTTTTTTTTCCTAGAAACTGTTTAACAATTTTAGATCTATAATCAACCTCAAGTTCATTTGGGGGTATAGAATGAAAAGGACATGAAATGTCATTTTTTATCTTTCTATTGGTGCCTAGCTGTTCTGGCTTCACTTGTTGAAAAAACTATATGATCCTCCATTGAATTTGAAGCCTTTGTTACTGATTCTTTATTGCAACTTGTTTGGGCAATAATGGAACCAATTTTGAAATTAATATACAACAAAAAGCTTTTAAAGACATGTATATATTTGAATAGGAGATTCTATATACATGAATTAATCCAACCTTACTAATTATGCTATTCAAACTATATCTTAATTTTTGACTAATTTTTTCAGTTTCTATGACAGTGACTATGTTGTCAGTATTTGCTAATACTTGATGATGTTTTGACTCTGTGGTGTTATGATGTGTTCTTGATTATTATAATCCTGGTGACCATCACTTTTATTATGAGGTGTCTTTTTGAACTTTTGCCTTACATTATTTAATCTGTTGTGATATTGCCACACCAGCTTTTCTTGGTTAACTTTCTTCTGATATGTTTTTGCTATTCATTTTCAGTTTTTCTTTATAGCTCTGTATTAAATATGCATACTGTAAGCAGCACATAGCTTCTATTTTTCCCAAATCTATTCTGATTTTTTTTGTCTTCTAATAAGTGAGTTCATTCTGGTTACATCGAGTGTGATTACTGATATGATTAGTCTTGTATTTTCTATCTTCTTAACCTTTTTTTCTTTATATTTCTGGTTTCTGTCAAATTGGCAATTTTCAGAATTTTTTTTTTAAAGATTTTATTTATTTATTTGACACAGAGAGAGAGATTACAAGTAGTCAGAGAGGCAGGCAGAGAGAGGAGGAAGCAGGCTCCCTGCAGAGCAGAGAGCCCAATGCGGGCCTCGATCCCAGGACCCTGAGATCATGACCTGAGCCGAAGGCAGAGGCTTTAACGCACTGAGCCACCCAGGCGCCCCAGAATTTTGTTTTAAAAATAGGTTGTGTTTTTCTTTTTTCTTTGTTTTTTTGGTGGTTACCCTTCAGTACCTTTTTAAAATGCATACTTGCCAGTCAAATTTTGCAACAAAGATACTGTATTCAGTCATATTAAATGTGATTCTCGTCCTTGGTAGGATTTAAATTTCCATTCAGAGCTCTATTCCATTACTGAAAAAACAGTTGTGTATAATTTTGTATTTATTTTTAGCTTATATGCATATAAGCTATGAAATAACAAAATGGATACTATGAGAACATCACCTGAAGCAAGAGCTGGAATGTTTCTAGTGCTACTGTGACCCCGCCTGACACCCATCACATGAGTTTGGCCCCAAATGATGCCATTCTTCTTTGGTCGTATTGAAATGTGGTTTCATTGATCCATCCAGAAACAAGCGACAGGGCACCTGTATGTTCCAGGCTGCAATAATAGGTGCTATGAAGGAAGAGAGGCTGCACCGTGCTCCCTGACCACCCAGAGAGGTCTGCTCAGTCAGTTCTGTTATTCGTAACACTCCAACTCCAGGGACCGGGATACCTTGTTGAGTGTTTTTTGTGTTCTGCTACTGATACTGATACTGCAACTGTTCTTAGAAAAAGCATACCATGTCCTAGAGCCTTTTATTTGTGCTTTGTTTTCCCCACTTGGAAAAAATACCCATCATGAGTACAGTGGCATGCTGAAAATATTAATGAGTTGTTTTCACCATTGTTTAAGATTTCACCATTGTTTAAGAGTCTTTAGGGCTTGGAAGGTACTTGTTGATAAGAACACTTGAGGATGGGGTTGCTTTTGAGAGTGTGTTTCTAAGTTCCCTTGGGGGCACTTGCTCCCATGTCAGGACACGTGATATGGGCTCAGCACGCTGTCAGTGAGCTGGCAGGAGCAACGTGAGAAGTCGAATGGGGGGGCAGGTGTGTTGGAGAAAAGTGCAGCCTGGTATCATAGAGGACGTCTCCTGGGGGAGAGGCTGTGATTCATAGTAAAAGTCCTGTTTTCCAGTGTTGGCGAGAAAATTAAAAGTAGAGGAAATGTTACGATGCAGTAGATTTACACCAACATTTCAAAATGCAGTGGCCTTTTCTTCATCGATGCCTCAAGGATATTTATGTATTGAGTGTGTAGAATTGATGTGTTTCTGCCTAGAGTCCTGTCCTCCCTTCTCCAAGTCCATTTGGCTTTTCAACTGGATTTGCAAATGATACTCAGAGCTGTGGCCTAAGCTTTTCCTACTAAGGCAGTACTTAGCTTTAAAATTTTATTCTTCCATGTGATACAGATTGTCTGGAACTATTAAATATTGGAACTCATATGGCCTCATGGGGAGCTATCCTTACATATCCCACTGTCCTTAACTGTACTGCCAAGTCCTAGCTTCCACATAGCCCAACCAGTTCCATGGAACTACAGAGTGGGTAGGAATTTGGGCCCCATATTTTAGGGAGTAAAAAACAAACAAAAAAAACCTAACATGGTTACACAGGCTGTGGAGTCAGGCTGACCTCAGTTCAAATATTAATAGTTGTGGGGAGTGTAGGCCAGTCTCTTACCCATTCCAGCCCTTTGTTTCCAGATTTACAAACTGAGGATAATTCACACCTCCATGAATTGTTAAAGGGTTATTGAATAACATCCAGTGTTTAAAGTACTTACAGTATAATGGCTGGCCCTTAAATTCTCATCAAACTGTCCCTGTTACTAGCATCACTGTTCTAGGGACATTTAAGGAAAGCTTTCAAACCATTTGTTCCTACTGAATTTCACCCCCTCCCCCCCCCAGACTGACAATGGTTTAGTGTGTGGATACCACCAACATAATCTATACATGTGATCTATTCTAGAAGTTGCTTGTTAGAGAGATTTATTTAAAGCCAAACCAAGTATTTTGAAAATCGATGCATAATAATAGATCTTGGGAATGCATGTGGAGATGTGTAGAGGCATTCTTACTGATAAAAAATACTGATAAGGAATGTTTATGTTCTTCACGCTGAGGAAAAGTTGTATCTTCATGTTTTTCATACTTAGCCTTCACCAGAGAAAATAGTTACATTCTAATATGACCATCCAAGACTGATGATTGCTCTCCTCAAAGGTGCTTTTTGGCATTTGTTGATGAAACTTGTCAAAGGAATGGTTATAAGGATTTCTAGCAAAGCAGGGGAACAGCCACTGGAGCCTTGGCAAAGCTCTCTGAAGGAGGAGTTGGGAGATAGGGGTCCAGCTCTGCTGCTGCGTGGCTTTGGGCGGGTGTTGTCCTCATCTGTGGAATGGGGGGGGTGATGGATCACCCCCAGAGGAGTCTAGAGAGTCCTGGCGTCTGTTCTTGTCATTGCCCCTGGGACACCCCCCATCCTAATGACCCGTGGTGTGTTATCCCTCTGTACTTGGTTCTCTTAGTCCCGCCCTGGATCAGCACTTGATCATTCTAGTTAGGATGGGGAGATGAATAAAACCTTGTGGCTCTAACAAGGTTTAGGTAGTACTCTCTATGCAGGAAGAGAGGCCTTGTATGGAGTTTGGGGTCTTGGTGGTTACGTTTGAAAAGCAGTAGAAATAGCCCTTGCTTTGTACAGTTTTAATATATACAGATTTCAGAGTTGAGAGGAATCCTACCAGATCCCCACGAAATGTTTTAGATTGTAATTCCATTGGTGCTCTCACTGAGCAGTTGCAGTAAATACGGATTCTGTTGCTAGCACATGATTCCACATACCACAGTGGTATTAATGGGTGTGTAGCCCCATCAGTAATCAATCACATCCCCTTTTTTAAAGTCTTCATGATAGGTATTTGCCTACCTGTTCTTCCACTGAAGCATAGACAGCAAAGTGGGTAGCTCTTGCCATCTGGTCTCTCACATGGCATTGTACGTAAATAGAGCATCAAGAGAGGGAAGTGGCCAACAGAGATGAAAGTGTATCAAAGAAATGCACAGTCATGATGCCAGAGGGAAGTCGAAGTTGAATGTAAATGAGGTTAGGGAAGAGTGAGCTGACAGTGAGGATGTTCACACTGTCACACTGAGGTGTTCTAGATCTGCAGCCAGAGCGAAGTCAGCTTACAGTGATGAGCAACATCAGTGAGGAAAGTGGTTGTGGTGAAAAAGATGATGTCACAGAGGAAGTAAAAAACTATGTTAATGGAACTCAGGGGCATATTTCATGGCATTGAAAGTAGGGAGGACAAAATATTGGATAAAACCCTGGAGCTGACCTGGCTTAGGGCTTTATGATACAGCAAGGCATAGGAAAGAGGTTTACACTCTACATTCTGAATTTATCCAATTTGGAGAAGGCACACACTGTTGAAGCTACACTTAGTACTATGGAAAGAGCCTAGATGTCCATCAACAGATGAATGGATAAAGAAAATGTGGTGTGGGCGCCTGGGTGGCTCAGTGGGTTAAAGCCTCTGCCTTCGGCTCAGGTCATGATCTCAGGGTCCTGGGATTGAGGCCCGCATCGGGCTCCCTGCTCAGCAAGGAGCCTGCTTCCTCCTCTCTCTGTCTGCCTCTCTGCTTACTTGTAATCTCTGTCAAATAAATAAAATCTTTATAAAAGAAAATGTGGTATATATATATACAATGGAATACTATGCAGCCAACAAAAGAAATGAAATCTTGCCATTTGCAAATCTTTATAAAAGAAAATGTGGTATATATATATACAATGGAATACTATGCAGCCAACAAAAGAAATGAAATCTTGCCATTTGCAACGACATGGATGGAACTAGAGGGTATTATGCTAAGCGAAATAACTCAATCAGAGAAAGACAATTATCATATGATTTCTCTGATATGAGGAATTTGAGGGGCAGGGCGGGGAGTCATAGGGGGTAGGGAGGGAAAAAATGAAACAAGATGGGATCGGGGGAGACAATCCGTAAGAGACTCTTAATCTCATGAGACAAACTGAGGGTCACTGGGGGGTGGGAGGGTAGGGATAGGGTGGCTGGGTGATGGACATTGGGTAAGGTTTATGCTATGGTGAGTGCTGTGAAAGGTGTAAGCCTGATGATTCATAGACCTATACCCCTGGGGCAAATAATATATGTTAACTGAAAAAAGAAAGAAAAGAAAATGTTCTAATTTACAGCGTCCTGAAGATACAGTTCACTTTATTTCACACAGTTCTAACCGACACAACGTTTTCATGTTTGGAAAAAATTTCTAAGGTCCTAGGACAGTCATTTTCACCATTGTTTAAGATTACCTTTTTGTGCTGGTTTTAAGTGTCTGGCCCTACCACGTGAAGCAAGGATTGTCTCTACTTGTGTTTTGAAACTGGACAGGACCCAGGGAGACCTAGGTCTGTCCCAGAAGGAAGGTGTTGCCTCATTGTCCCAGGCTTCACCCCAGATCAGATTTTCTGCTCTTTTGATGTGTTTATGGAAGTGCAGTTACATTGATAAAATTGTTTCCTTCTGCCCTTTCCCATGTACCTAGATTCTTATCTTAGCGTCATATCCGTACCCCGGTGTGGTCACCACTCCGTAGCGTGTTTATTGTGTTTATCTTTACCTGACTGTCTCACCTGCTTGCTTCCTAGGGGTGGAAACTAGTCTATATGTCCATCCCTATCGGCGTTTTACCCCCAGTTCTTATCTGAGAGGTCATCAATACATACTCTTGGATTTGCCTCAGTGAATGGCCAATAAATATTTTTAAATGGCCACCTCTGACAGACCAAGTACGGATAAATAGAAAGTTAAATACAGAAAGGGACTGTAGTGCTTAAGGTCTTGATTTTGTTCTTTGGTTACAAGTAAGAGCTGCCTTTGGGAACCAAATAAATAAATGAATTAAACATATTCATGCAGTTTTTTCCTTTGTAGATTTCAAGGAGGGGTTGAGAAAGTACATCTCTATGTACTTTGACAGCAGGAGTTGAAGGCTTTTTATTGTCTCTACTCTTACTGAGCCACAGGTCTCAATTCCCAGCCTTTATGTCTCTTTTGTTCAAATTGCAAATTTCTGTAAACAGAGTACCATTAGTCCAGCTGTGTTGGGAGATAGGGATGGAGAGTCCAAGCCTGGTTACATCCAGAAAAGGTAATTACTGTAGTACTTTACTCTAAAATGTATTTATTTTTATTCCTATAGATTTTCCACTTAGGAGTTGAATTATTGAAAGCTAGGTTTTCTGATTTTTTTTATAGATGGGAAGAATATTATTTTTAAATTTTTTACTTTAATTCCAGTTAACATGCAGTGTTAGATTCGTTTCAGGTGGACAGTGTAGTAATTTAAAAGTTCCATACATCACCCTTAAATGGGAAGAATTTTAAATACTGCCCAAAGAAATTATCTCATGAGTGCTTTTATAATATAGTCCTGTTCTAAAATGTAGATTTTATTATTCAGGTCCGGTGAGGCCAACAGATCAGGAAAGGACTGTGATTAAACAGTGTGTCACTCAGAGGAGGGGCCATGCCTTGCCATGAAGGACCACACACACACAGCACCAGGGCTGGTCAGGAGGCAGAGAAAACAGGGGGCAATGTGGCCGAGAATCTCCCCTGTGGCTTCTGTGGGAAGGAATGGATAAGGGGGAGGATGAGCAGGTTTGGGTAGTATAAATCACTTCAGGGGAACCTGGAGTATAGCTGTTGTCTCTAGTTGTTGGGTACTTGGTCCTGGAGTGACGAGGGCAGGTGGAGAGTGGTTCCATATAGTAAAACATGATGAAAGATGTGGTAGGAGTATGGGTTTCGGATTGGTTTGCCTTCGAAGGGCGCTTTCCTAGGCAAGTCTTCTGCTACCTCTACAGACTGGCCAACCCTCAGAGGCACGGTCTCCACGGGGTCAGCAAGACTCTAGCTGTCGAAACATCAGAACTATAGAGAAGTAACAAGGCCTGATGAATAGAGTTTCTCCCTTTGAGTCAGTTGTGAGTTTTCATGTGAAATCTAAGTTCCTGACATGGCCTTACCTTGATGGAACCCTCTGCTGTGAACTAGACTTTGCCTCTCACCTTCCCCTCTGTCACACTGGTTTCCTTAGAGTTCCTTGAACAGGTCAGGCACAGATCCCACTGTAGGGGCCGATAGAACCATGCCTTCTGCTACGAATACTTGCCCTTCAGATAGCAACTTGGTTCTTTGTTCCCTTTAGGCATTTGTGGATCTGCTTGTTTGTTAGTGAGGCCTACTCAATGCTGCGACCCGTACCGACTCTCGCTCCTGCTTACTGCTTCCTACTGTCTGTAGATAGCACTTACCACTTTTAACATGGTTTATCATTTGCTTGCTTATTATGTGCGCTGCTGGTCCCTCTACCTCTGCAGCACAAGGGGTCTTTATTCTGTCCATCAGCATACTCTAAGCAATTAAAAACAGTGCCTGGAACATAACAGGTGCTTGGGAAATGTTTGTTCAATAATGACCTTATTTTTCCAAAAGTGGTACACTCTATTCTGAGGATACATAGGGTATATGAGATTAATCTGTAGCAATGTTCAACAGGGAAATACAATTGTGTTCTTACTGTATTAGTCAATTATTGAGGCCAAGTGGTATCCAGGAAACACAAAGTGGTGAGATTCTTGTTTAGCAATCCCTCATTTAGCCAGAGGGATGCGAGAGAAGAAATTCTCTCCCCTTTGCTGACTTTGAGGCTCTGTTTATGGAGTTTTCTTGTTACTACCATAGCTACCCCAAATAGAGGGCTATCGACTTTACACACAAACGGATTGATTCTACCTGATTTTTCACTGTGGCTCTCTTATTAATAGTTTGACTCGAAGGCTTTCTCTTCATTATCAAATCCATAAGGTGATGCCCTCCAATTCTCTTGGAAGAGCCACTCCCACTTCTTCCTAGAAGTTAGCTCTGTGGTCAAAAACTCTGGTCTGAGGAGTGACTAGGGTGAGCTCTTAATAAGTATGGCTGCCTTATGCATTACTAGGGTTGTGATTTCAAGCCATATGCTAAGAAGAAAATGGCAGATCCTGTTGAAAAACACTCTTCTGGAAACGTGGGCATTTGGGAAACAGGAAATTATTTAAACAAATGTAAAATAAATGACATTTTGATACATCCAGATTTTGATGTTGAGCTACTGGGGAGGTTTAGGTATGCAATGGTATGGTGGTTTTGTCAGAACAAGCAGGGGAGCAGTGGGCAGAGGCAGAGGGAGAAGCAGACCCCCTACTGAACAGGGCGCCCAATGTGGGGCTCAGTCCCAGGGTCCCTGGGATCATGACCTGAACAGAAGGCAGATGCTTAACCAACTGAGCCCCTCCGAGACCCCCCTAAACAGTTTTTATCTTCAGTAGATTCATACGATTGAAAGGATGTGATAGGCAGGATTTGCTGAAAACTAATGGCAGAGTCGAAAAGTGGGCAGAGATAGAAATGAAGCCAGATTGGCCCAGAGTTGGTTATTGCTGAAGCTGGGAGATGGGTGCATTAGGTTTATTAGACTGTTGTGTCTATTTTTCAGTATATTGCTAAGTTTCAATTAATGAAATATTTTGAAAATGTAATCGTTGGATGGTTTTGTCTCTCTGAATTTAAATGAAACACATTTTATATTTCATCATCAAGAATGATTGTGGTTGGGATGCCTCGGTGGCTCAGTTGGTTGAGTGACTGCCTTTGGCTCCTGTCATGATCCCAGGGTCATGGGATCGAGTCCCCCATCGTGCTCAGGAGCCTGCTTCTCCCTCAGCCTCTGCTCCTCTTCCCCACTCATGGTCTCTTTCTCGCTATCTCTCAGACAAATAAATAAAATCTATATTTAAAAAAAAATGATACTGGGCGCCTGGGTGGCTCAGTGGGTTAAAGCCTCTGCTTTCGGCTCAGGTCATGATCTCAGGGTCCTGGGATCGAGGCCCACGTCGGGCTCCCTGCTCAGCGGGGAGCCTGCTTCCCCCCTTCTATCTCTGCCTGCCTCTCTGCCTACTTGTGATCTCTCTCCCTCTGTGAAATAAATAAATAAATAAATCTTTAAAAAAAATAAAAATAAAAATAAAAAATAAAAAAAATGATACCAGTTATTGGTTTAAAGGCTTTTCTTGTTGAGGGTGGAAAAAACCCTTCTGTTGCTAATTCTTGAAACCAGGAGTGGACGCTGAAGAGTATTGAATGTTTTGAATGTTTGAATGTTTTATCCACGTCTTGAGATAATTAGGTGCATCTGTTGGACCTCTGATTTCTAATAATAGTAAAACCCTTTGTGTTTTGCAGGAAACTGTATAGGTAGTTAACCTTTACTTCACCAGATACTTACTGAGCAGCTACTAAGTACAAGCTTGGTGCTGAGCCCAGGAGTGTGGGGTGGGAGTAACAGGGAACATAGCAGGCAGTTCTCTGTGGTCCTGAAGCTCCATTCCAGTGGAGAAGATAGACCATGATCAAGCAAATAAATGAAGCAGTTCAGGTGTGGTAAGGCTGTCTCTGGCTTTCTGCCAGAGAATTAGGTGCTGGAGTCCAGGGGCTGGTAAGGGCGACCAGGGTGAAGTCTGGCACCTTCTTTCTAGTGGGGCTGCACTTCTCAATGAGGCAAGAAGGGACAGGTTGTCCTCAATTTAGCTTCATCAGCTTCTCCTTGCATGGTCATTCTTTCCAGATTCCAGCATGGGTTGGGTATTAGAAAAAGTTTATGAAATTGCTTTGAGATCCTTCCCTTTCCTGTGCCTTTAAAGGCATTTAATTGCTAAGATCAGAGAGTGGGCCTCCAGGTACTGAAAGGCCAACACCACCTGCCCTTGAACCTAACATGTGTATGTGGGAACCATAGTCCCAGCTCTGTTAATTATCCTGTTAATAATATCCCCGCTTAATATATTTAACAACAGAGCCAATTGGGAAATTAACAATGAGTACCAGCCCCCCAGAACGACTGAGCACTCACTCCGTGCTCATGCGGGTCTCCAAGCTAGCTAGTGTGGCGCATCTGGCTGTGGAGAAGCAATAGCCCAAAGGGAGGAAAGACCTTGTGCAAAGACACACTGGAACCAGTTGAAAGAGCTGGGATCTGAACGCAGGTAGTTCCTCTCTGGACGCCGCATTTTAAACCAGTATACTGTCAGCTTGTGTCAAATACAATCTGTAAGGATGGTGATTGCTTGTAAGATGCTTTTTTGTGTGTATTTCAGGTTTTGCTGATCTTTGCAAAGGAAGATAGTCAGAGTGATGGATTCTGGTGGGCCTGTGACAGAGCTGGCTATAAGTGCAACATTGCACGGACTCCAGAGTCAGCCCTTGAATGCTTTCTAGATAAACATCATGAAATTATCGTAATAGATCACAGACAGACGCGAAACTTTGATGCGGAAGCGGTGTGCAGGTACCTTCCCTAACGTAACATGCTCGTTACATATTCACTTAATAGCTTAAAATGAGCATCACTCAGAGATGGCTTTAGTTCCATTCCAAGTATTTCTAGAATGTGTTGATATTTCTAAGCAGTCTGTGCAGATTTCCGTGATGAAAGCTAGAGCTCTTCCGATGGATTTATCTCACCTTTTCTGTTTTTCCACATTTGAGTTCCAGCGAATTGAGAGGTGTGAGTTGGGTGCCTCTGAAAATGTCAAGGTGTTTCCCCCCCCCCAAGGACTGCTACTGTTACATGCACACGTGCACGCACTCACATGCAC
Source organism: Ailurus styani (assembly GCA_002007465.1). NCBI lineage: Eukaryota > Metazoa > Chordata > Mammalia > Carnivora > Ailuridae > Ailurus > Ailurus styani. The sequence goes on from LNAC01000217.1 coordinate 2,802,565, forward strand.
ACACATACACACATGTGCAGGAGACATTAAAATTCAGTTTTTATGATATAGATAGGGTTTGGATTTACACCAGGTATTTTAATCTTAATTATTCTGTCCCCAAATGAACATGGGAAATGTGTGAAATATACATTTCTCCCTGCCTGACACAGATGGGTAGATCCTACAGCAGCAGAAAATCTCGCAGGGATCCAAACTCCCCGCTTGTTTGCAGAAACACTTGCACTGCAGGGGAAAAACACACGCCTGTTCATAAATAAATGCAGTCCTAAGAGTTTGCTGTGGATGAACTGATCCATTTAGCAGAAGTGGAATGCTTTGAAGCTAGACAGCAAGAGGTCACTAATTAAATGCTAGCCCAGCACAGACTCCAATTACATATGGATCTGGAATTTCCTTGAATATTAGTAAGTGAAATGAAAGGTAAGGAAGTGGCTTCTTAGACCCTTTGGCATCCTGACAAGAAATGATTGGATTAAGAGACATTTCTCATTAGAGGTCTTGCCTTGTTATTCTTTGATCCTTCTCAGGTTCTCAAAGAAGAATTTTTCTTACAGAACCTATTTTAAAATGTCTTACTGGCCTCAAATAATCTTACTGTTATGCATAGAAAGATTTTCTTCTGAAATTATTATATATATGAATAAATGTATCAAAATATTTGGATGGTACTTTCAGTTTTAAGAACAGAAATTGTAAGAAATATTTAGTAAGAATAAGAAAAAAAATACTTTCTCTTTTCAAATGAGCTACAGGATAGAATTCAGTCCTTTATAACTAGATCTACTTTTTCTTGGTCTTGTGTTAATTTTCTTAAACGATTTTGTAGTAGAAACACCACAGTCCTTTGTGCATACATGGAATGATTTAAGACAAGATTCAGATGTAAAAAGTTCTTTTTATTCAGGTAAAGAAAAAATTTAGCAGCTAAGCTTTACGATCTTCCTTGAATATAAAGATATTTAGTGTTATTTTTTATCTAATAAATGTACTTCTGACTTAGCTGCACAGAAAAACAGTAGAGGATCTGTGTAGGTCAGAAGCCAGGCTGTGTTTCTGGGGGCATGTTTACTGACTGTTACTGGTTATGTTCAGGGCAGCCAGATTCCTGAATGCATGGCTGCCGGTACATGTCCCCCTAAGATGAGTAAGGGACACACTCCTGGCAAATGTACATTCATTACTGTCCTCTATGATCCAAGATCCCTGGATTTTTGAGCTAACCAGGACCTTAGCTTGACATGCTTCCTTGGACCTCTGCCCCACTGATGGCAGTCCCCCTTCGTCCTCTCAATCAGCAAGAGGTCCAGGTCTCCCTGACCATATCCTTTGGAGGAATAAGAAAGAAGAGATGAACAGCAGGAAGGAACCCCAAACATGGAAGCCCGTTCCAAAAGAAATAAGGGAGATGGGTTCCAGCCCTGTTACATTCATAATAGTGTTTGAGCCTCTTGAGGCCCACCCCTTAGAACACAGTCTAGCAGTATAGCCTTGACCTCTCAGTGGGGTGGAAAAGGCTGCACGAGGCTGAGAAGTGCTTGGTATTTCCCTAGAGAGTAGAGCGTACCTCGGACTTGATGCATTTTTTTCATTAGGTGGTAACAGGTATTTCTGCCGAGAACTCAGTAGGCTCTCAGGTAGAAAAAAATGGCACCTTGGCCTTACCAAGACCTGTGCTGCGGGGCGGCTGGATAGGAAGTAGTCTGTGGTAGCCTTAAAAGGGGGTCTTGACTTACTCTTCCTGTCCTAAGGCACTGAACCTCAGGAGTTTGCTCAGATATGGTTCGTCTATCAGGGGAGGATTTACTTCCCAGGAAGATGAGAGCTGGTCACTTTCCTGAGCCTTCCCCCCACGTAGAGTGAGGTCTTAAGGAATAGAAAATCGGAAAAGTACCTTTTCTGAGAAAGGTCAGAAAATGTGAGAGTTGTAGGAAATGAAGCAATACAAGCTGGCTTTTTCTAGGGGAGTAGTAGTACAAACATGCTGAAGTGGGGAAGAGCTGAAATGCCAACAGCAAGAGCAACCAATACACGTTGTTTCACAAATTACTCAGGAGCAGCCCTGAGCCTTCTGTTCTTGGAGATGACGGTTCTCTTCCCAGGGATCTCAAAATAAACAGAGTCCAGACTGAGGAAATGGGTCACAACAAGCATGCTTGTTTGTAGTAAGATTCAAGTATGTGGCCCTTTGTTAACAGTTCATCCAATTCACGAGCCCTGACCAAGATAACCCAGAATCGGAGCTCAGCACACAATAGCACACGTAAGGAGACGCATGGACCTCCAAGTTCTAGATCCTTATGAGTTCTGATCCTATTAAATTCGTAGGGAATGAGAGCCCCTCAGGTGGCGGTGGTACAGTGGGGATCAGCAGGAACTGTGGCTGCGGTGCGGCGTTGCCCAGCCCTAGTTCATGACCCGCTTGCTGAAAGCCATTTCAGCACAAGCAGCAGTAGGACCCAAACGAATGAGGTAGCTCTTTTTATCACTCTTTCGGGTTTCAACCTGAATTGGTATTTCCAGCTGCCAGCGAGTGTTTTAATTTTTATTATAAGGTCATCCTTCTGAGCTCCCTACTATTTTAAAAGAAAAAAAAAAAAGAGGCAATGCAATTAGGTCCCTAAGTACAAAGTGATAACCGGAGAAGCGTAGGACTGCCAGTTTCTTTGCAGAGTGGAATTTCAGTCAGAAAACATGGAATTTAAGTGAAATTTGCCAGTTTTTGAAGTGGAAAATTGGCAGATCTGACCCATTGGACAACTGCCCAGGCGTTTAAAAAAAAATTTTTTTTTAAGGAAAAACAAAGAGATTGTCCTAATCTCCAAGGGTATCTTTGTTGTCTTCATGTGTTTTCAGACTTTCTCTTGAAAGGAAGATGGGGTCTCGTGCCATTTTTCCATGTGAAGTTTCACATTTGTTTGTTGTAACAAAGCCCAGATCACCTGGTTTAACTTGGAGCCTTCTCGTTGCAGGTCGATCCGGGCCACAAATCCTTCCGAGCACACGGTGATCCTTGCGGTGGTTTCACAAGCGTAAGCTCCCCTCCATCTGGCAGTAGTACTGTTCATTCTGAAACGTGTGTCTGATGGAATCCAGCCTTTGAGCCTGCGGAGCAGTGGGCATGCCCTTGGCCCCACAACACCAACTTTAGATCTCGCTTTGTGGGGCTGTTCTTTGTGTTGCGAGGTTGTGGATATATTTAGGTTTCTCTCTGTCATACCTGACTGCTGTTAACCCAGACTAGAACACATGAGGGACAAAATGGGTGCTTGTGATGTGCTAGAAATGAAGAGAAGATCTGAGGGAGATGTCTGGGGAGAATTTGTTCCCGCTCACCTTTTTTCTTTGAAGAAAAGAGGTAGGAGGCTGCTTGTTTCTCACTAAAGAAGAAACAAACTACAGCATAAGCACAAAGAAACACTAAATACACGGGGAGGGGGGAGGTTGTAGAGTTGGGGCCAGGGCCGCTGTGTCGAGAAGGCGGGTGGTAGCACATGTGCCCATGCGGGAAGGCAGCAGAAGGGGGATTGGGCTGTAGGTATGAGGCAGGGGATGAGAGGCGGCTCTGCTGATTGGTCGTCTGAAATGGCCACCCCTTAGAATGAGAGACCTAAAAGGAAGAAACGTTGTTGGTACAAGCTACAGTTGTTGGGATCCTTGCAGTATCAAAATGGTTGAATTTGTTTAGTGGCCAACCTTTGCTTGGGAGAGAAGAAGGCCTTTGATGAGGGCCTAGGACCCTCCCGTATGTGGCCGCGTTGTGGGAGCTAGCAGAGACTGCGACAAGCCAACAACAGAGATAGGGGAGTTGAGGTCTCCCCCGGGTGAGCCTGGCCCAGAGGAGATTTGAAATAACTGTGTTCCAAAGCCATGTTGGTACAGGCGGAAAGCGTGAACTTCAAAGTTCTACCCTAACCAAACACTCTTCCTTACCTATTATTCCATGAGGATGTTTTTAAGAGCTGTGTCACTTCACTTGATTCCTCCCATGGGCTCTGGTCCAAGGAAAGGAAAGAAATTGTTCCCATCAGTTCCTTATCTCATGATCCCGGTGGGACATGGGGTCTCCAGGGGAATGAGTGAGGGGGACCAAGGTGTATTTAGCCTTCCTCACCCCCTGTGAGGTGTTACTAGGGTGTCCAAGTCTTGTCAGTGGATTCCAGGAGTACACCAGGCCACACGTCCTATTCCCCAAGGCTGGCTCATTCCACAGACCCAAAAGTGAAACCCAGTTTTTTTGTTTTGCTTTTTGTTCTGTTTTTGTTTTTGTTTTTTACTCTAGTCATGTAGCAGAAATGCTTACAAATCCTTGACAAATAAAGACTTGCTATGGCTTATTTTCCACCCTGTTCCCCCCATTTTTAAAATATTTTGTATAGATACAGAAAAATAATAATGAATGCTGAGTTTGTGCAACCCAGCTTATGAAATAGAATGTTATTAACAACTTCACACTCTTTTTGTGCCCCTCCTCATTTAGCAAAGAAGGCAGAACCTGGAGTTCCTGAGTAGAAAAGCAAGGGGGACTGCTTTTCCCGGTAGGGAAGGCAGAAGCTCTGGAAAAAGTCACAAACAAGCCCCAGGATTTCCCTTCCTGTTCTCCACCCACTCTTCCACCGAATACCTTTTATTTCATTTTCCTTCTCTGTTTTCCAAGGTACATACTCCATGTTACTTGCTGGCTCTCTCAGGGATGACCTTTCTCTCTTAAAATGATGGAAGCCAAAATGCAGCCTGTCTTCATGAGGAGCAGACATTGTACCCAAATGAAGTTCTGAGACCCAGCTGTAGGCTCAGTGCAGGAAACCTTCCCGTGAAATGAGGGACTGTCATCCATTTTTTCCTCTTTTTTCCCTTCTGGTGCAGCATTCCTGATGACGCTTCTTTTGCACTGGGCTGTGGCGTGCTATAGTCTGTAGTGCCAGTTGTCTTCATCACATTGGGAGTTGGACACAGCCAGGTCTTGGGGTAGCAGTTGTGCTTCCAGAGGGTTTGGGGACAGCATAAAGGACAGTGGTGTCTGGGATGAGCATGGCACCTACGTTGTCCCATCCATTTGTTGCAGCTTTCAAGGGCAGCCCAGCTTTGGGGATGGCCACTCGCGTGTACCTGTGGTGATGCTTTCAGGCACACTGCTGGAGTTTTCTTGACTGTATGTGTTCTTTTTACATCTGGAAGGCAGGTGGATCCCGTGGGCACATGCTGGTCAGGAAGCCACTGTTAGAGCGAACACCATGCTTGCCTCATTGCTCTTTCTCCATGTTTCAGTGTGAGGAACCCTGGTTTGTATCTGCTGAGTGACTGCATTTTCTGCTTTGCTGCAGATCGGGTGACCGTGAAGAGGCCTCAGTCCTCCCTCTCCTGCATGCAGGCTTCAACAGGGTATGTATGGAGGAGGTGACTCAGCATCTCTCCGCGGTACGGACGCCTCCCCCGTGACCCTCGTGTAACAGCACAGCCATAGGGTCACACAGAAGCTTGAAGAGAGTTGAGCTCTAGAACTGTGAGGGGAAGGAAGTAACTGTTGTCACAGGATGGTAACAAGCAACTGCTAGTCAGGCCTTTTCCTTCATAACTTCATGCGTCCTAGTTACAGAAACGTAATGACCTAAAAACACATCTTCCTATATCAGGTCAAAATTCTGTAGTCCCAAAGTCACCTCATTTAAATGAGCCCTGTGAGTGAGATTCGTTATACATCTGTGGGTCTTGGATACAGTTGAGTCCACCCATTGATGCCCAGGTTTCTGTGTCTGTCAAGGCCTTGCCAGAGTTTACACCCAGGGATAGGCCCATGATGGCTTTGGGCTCTTTGGACTCCTGGTCTAAACCATAAATGTCAGCAAAGACAAGGTCTGTAAGTGACAACTCTAGGAGTAACACTGATGTTCAATATGAAGCTTAAGATGGAGAACTCCAGGGGTGATGTCACCAAGACAGACACACGGGTTGTTCCTGGTTTCACTCCTCACGAGCACAACCATTGAAGAACAAGAGGTTGCTGAGAGCATCCTTGCACGTGGAGGTGAGGCGCACGCACCCCCTGCCTCAGAGATCCGGCAGACTGTGTTAGCAGGGTGAGGGAGGCCGTTCTGCACTGACCACATGGCCTACTCCCCCCACCCCCACCGCTGCTGTGCCACCACACAGGTCTCCCCTCCTGGTCTAGTGGAAAGAGACCTCCGTGGTGACAACGACCTCCCCCACCCAGCCACTCTGGGTCGCTCTACAGGAGCCCCTACTCTGATCTTGCCCCACAGGGATTGGAGGGGAGTGTGCATGGCTCAACGCCTGGGAATCTGACCCCCCCGCAACTGAGAAGGGGGCGGAGCTTGGCAGACCAAGCTCATACCTGCGGGAGCCCAAGCAGTCACCCCAACCAGTGGTTTTGCTCATCTGCAGAACCACATCACAGGTGTGCCTGACCAGGGAGCTCTGCAGAGTGCAGATCTACCTGATTGGGATCCTCAGCTGAGGAGTTTTGCTGGCCCTGTACCTGGTTTGCCTGGGGAAGGAATGGAATCCCAGACTCAGCCGCTGTGGAGTGTGTCTTCAGGCCCTGTCTGACCAGAAGGGCTGGCAACAGCTCCTGGAGGCAATACAGCCCAGTGGCTCTTGAGGCAAGGCGGGGTGGGGTGGGGGGGTCATGCAGAGCTGATGGTCCCCAGAGTCAAGGCTATACCCAGCTTACCCAGCCTGGAGTGTTTCTGTGTTACGTACTTGGCACAGGCAGAGGGATTCATTCATAGCTAAGGTTGAGGGTAGCTCCCAGCATCTCCCAACTTGCAGAGCCTTTTAGACAATGGAGAGTAGCCTAGAGCAACCCCTCCCCTTCTTGCCCAGGCAGGGAAGGGGAGATCTAGCCACACTGGCTCCGGAAAGGGTCTTCCAGCCCCTTCTGCCCCAAATGGCTAGGGATCACTTCTGGAAGCTGTGCAGCCGTTGAACAAAGAGGCAGGCGGGCAGAACTGATGGTTTGCATAACAAAGCCAGTGGCCCCATTCAGTCCAGGGAACTTGGCAAGCAGGTCTGCTTGAGTTAAGAGAAAGAGTTCTACTAGCTTTAGAGATGCTTCTCCTGCTGTGCTGAGGCAGGAAATGTCATTCATAGCCCCACTCATCATTGAATACAGCCTTTAGCCTGTCCAACCAGGGAACCGAACCAGAGCCTCCAGGAAGCTGCATAGCCCACGTGGCAACCCTGCATACAGTGGTACTCGAACAGAGAGTATCGCCCAGAACTGGGGGCTTCACTTGACCCGCAAATTCAGTGCACACTCTGGCCTCATTTGCGTTGCTACAAAAACAGAAAAACAGGCCTTGGGTCCCATCTAGCTGCCCTCCAGGGTTGGAAGGCTAGTTCCTAGCCTCATCCACTACAGAATATAGTCCCCAGAAGGAAGCCTGACCAGAGACTTGAGTCAACTGTAGAACCCATCCTAGAGCTTCACTTGGGTAGGGAACCAAGTAAGCAGTCCTGTCCAGCTGTTCTCAGCCAGGAGTACATGCCCCTGTCCCCCTCCTGAGAGTCTGAATACTTGCCTTGCCCTGAAAGAGACCATAATAGCATGTTTCACCTGCCCAGGGTCATTACCAGAAATCCCACTCACAAACCCAAACTGAGCTGACTGAGGAGGAGCTGTGTCTGCCAAAGCAAACCTACAAAGTCTACAAGATGAGTCCAGGTACTCAGATGCACAGATACCAACATGATGAATCAAAGATCATGAAAAAATGGGTCAATATAACAACACCAAAGGAAACTAATAACACTCCAATAACTGACTTGAAAGAAATGGATATCAATGATTTGTCAGAGAACTCAGAATAATCCTCTGAAGCAAGTTGAGTAAAACTGCAAGAAAACATAGATAACTAATGAAATTAGGGAAACAGTTGCACAAACAAAATGACAAGTTTGACAAGCACATAGCCATTGAAAACAAAACAAAACAAAAAAACCAAACAGAAAAATCCTAGAACACAATAACTGAAGAATTCAGTAGAGGGTTTCAAAAGTAGACTTGACCATGTAGAAGAAAGAATCCATGACTGGGAGGATAGGACTTTGGAAATTACCCCATTATAGAGGAATAAAAAAAAGAATGAGGAAGAGTGAAGAAAGCCTATGGTGATCATGGGACACAATGGAAAAAAAATACAATATTCTCATTCTAGGTATTACAGAAGAAGAAAAAGAAGGAAAGAAAGTATATTTAAAGCAATAATGGATGAACACTTCTGAATCTGGGGAGAGAAATGGACATCCCGATCCATGAGCCTCAGAGGACCCCAAATACAATGAACCCAAATGCATAAGGCTACTTTGCTATCCTGGGTTTAAAAAAAAAAAATCCTTGTCCTAGACCACAGAGGAGCAGGAATTGCTTGTCTAATGTGGTCATTTTATGCTTTGGTATGCTTCAGTGTGGAAGTAGCAGTGGTAGGTAAAATATTAAAGGTAACATCACGGTTCACATGTGTAATAGAAACGAATGTTTCTCCTTAGCAGGGTCAATCACTCACCTGATAGTTTTGTCCATCTCCTTTCTGAAAGGCTGGCATTTGGTTCTGAATACTGTTCTCGGGTGCTGTGGCTTCATGAGAATGGCTAAGACAATGCTTCTGAGTTTTGGAACGGAGAATTGCAAAAGGAAAATTGTCAAGCTATGTGGCTGAGACCGACTCTCTTACTCATTTTCTGAGAAATAACGTAAAATTCCCAGTTTCCTAGACTTTAAGTTAAATGTTGACCCACATCCCAACATTGTTCTTCACCCGTGAGGCAGGAATTGGGGTGTGTGGGGAGGCAGGGTTTTCCTCATTCTCCCCTTGATACCCTGTAGGTTCTGTCAATGAGGAGCCACGTGTGTGCTGTTAACTGTCCTTCTGGAATTCACCTTTTAGTTCATTGATCCTACCTCTCTGGTTTAGAGATTGGTGTTTAGGTTGGAGGCTGAGGTGACACATTTACCACTAGGAGAGACACCTGGCCCTTTTTGGGTGCAAACGCCACTAAGCAAATTGAGGAGAAAAAGTCCGTTTTCTTATTTCTCTTGGAACCTGTGAGTCACCTCTTGTAATGGCGGCTCTAGTGGGTTTCATTTGCTTCTGTCAGGATATGGTGCTGCTTTTTGCAGGCAGCCACTTGGGCAACACTCTTCATGGGAACGTGAAAAATGGTCCCTGTCAGGACCACCCAGAACTTTGAGTGCTGGGTCTGATTGAGGCTGTTGGCTGGCTAGGTCAGGGTGCCCCCCAGAGAGCTAGGGCTCTTCTGTGAGAAGCGCAGTGCACCTGCTGAGCCTTTCCCTCCCGAGTTACTTTGGCTCAGAATCCACTAAAGCTGTTCTCCAAGTGGCTAGTCTCCTTTTTTGGGTAAAATCTTGTCTTTGGCAGCTTTCTCCCTAAGCAATCTTCCAAATATGCCCGCTATTCTTGCCTTCCTTGAGGTTGTTTCTCATCTCTGCGTTGTTTGAATTGTATTAAATCATCTGCTGAAACTCAGCTCTGTGTTGCTAGCCGGTTGGCCAGTGCATCAGCCTGGGGGTCCCTGAATGGCGATCCAGGAACAAGTTGTGCCATCCGATATTTCACAGCAGCTCTCCTTGAAGCTTTTGTAGTTGTGTGTGTAAGTGGCCAACTGCGTGGAGCTCAGTCCGCTGTGAGCCTTCACAACCCAGTTTCTTACTTAGCAAAGGGCAATCACAGCAGTATCACTATGAACCTTGGTGTGCATCTTTGTCCACTGGAAATGACACCTGCTCACCAGGGGTTCGTGGAGCACTTAATGGGAGGTACAATGGGCCAGGCCTGCCGGGGCTCCGTAGGTTGGACACTGCTTCTCTTCCCTGGGGAGGAGAGAATGGAGCGCTAAGACAGATTGCTGGTCACACTCCATCTGAGGGTATTTGCTTAATTGTCATCTATACTTGAGAGATTTAATATTTTTGCCATTTTTGTAGAGGAGGAAATAGACTCAAAATAACTAACGAGCTTGCCAGAGCTCCTGGTCATGACAAAGTTAAGATGGAACAGTGTGTTATTGAACTCCAAATTCTGTGGGGAGCTCAACAAAATCTAAGTTAGTAATTAGAAATGAAAGTGAAAATATAATATGATTTTATATACCGACTTTCTATACTGACTTTATATACTCTAATTAATGTATTACATATATACATAGAGGCTTCGGAGCCTAAGGAAAATAAACCAAATGTAATGAGAGCTCTAGTTTTGACATTCACTGTTGGGTCCAGTAAAGTAGTAATTCCCAGACTTTATCGTAGAGCACTAGTGTTCCAGAAGCACTTGATAGGTGTTCCAGGAAAAAGTTGTCTATGGTCAAATAAGCTTAGGAAATCAGTGAGGACTCGGCCCTTGCTCTTGCCACCCCTGGAAATACCTAATGCACACTAGTAATGTGGCACGTGAGCATAGTGAATGTTCTGTTCTTTTTTTATTTTTTAAAGATTTTATTTATTTGACAGAGATCACAGGCAGAGAGAGAGGAGGAAGCAGGCTCCCTGCTGAGCAGAGAGCCCGATGCGGGGCTCGATCCCAGGACCCAAGATCATGACCTGAGCTGAAGGCAGAGGCTTTACCCACTGAACCACCCAGGCACCCCGCATAGTGAATGTTCTGAGAAGTTCTGTCCTAAAGAAACAGGCTTAAATGTCTGAATGCAGAGCCTAGGAATCTCATTTTTAGCAGAATGTCTGGTGATTCTTACCATACTGAAGGTGGAAGACCACTACTTTTCATTCACTCACATTATTTCAGTGATACGAGTTAACTATAGCCTAGGAAATCCTCCAAGGAGAGGTAGTAGAATATTCTGCCTTTGGGCTGCAAAAACACACATTAAGTGCCAGCTGTGTACAAACCAAGTGCTTGATTGTTTAGAAACCATCACCTGTGGAAAGCTGTAGTTCACTAAATGCTACAGTGTTTAGTTCTTAGAGCTAAAGAAAAATAAAATCCAAGTTAGTAATTAGAAATGAAAGTGAAAATATAATATGATTTCATATACTGACTTTATATACTGATTTTGTATACTGTAATGTATTTTATATATATATATATATATATATATACACACACACACACACACACATACACACACACACACAACGTACATATAGGTTTTAGAGCCTAAGGAAAATAAACCAAATGTGATGATAGTTCTAGCTTTTGACATTATCTTGGCATGTGACTTGGGGGGTTTTTTCCTTTGGATTTTTCTGAATTGATACTTTTTTTTTTTTTAAAGGTCTCACTTATTCATTTGAGACAGAGAATGAGCCTGGCAGGGGCGAGGGTGAAGCAGACTCCGCGCTGAGCAGGGAGCCTGACTCAGGGTTCCATGGCAGGACCTTGAGATCCTGACCTGATCCAAGGCCAGACACTGAGCTGACCCAGCCACCTAGGCACCCCTGAATTTATACATCTTAAATGAATATGTGTAACTTTTATAATTAAAAACAGACAACAAAAGTTAACTACTTAAGTTGGTGTCTTAAAGAAACCTGGGCGCCTGGGTGGCTCAGTGGGTTAAAGCCTCTGCCTTTGGCTCAGGTCATGATCTCAGGGTCCTGGGATCAAGGTCCGAATCGGGCCCTCTGCTTGGCAGGGAGCCTGCTTCCTCCTCTTTCTCTGCCTGCCTCTCTGCCTACTTGTGATCTCTTTCTCTGTGTCAAATAAATAAATAAAATCTAAAAAGAAAGAAAGAAAGAAAAACCTGCCCAGCTGTGTTTATTGCAACATTTTTGAAACATTTTTATCACAGATCCTTTTTAGTATCTTAAAGAGATTCCACTAAAACAAAACAAACGAAAACATCCTTTAAAAGTGCTCAGAGCTTGGCTACAGGCTGTTAGATACTCTACACTCATCCAGAAGTTCACCCTGAACCTTAACCGTGTTTAGCTTTGCTTTGCAATAAAACGAAAACATCCTTTAAAAGTGCTCAGAGCTTGGCTACAGGCTGTTAGATACTCTACACTCATCCAGAAGTTCACCCTGAACCTTAACCGTGTTTAGCTTTGCTTTGCAATAAAAAGAGAACTTCTCTGTGTGTTCATGGCTTTCCCCCTTTGCTTACCCCTTACCAGCTTCCCCCTGGAACAGCAGAACCAGAGGTATTCCCCAGGGGAGAAGCCATCCATGCCAGATGCATGGAAGAGTGAGACAGAGGGGGAGAGTGCATTTGGCAGTCAGAAGATGAGGGAGTAAGCAAAGAAGGGTCTTTGCTTCCCTTGAAAAGAGTCCTTCATGCTGTGGCACACACTGAACACGCCCAGTGTTGGATCTTAGACTTCTCGTGGCGCGACATGAAGCTAAGGTGTTTCAGTAATTCACAAGGTTGGGGAGGGAGTCTGTCCCCTGTGTGTTTATTTTCTTGTGAAGTATTCATAATGAAGCTTTCCCCCACCTTTGTCCTGCAGGGGGTTAAACATACAGTATATTCTGGTCTGTAGTTTCTCGTACATTTGAGGAAGCATTTCAAACAGTTTGACTTTTTTTTTTTTTAATTATCTCAACTCATTTCAATTTGTTAAATTGTCTTATGTAACCCAGTTACATGGGGTGGGAAAAACAAAGTTCATTTGACTCTTTGAGAAGTAATTGTATGTCTTACATATTATCTTTGTTTTCTTTTCAGAGATTTATGGAGAATAGCAACATAATTGCTTGCTATAATGAACTGATTCAAATTGAACATGGGGAAGTTCGCTCACAGTTCAAATTACGGTATGTAGCAAAATAAGAAGGGACACGAGGATTAACAGTGGCGTACAGAAGCTTTCGCCACGAGGCTGCTGTTCACAGGTTCCTAGCTGAATCCCTGGGATTCTGAAATTGTGAAATAGGTGATGGTAGCTGGTAAATGGCAGATTCTAAACCGGGAGCCCTTTACTTAAAAAAATGACAGAGCATTTCTTGTTTTAACAGTATTTCCCATTATTTACAGCAGTTTTAAAATTAGACTGGAGGAAAAGTACTGTGTAATTTTCATATACTTAAATTGGGATTAAGAGTAGCCTTTGAGGATTACTTTCTATTTACTACTTTTACATTTATAAATGCCTGCTTGGATTGTGAGGAATAGGGGCAAACCAATGGGTATATTTATTAGGCTAACCATAATAATTGCTATGTAACCATGATAGCAATTTTATGAGGTCTGTTTGTGACTTCAGTATGCAAGGAAGTGTGTTCAAGAAATCTTAAGTCTCTTTACAGGCATATGGTGCTTTAAAAGCAGGCTTTTTGTCATGCTCACTTCTGAGATGGGCTTATGTAGTCGTTTAGCTACTGGTGGGATATTCTGCTTCTGGGACGTCTTGGGACATGAGGGCCCTAGCTCATGCCTGCTTTTGCACCAGCTCTGCTCTACCACATTCTCAGACCCTGATCTCTTCAGCCTACCCCTCTCGAGCAAAGGGCAGAGAAGGGGTTCTTGCCAACCTGTAGCCCAGTGGGGGGCAGTGGCAGCCAGGGTCTCTGCAGTCCCGTAGCCCCTCCAGGCTGTTGGATGCCAGAAAGTCCTTGGCTTGGCTTATCTCTCTGGCCAACCCAGAAGTCATGATGGTTTCAGGCTCAGTGAAAAATAAGATTGCATCTCAGTGTAATGATTAGACTTAACCTTGATTACTTAATTTGCATTCAAAGAGGGCAAAACCATTTATAGGCTTAATTTCTTTTTGACATCCTTGGAAGTAAAATGGATTGATAGAAACCCACAAAAGCGGGCGCCTGGGTGGCTCAGTGGGTTAAAGCCTCTGCTTTCGGCTCAGGTCATCTCGGTCCTGGGATCCAGGCCCGCATAGGGCTCCCTGCTCAGCGGGGAGCCTGCTTCCCCCTCTCTCTCTCTGCCTGCCTCTCTGCCTCCTTGTGATCTCTCTCCCTCTGTGAAATAAATAAAATCTTTAAAAAAAAAAAAAAAGCCCACAAAGGCAGGTTTTGGGGGGTTTTATCCTGATTAGAGAAGTAACTTTTTGGTGGACAGAGAACTTTAAGAAATAGTGTCAGGAGGGGCGCCTGGACATCTCAGTCAGTTAAATGTCTGCCTTCTGCTCAGAACATGACCGACCTCAGGATCCTGGGATCAAGCCCTGCATCAAGGGTCCCTGCTTAGTGGGGAGTCTGCTTCTCCTTTGCCATCTGCCCCGACCTCTCCTGATTGTGCTCTCTCTTTCTCTCTCTCTCAAATAAAATCTTAAAAAAAAAAAAAACACACCAGTATGGGGATAAACAATCACTTTCTTAGATGAGAAAGTATTTAAAGAAAAATCAAACTCGTGGAAATTCAGGTATTTTAACAGTCTGTATTAAGGAATATTGCTAAGGATTTTTTTAATATATAAGTTAAGTGTAAAGCCCTTGGTTTCTTTGTATCCTTGTATTTATCAGCTTCAGGGAGCTTCATAAAATTGAGAAAACTCACTGCCTTTACCTCCAGCAATTTCTGATGTTTATGGTACATTGTTTTTATTCCTTGGGGGTCTCTACTGTTTTTCATTGAGGATTAAAAAAACTGCTTTTAGATGTTTTCAAAATACATAAAATTAGAATAAGAGGGGTTTCATTTTGTTTTAATTCTTCAACTGCATATTATCTACAACAGAAATGAACAGCAGTCCTACTGCTTTGGTAGGTAATTCCCTCATTGAATTTTAAGTAAATGGATTTTGAGTTCTCTTCAGCAACATTCCATGTGATGGCATGTGTAGGAATTCAGAAGATGCCTTGTTCACAGCCGGGCAAAGGCAGACCTGGCGATTAAAAAAAAAACAAAACCTTCTCAGCCAGCACAAGGGTTAAAAGAAAGGGCTTCACGTACTGCACTGATGAGATTTGCTTAGAGCCAGGGCACTGAACGCTTTGGAAGGTCTCCTCACATTCAGAACTTGGCAAGTTCCTAAGTACATAGTGCTCAGTAGATCCTGTAACTTCTCAGCCCTCACTGACTGGAGCTGGCTGGAGGGGTTGGCCCCATTGGGGGGGTCGTAATGAAAAGGCTCAGGTTAGTAATAGAAATCAATGTGAAGTTGGTGTGTGGACTTGACCCCAGCGGGCTGTGGTGCCAGGGGGCTGGGTTTGCCCCGTGTGCAGATCCCTTTCCACAGCAGCTTAAGGTTGGCTGGTCAAGGGCCTCTCTTGCCAGTCACAAGCCACCAGCATGACAGCAGCCCCTGCAGTGGGGAAAGGAAAGCCAGAGTCTTCACAGAAGGCCAGAGAAGGACCGAGTGGTCAGTTTCTTCCCTTGCTCTTTGCTTGGTTCTGCCTCAAGCATCTCTAACTTCCTTCCCTCTTTTGGAGAAGGGTATGTGTGCCTGGTTTGACTCTTCCTGCGTGCCCTATATCTGAGCCCCGCAGTCGGAGGGTGATGACCCATTCTGTGACCTCCCCAGCTCCTTCCGCGTTCGAGGACCTCAAAAGAATCCACCTGCATCTCAGAGTCAGGGAACCCGCTCTGTCACTTGCTGCTGATGGGGAAAATGAGACTCTTTATTACACAATGCCAGAATAATTATAGTCTAATTATATAATACTTTTCTTTGCAATTCCTCCCCCAGCTGCAGCTAAATACGTGACACTACTAGCATTCTGCAAGGACAGGCTGTACTACAAGGAAGATGTCAAATGTTGAAGGTAGAAACTTTTGTCCGGGTCTTGGTTTGTGGTAACAAAATTTCACCAAGACAAAGGAAGGATCATGTGATCAAACAGATACTTAATTTTAAAATCCCATGATAAAGAATAACTTCTGAAGGGAAGAAATAAATCCAATGTCTATATGCTTGATGGATTACTGTACTAAACAGGACAAGTCATGGAGACTTTCCAGGGAAATGCGGGATAAATGGTGACCACTTACCTCTACTGATGTTTCTGTCTCTTTCTCATGAAAAGAGCTGTTATCCAAAATGCAGATAAGATTTAGTACTTAGTGGGAATTTAAACTGATCAGTTTATATTATATATATGTTATATAATATATAAATAATATATAATTATTATACATTTATATTATATTATATTATATTATATTATATTATTTCTTATTGGTCTGATATCTGTTAGCCAGGACTTAAATTCCAATCGTCAGCTTTAGTTTAAGACCATAGCAGTCCTCAACTTCAGCAAGAACCTAAGTCTCTGAGGGACAGAACTTTGTATTCCATGGAATGCTACACTTCTCAGTATCCGTAGATGTTTCTAGAGCACCTTATCCTGTCACGGACCCTAGTGACCGGCCCCGTACTCCAGGAATAGAGTCCAGCTGTGAAGCCTTCGAGTGACTGGTCCCTGTGGCATCGCTGCCTGGGACTGGTGCTGACCAGGAACAAGTCTGTGAGCCCCTGGCCACCTCTGCTTCCCTCTTCCTGCCCCTCCTAGACCCTGCTGGCATGTGGATTCCTGTTCAGATTGAGATGTCCCTGAAGCCACCACCTAGCTCAGTCCTACCTGTTGCAGGGAGCCTCAGTGTGTGTGTGTGTGTGTGTGTGTTGAGTAGATGCTAGTGTGTCCTTGATGGGGGTACAGGAGATAACGCAACATGACCACCCCAGCCCCGATGGACAGAGGAAAACACTGAGAGCCATGGAGACTCTTGACATGGTCCCAGCTACCCAGAATGTCAGTGGCATATTGGGGTGAGGTCAAGGCATCCTGCTGTTTGGTCAGAGACCCCCAGCACCCTATCACACAACGATGTTCTTTGTAGACGTCACCCTAGGGCCTCTGTGATATTTGCCATGTCCATCGGGACCTTCACAGGCCCTTAGGAAGGTGCGGGATCATGGTTCCGTGGCCTGTACTTCGTGGGTCGCCACATCGAGTTTACCTTCCCTTTGAGCTGGTTCCAGTTTGCCAACTTTTTTTTTTTTTAAAGATTTTTATTTACTTGACAGAAAGATCACAAGTAGGCAGAGAGGCAGGCGGAGAGAGGGGGAAGCAAACTCCGCTGAGAGTGGGACTGATCCCAGGACCCTGAGATCATGACCTGAGCCAAAGGCAGAGGCTTAATCCACTGAACCACCCAGGTGCCCCCGGTTTGCCAACTTCTTAACCTAAAAGATAGAAAAATCGATCTGAGGCACAGTTGCATGGTTCCCGAGAACAGAAAATGAATACCACTAAGGCTCTTCTGCATGAAGACTATTAATAATTAATAAAGCAATTAAATTCCCAAACTCTAAGAATATGATTTAAATTGATTACCTCACTTTGCTGCAGGTTTATTTAAATAGAGCCATCAACCAAATGGGTTTTAAAGCCTGGGTCTGAACAGTGCCGTCCAGCCTGTCACTGGGAGAAAACAGCCTACCGGCCCCACTCACGTTCATCTCCCTCGACCGTTGGTACGAATTTGCCTTGTTCCCCTGGGTGTTACACTGAGCACTTTATGCTTTGTGGATCATCACACAATATTTCATAGATAAGTTTTGGCAGTTGGAGCTAAGGTCTTATATATGGGCAGCTCTTGAATTGACAAAAACACTAACAGACTCAGGTACCTGTTTAGATGCTTAGGTGAGACGGATGGGCACTTTCAGAAAATGGGCAGGAGAGGAATTTATCACTTGATAAAGTATGTTACAGCTTAATTATCCAGTTCTGAAATGGAAGGATTAGTTGACACACAGTGTGCTCTTCCACACGGGACTCCCGGAGGATGGGCTGCCCTTTCCTGCGCTGCCGGGCCGGGTTCTGGACCCACATGCCTGGAAAATACTACTGACAAGACTACTCTTGTTTGCCTCTTCGTGAGAGGGAGTGTAGTTGGGACCTCGGTAATAATTTAAAATCATCATTTATTCTTTTTTCCAATGTTAAATGATCTCATTTACAAATGCAGCAATGGTATTTAGACAGTCTGTGGTCCAAAGTAGACTGACGCCACTGAAATAAGGACGAGACTACTCTTGTTTGCCTCTTTGTGAGAGGGAGTGTAGTTGGGACCTCGGTAATAATTTGAAAATCATCATTTATTCTTTTTTCCAATGTTAAATGATCTCATTTACAGATGCAGCAATGGTATTTAGACAGTCTGTGGTCCAAAGTAGACTGACGCCACTGAAATAAGGACACGTATTGCATCCGTCAGGAATCTCCAAGGAGTTGGGCTCCCCTTTTCCTCTGCTCACCCCATCATGATTACTTACCCGCCCACACTGGTACCTTCGTCTCTGCAGCTATGGGAACTGTACTCTTCAGTGGAACAAAATCTTTTACTCCTCATGCAGATTACCTTGCTAATACTGAATACAGTTTTTGGTTAGATGTTTCAGGGATATTTGTGAGAAAAGATAGGTTATGATTCACTTTTCTTCTCAGTACTAGCTTTTGAAAGGGTTAGAGAATAAGGAAATACTGCTCTGGGATCTTATAAATACACTAAGGACTATATGCTGAATGCTTTTTTTTTTTTAGTTAAAGATTTTATTTATTCATTTGAGAGAGGGGGAGAGGGAGAGGGAGAAGCAGACTCCCTGCTGAACAGGGGGCCTGATGTGGGACTGGATCTCAGGACCTGGAGACCACAACCCAAGCCCAAGGCAGATGCTTAGCCATCTGAGTCACCCAGCGCCCCATGCTAAATTCTTATATTATTCGAAGCACTTTAAGAAATACCTCACATAAACTGTTTTGATTTTTACCGCAACCTGTAAGATGGGTGTTATTCACATTTTATAGATGAGGAAGCTGGGAGCCAGCAAGGATAAAAAATTCCCCAAGGTCCCATAACTGGCAAAATACAGAACCAGACTTAGTTTTTTTCTGCCCTTTCCCTTGTCAGTAGTTTAAAACAGGATGGCTAAGGTAGATGCCTCTATGAGTGGAAAAAATGAATAACATCTTAAGAGTCTGTTTTATAAGGAGCAAAAATCAATCAAGTAAATCTGCATTTTTTTGGTAATGGGTAAGAAAGCCCTCACTGGGATTCTTTAAATAGTCAGTACAAATAACAAAGCTCTAGTAACTAGCTGCCTACTTGCTGTGTTAGGTAGTAAATAACTTGCTGTATTTGGAGTTGCACTCAGTTGGAAAGTACTTAAAATTCTAACCAAGAAACTGAGAAGTTGAAATGATTTTGAATGTTCCACTTGGACAAGAAAGGTCACCAAGGCCTTCTTGGAGGGCGAGTAACCAGGCCAGGTAGTTCTGCCGGATGTGCCTTCCATCATGCCTGGGGCTGTGGCTGAAAGCAGAGGACCGTATAAAGGCTTGTTCATCAGAGATGAGAAAAGTAAGAAAGGAGGGGAAAATGTCTCTGTGTCCGTTGCAGAAGAGCAGACAGAATACCTCAGATTCAGTTTGGGCTTAACTGAGTTCTCCTAGCTGCTGGAGTCTTGAGTCTCCATGACCACACTAGGAATGACACAGAAAAGCGCTGACATAGACTCAGGAGCCATAGAAGAGGGTCTCCTGCAGCTGGGTTCTCTCATGCCTGTATTAAGGTTTCATTCGGCACAGAGGTGGTTCATTCCATGACCCATGCAGAGTTGGCTGGGTTATAGTTCTTCATGTCTGAGTCACAGAAATGGATGCCGTTGTTTATTCAGACTAACTAGTTGAGTTTGGAAGGCTAGGGCCTTTATTTTCCTTTCAAAAGGGCATGGTTTTAATGAATTTGGGGCAACTGTTTGCTTTAATGCATTAACACATAAATGCGAATAGTTTTACAGCTGCACTAATGTCAGTCTTCTGCAATTTCAGGGCCTGTAATTCGGTGTTTACAGCATTAGACCACTGTCATGAAGCCATAGAAATCACAAGCGATGACCATGTGATTCAGGTATGGAGACACTTTTTATCTGGAGATGTCCAAATAGAGCCTTTCAAGTTTGAGCTATCCTTTCTCAAGGGACTTTGCCATGAGTCTTACATTTTTATGTATTATCTTTGGAGAAAAGAATATCAAAGTATGTAAAGAAAACTGATGGACTTAGTTTAATAGCTAGATATCCAACAAGAATAAACAATGAGTGAGATTAGAACCTGTGATTTCTCTGACCAAGATAGGTGAAAGTCTTTGATCATTTGTAAAGACGGCATTTACATGATACAGAAGTAAGTCAGAATTATAGAGTAAATGCTTATAAATGCCTGTGGGGATGAAATATTTCAAAAGTCCTCATTTATTTGCCTACAGTTGGTTTTATAATTACAGAGCTGTCTTGTGTAGGTCAAGTTATCTTCTGAAGGAAATGTGGATAGTAGGCAAAGTCATCTTGCTATATTTGTTGGAAGGTAAGACATTTACACTTCAACAGTATTCTGAAATACAGACTTGACCATGGGTAGGTACTGACCTGTCTGCAGTTGGCTCACATAATGGCACTGAGTTTACACTTGGTGCACTTGCGGTCATCA
This sequence comes from Ailurus styani, assembly GCA_002007465.1. Taxonomy (NCBI): domain Eukaryota; kingdom Metazoa; phylum Chordata; class Mammalia; order Carnivora; family Ailuridae; genus Ailurus; species Ailurus styani. Next base: position 2,822,949 of record LNAC01000217.1, read on the forward strand.
GTAGAAACCAGAGACCATGCCCCACAGCAGAGCCCCCACTGCACATAGACAAACCCTGCTCTCATACCCAACCATCAGCAGGCTACCCTGCCTAGGCCCCCTCATAAACAGGTCCACGCCGTTACCTCCTTTCCCTTCAGTGACTCTGTGAAAGAGAGTGCCCCCTAACACAGATGGGGAAACTGAGGCCCAGCAAAGTCAAGGAAATCCCCAGTAGTAAGTACTAGAACCAAAATATGTAGCCATGTCTTTCTGACCACAGAGCCTGCCTTCCTGGCTCCCTGTTTGACTGTCTTTATAGAAGTTTTCTGCCTGTTTGGTGAAATGGATCTGGAAACTTCCTCGAGTTGCTACCTGTTACTGCCCGCCTGCACACACACAGGTCTGCACCCTAGACCACAGAGAAACCGGACATGTTTGCTACCGACCAAGTACACCTCTCACATTCCCCTCACTTACATCCAGACGGGAATGCTCAATTCCAGTCATGGAACACGTTTGCTTTGTACCTGCCTCTGACAGACAGCGGATAGCCAGGTTGTGATCTCTGTAGCAACCAGAAGGGGCTCCCTGCTCTCCCTGCCTTCTCTGTTGGTAGTCTGACTGATGACTCCTTGAACAGGGAACAGAGTCCGTCCTTCTATAGTGAGCATTGTAAAGTGGTTGGGAACCCTTGATTTCTGGTGGTGGGGGGTACTGTGGTGGTGTCATCCCCTCCCCCCTTTGCTGTGAACAGGAAGGAAGGAACTACCCCTTTAAAATCTGCTGGCGATCTGAATATAAAACTCAAAAGCAAGGAGAAAGAAGTTCAGTAGAGGATGTTATGTGTAAAGGGGAAGTAAATGACATCTGTATTACGGATTTCAAGAGGATGGCCAGGATATCTCACGTACATTCTTGCTCCTTACCGGAGTCCTTCTCGGGGCACAGCCCCCGAAGAGAGTGTGGCTCCATGTGACTGTGCTTCAGAGGCTGGGGGGTAGGGCTTACCTTCAGGAACAATATTTACCTACTCGTCCCTCCATCTCAACTATTTACAACATTTACACGAAGCTTACCGTGTGCCAGGCACAGTACTCAGCCAGCACTTTAGACATTTTTATTTCTTAAAACCATTTTATGAACCAGGCACTACTGTTGCAACCATTTTACAGAGGAGGAAGCTGAGAGCCAGAGAAGACAAGTAACTTGCCCACAGTCATGGAGCTGTTAATTGCCAGAGCCGGGATTTGAACTTGAGCAGGTTGGCTCCAGAGTCCACGTCCTAGAGTACTGGCTGCGTCCCAAGGCTACAGCAACCCTAGCACAAGCAAAGGGCCATGATTTCTACTCATATTTTCAACTTAAGAGCGAAGGTAGATAGAATAAACACATAGGAAAATAGTATGAGGATTTAGCCAACGAGAAAAACAGTATATACGTCACGTATTTACTAAACAGTTCTGAGTCCCCAGGGATAAATCCAAAGTAGCCTTGCCCTTGAAGATTTTTATGTCTAATCGGGGAGAGAGATAAATAAACAAAAACTGGGATTGAGCATGAGAAGTCACTGGCAGCCTGCACAAGAGAGAGTGGGAGCCTGTAGGAGTGGTACCAGCTGTGACTAGGCAGGGGGTCAAGGATGGCTCGCTAGAGGAGGGGAGGGACAAAGCAGACATGGCAAGGCATGGATGTGGGCAAGGGTGTTGTAAGTAGAGCATGTGGGCAGAGGCCCAGAGGTGAGAGGCCATGCCGCCCAGCCCCAGAAGGGTGGAGCCCCCCACAGGTAGGTCAATGAAGGCAAGGTCCTCATCCCTCTTTTGTCACTACTACAAGGCCACCTGCTAAGGCTCTGGAACAACCTCCCAACCCCTCCAGCTCCTGGATTTCATGGTGTCAGTAGAAGCTTTGTTCTCAAGGGACTAGCTGCCCGAGTGTCCCCACATCACCAGGCTCCTTACTGCTGTCCTCGTAATGGAGCTCAGTAGTGACTGTGATAACAGTTTGCAAGAATGTGTCTGAAGCAGCAGATGGATGTGTTTGTTGTCCAAAGAATTCATGACTTAGAGGCCTAATGGTCCCATTTTTCCCCATGTTCTTTGTCTCATTCCCCTCATTCAGCTTCTCATCCAGGGATTATTCTTTGAGAAGAAATCGGAGGCTGGAGATGGGAGCTGGGAGTCAGGCAAGGAAGTAGCTCTGAATTCCGGGGCCCCAGGGCAGAATTGTGGAAAGAAACCTGTTAGTCGCTGGCCTCGGAATGCGCTAAGGGCGCCTCTTCTCATGTCCATGTGTGCCCAGCGCTGAAAGGGCTGCTTTCCGCCCAAACTACTTAATTAGATTTATTGTTCACATGAGCTGGGAAGTGGTCCCAAGCCATCGCATTAGTTAGCAGATAGATAGTGGCAGTTAGAAAGGAGGCATGAGAGCTCAAGTCTCGGCCTTGCAGAGAGGTGACTGAAATCAAACCACCAACCTGTTGAACTAATTAATTTTTATTCTAGCTCCTTTTTGTTTTTTGAGTTTTTTATTTCATGGACAGTTGAAGATGAATAAGGCCCATGAGAGGCTGCTCTGCTAGATGAGGTCTTCTGGCTCTTGGTCTGCTGAGGGATTTCTTCAGTGTCCCAGAGGGGCTAGGATGCTGGCGTGCTCAGTGAACACATTGCCGCTTGGGAGTGAGGCAGCCGCTCTGGGTGGCATGGTGACGAGAGGGGGGCCAGCTGGCACCTGCTTCGGAGAGTGCTTATCCTGGGAACTTCTTACCTGATTGGCCAGCGTGTTCCTCCATGTGCTGGCAGGTGCTCCTGGGGCACACAGCATACCCGCCTCACCTCTAACTACCTCCTGTTCACAGTACGTCAACCCAGCCTTTGAAAGAATGATGGGCTACCACAAAGGTGAGCTGTTGGGGAAAGAGCTTGCCGAGCTGCCCAAAAGTGATAAGAACCGAGCTGACCTTCTTGACACCATCAACACATGCATCAAGAAGGGCAAGGTCAGTGAAAGAGATCTGCAAACCCCACCCCGATGCTTCCCCCCCCCCAATGAGCTCTATGTCATGTCCTTAAGATTAGTTCTCCTCCTGACATGGTAATTCAGTGAAAGATCTCTTATGTTTGCAAGATGAGTCAATTGTTGGGTTAATTTTGGATCCCAAACAAATGTGGTCCTTAACGGTGCTATAGAGCCTGATGAGTTTGCATCAGGAGAGTTTATCCTTGGGGTGAAGATAGCCCACCCATCATTGCTGCAGTATCGTTCCTGACTCTGAGCAGGGCTCCCCCAGACAGCTGTCGTGTTGTTGGTGTGTCCAGGGCCGTGAGTGCCATAGGCATCTTTCCCAAGCCCTCCCCTCCTGCCGCGGGAGCTCCCGGTGCATTGTCTGTTAAGCATTCGGAATGCTCGCTCATATGATTTCTCTCATCCTGCTTCCTCTGATGTAAGTAGTCAGATAAGCACTGTATTTGTTTAATGAGGGACCACTTTTTAGGAATAAAGTAAGTTTGGGTTTACATGACAGGCAACATCAATTTTTTAACAATAGGGACAGCGAGCCTGACTTATGGGAGAGAAGTCTTGGTAGGGTGCCCCACAGGACAGTAGGAAGAGGACAGGTTTCGAGGAGAATTAAGAGACAAGAATTTACAACTGCGTTCTCCACTTCCTAATGTGGACAAATTAGTTACATCCTCTGAGGCTTGGCTTACCTATCTGTAACTTAGGGATGATAATACCAAGCTCAGAGGTTGCTGTGAATATTTGAAGGAAGACCGTGTAAGAATCCCTGGACCTGGGGCTGCTACACCAGAGGTCTGAGAGTGGCAACTCTGCCCACTCATCAACTCTCTTGGGACCCTGGAAGACCAACCTGGACGTGGGCATGTTGTCTTTGGGGTCTTCGTGCATGGTGACCATGAATCTTAGGTAGTAAGCATTACAGTGGGTACAGTGATGGAGTGATTAGTGAAATGGTATTGCTCAACTTGACGAGACCCTCTGTAGAAGCAGCCATAAGCTTCAATGGAAGGATTTTAAGAGCTTTCTTTGTCTATGTAGGAGTGGCAGGGGGTTTACTATGCAAGACGGAAATCCGGGGACAGCATCCAACAGCACGTGAAGATCACTCCAGTGATTGGCCAAGGAGGGTGAGAGCGAATTTGTCAATTTCTTTCAGTTGAAGGGCTCGTGTAGGCATTGGGTTTGAATATGGAAATGCCAGTGTAAGCGTTAGAGCCCCAAACACAGTAGGTTGGGGCTGTGCAGAGGATATACTATGGACAATTCCACATGGCTGGCAAGGGTCGCCAGATATGGCTTTCCCTTCCTGTCTCTGCTCCTGTTGATGAGCTTTACAAGGCATCTCCCCAGCTGCCCACCTTGGCCTGATCATCTGTGGTTCCATGATCCCCATTACCCTCTGAAGGAGCTGTGTTTAGGCCTTCCCCCCATCATAGCAACAAAACAACAGGCTCGCTGGCCTGGGAGCCAGCCTTCTCTCCTGAGGGCAATAGGTCTGAATTAGTTCTCTTCGGGCTGGCTCTGGGCTTGTTCCACAAGGCAGAGAGCCCTGGAGGTCATGGTTACATAGAGAATGGTGTGTTTGACCAGAAGCTGAGGTGATCCGATTTCATTTCATCTCAAATTATCAGAGAAGACTTTTCAAGAAGGTAAATACGTAATTTCTTTTCCTTCCAGTTAAATTTTGTGAGAGGGTTTACAAAGCCAAACAGGATCTCCAAAGAGTGTATCACTGAGGAGCCTTTAGTAACTTTGGCTAGAAGGTCAACACTAGCTTCATAGCACAGTTTACAAGGGACACCTGCTGTCCTGTGATGTTTTGGAAGGAGAGGCATGAGTTGTCAGCCTGGTAACCAGGAATGGAAAGTCCTGCCTGTGACTCTTAGCACTACCTGAGCTCCTTCCAAGTCATTGGGTGGTTAGAAATCAAAACATTCTGTAAAGCGAGCAAAGTGCCTGGAAGTCCTTTCCTCTCCAATTTTACTTGTTTGGTAAGTTTTGAAATTGTTACCCCTCCGTTCAGAGACCACTGTCTTGTATTTCCTGCCATTTAGCTTCCCTCTGGGCGATGGGGCCCTGGCAGGCCTGACAAGGGCTATGAGCACAGAGCGAGGCCTCCTGGGTCCCCTTGGCATGGCCATTTCCAGCAGCAGAGGCCATGATGCCTGTCACGTTGGTATTATCATCATCCTTAGACCGTCTTCTCAGAAAACTTGAGCTAAGATGGCCTCTGTGTGTGTGACCAGAATTCTTAGGTAACGAAGGCAGAGGAGACACTGTTGCTTGGTAATTTATCTCAGAATGAATTTTTCTGATATTTCTGATTTTACAGGTAAGAGAGAAGTGTTATTTTCCCCCCACTTATAGGCAGTGTCCTATCAGAGGGAATTGTTATTAAATGTAGGTAAATTTCACCGCTTCCTGTTTAGCGAAGCTCATTACAGAATAACTGGTATTTTCTATGCTCTCTTCAAGGGTCTTCTAGAGAAAGTTGAATCAAAGGAAGAGAGACAGGAGACTCTTTCCTATTCCTATAAAGTCTCACATAACCTTCTGGAATTACTGGTTCCACTCTCAGTAGAAAAATCTAGAACTGATTTTTGTGCCAGGCTGAGGCAGCTGTAGTCTCTTTCTGGTGTCCCTTGTGGTCATGAGCAAGACTGTAGGCTGTTTTGGGATTCTGTCCGTAACCTTGAATTAAGACGAGTTTTCTCTGCCTGAAAAATGCCCTCATTGCGGTGACCATGCTGTGGAAGAATATGGACTATTAACGTAAGAACAGTGGCCATGTAATTTGGTCGTTGTCCAAATGAGTCTTCTGCTTTTTCTATCAGCTGTTAAAATTATTAGTGTCAGTGGAATTAAAACCAATTTTGTCTGGAGTAGCCTTTCATCCTATCACTGAAGATACCTAGGAGACAAGCTTCAGGAGTCTGTTGCAAGATGAAATACCCATTAGGAAAGTGCTTCTGAGCCAACTGTGACTAATAGCGAAGCCTGGTTTCTGAAGCCATGTGTGGGCTCTGTATGAAAAATGGGTTTTCCATAGACCGTGTTTTGTTCGACATTTAAATCTGCCCTAGAAGGGACCCTGGGAGTTTGCTTTAAGAAGCTCTGTTGATGTTTTCATTTGCTGATTTGTTGAATCATCTCCTATCTGACTCACTAATAACTGATCATTTATGTTATTAGGAAAATTAGGCATTTTGTCTCGCTCAAGAAACTGTGTTGTACCACTGACAATAATAAGCAGGTATGTTATTCAGTTTCCTTCTTGTGCTTTGTCAGCTTGACCACGCATTACTTTCCCACCACTGTTCTCAGCTTGTCTTTCTCACAGCTTTCTGCAGGTTTCAATTTAGGTTTATGGCAAAATTAGGCTCCTTTAACAAATAGTTAAAAAAATTTCCTGCGAACTTCTGCTGCCTTATTAGTAATGCACATCAGTTATGATTTAGCTTGCGGCCCTGCAACTAAAGTATAATATATTTTATGAGAGCATAAAATTCTTCTTCTAAATAAAAACTGTTCTATTTTTTCNCTGTTCTGTTTTTTCTATCTTAATTTCTTAAATGAATGAAAAGCATATATGTGTTTGAGCATGTCACTCCTACAGAGTTCTATCAAAAGCAATCGTTCCAAGTTAGTAAAAATTAGTACTATGAGCACTATTTGTTTTTACCATTACATTATGTAGAATCATACATTAGAATCGTGTTTTCGGGAGTAACAGAATTTGAGTAAGTTGCTGTTTTGAAGAACTTTGAAAGAGTTTTATCATAGAGAGTAATGTTGATACTTGTATATTTTCCTTTTTAATTATACTTTTAATACTGGATTATGTGTATTTTCATTCATGCTTTAAAATTTATTGGTTAAAAAGTACTGAAGAAGTGTAATTACCAGTGATCTATGTTTGAAAACACAGAATATGGCCTTTGGTGTGTATGGAGATTTTAAAAGAAGGGATAACATCTCAAAAGGATATGGAGGTCTTTGGGGCATAATACCTTTTAGGGGAGCATGTCGGGGAATTGGAAAGCGTAGGATCAGACAGTAGAGGCTGGAGGCAAGGAGTGGAAGTGCTGGGTGATGGGACCAGTGGATGGCTGGGCTCACCCCCCTTGAGTAGGCAGCTTCCGGAGGGGAGGTGGGCGTGGGCGCCGCAAGTCTGTGCACGACTTTCAGTTGGTGTCTCATTCCATCGAAGGTACCCATGCCTCACACTTAAAAAAAAAAATGATTCAATGCTTGTATCAAATCAAAGTGATCATTGCAAATGATCACTACAATAAGTCAGGTTAACATGAATCACCAGACATAATTATAAAATTTTTTCTTGTGACAAGATCTTCTTTTGAGACCTATTCTCTTAGCAACTTTCAAATTTACATTACAGTGTTAATGATAGTCACTGTGCTGTGCATTATATCCCCATGACTGACTTATTTTAGAAGTGGAAGTTTGTACTTTTGACCCTCTTCACCCATTTCACCCCCCCCACACACACACACCCCACCTCTAGCAGCCAACCTGTTCTTAATATCTTTATATTCAGGTTTTTTAAAAAACGATTTTATTTATTTGACAAAGAGATCACAAGTAGGCAGAGAGGCAGGCAGAGAGGGGGAAGCAGCCTCCCCACTGAGCAGAGAGCCCGATGCGGGCCTCGATCCCAGGACCCTGAGATCATGACCTGAGCCGAAGGCAGAGGCTTAAACTACTGAGCCACCCAGGTGCTCCTATATTTGGTTTTTGGTTTTGGGTTTTGATTCTACCCATGTAGATCATGGGTATATTGTACCCATGTAGATGTGTAAGTGATACCATATAGTATTTGTCTTTCTTCATCTATCTTATTTCACTTAGCATAATGACCTCAAGATTCGTCCGTGTTGTCACAAATAGCAAGATTTCCTTCTTTCTGATGGCTGAATAATGCTCCTTTGTATATATTTTCCACGTTTTCTTTGTCCATTCATCCATCAGTGGACACTTAGGTTGATTCTGGGTCTTGGCTGTTGTAAACCGTGCTGCCGAGAACCTAGGAATGCATATATCTTCTCAAGTTCGGGTTTTCCTTTCCTTTGGATAAATAAATGTCCAGGAGTAAATTGCTGGAACATATGGTAATCCCATTTTAAATTTTTTGAGGAACCTCCACAGTGCTGTGCTAGTGTACATTCCCACCAGCAGTGCATGAGGGTTCCCTTTTCTCCACATCTTAGCCATACTTGTCATTTCATATCTTTTTTATATTAGCGTTCTAGCAGAGCTGAGTGGATACCTCATGGTGTTATTGATTTGCATTGTCCTGATGACTCGTGGTGTTGAGCATTTTTGCATGTACCTGTTGGTCACCTTTATGTCTTCTTTGAAAAAATTTCTATTGAGATTTTCTGCCAATTTTTAAGTCAGATTTTTTTTGTTGTTTTGTTATTGTGTTACATGAGTCCTTTATATACTTTGGATATTAATCCCCTAACTTGATAGGATTTGTGAGTATTTTCTCCCTTTTGGTAAGTTCCCTTTTTATTTTGTTGATAGTCTCCTTTGCTGTGCAGAAGATTTTTAGTTTGATGATAGTCTCAATTTTTTATTTTTCTTTTGTTGCATTTGCTTTTGGTGTCATACCTAAAAAATCATAGCCAAGGCTCATGTCAAGGAGCTTAGTCCCTGTGTTTTCTTCTAGGCATTTTGTTGTTTCAGATATTATATATGTTCAAATATTTCATCCATTTTGAGTTGATTTTTCCGTATGGTCTAAGATGACAGCCCGGTTTCATTCTTTTGTATGTGACTGTTAAGTTTCCCCAGTACCATTTATTGAACAGACTATCCCTTCCCCATTGAATATTGTTGGTTTGTCATAAATTAATTGACCATATATATGTGGGTTTATTTCTGGGCTCTCTATTCTGTTCCATTGATCTGTGTGTCTGTTTTTACACCAACACCATACTGTTGGGATTCCTATAGTTAGTGATGTAGTTTGAAATCAGGGAGCTTCATGCCTCCAGCTTTGTTCATCTTTCTCAAGATTGATTTGTCTATTCAAAATAGTGTAGAACAGCGAAGGGAATTGTGCTTTTTCTTAAGATTTAGTCCAACATAAAATGCCTCTTTAAACACTGAGAATTTCATCAAGAATCAGGAAGCTTTCCCTTAATATCATTGTCACATAGAAAGGCAAGTCCTTGGGGACCTCTGGGAAAGGAAGGGACTTGACTTTCATAGAAAAATAAATTCTCCCGGCAGCAAAGTTGACACATTCTAGGAGGAAGGATGAGGTCTACGTGAGAGATGACACGGGTAGAGGGAGAAGGGTAGGACATCCTGGTGTCTCTTCAGAGACAAACTGCTTGAACCCAAGCAGTGCAAGCCAGCCTGTCACAGGAGGTGAAGCTGCTGTACAGGGCACAGCTCCTTCATGCTCACGCCCATTCACACTCACGCTCATTCACATGCACGCCAGAAATAAGCCAAGTACAGTTCACGTCCAAAATCAAGCAAGGCCTTCCCCTACCAACCTAGGTTTGCTTTTCCTTCTTCCTCTCTTTATCGGTCAGTCAGACCCCCAATCTCCTTGTCACCAGTCTCTCTGCGACCACGTGTCCCCCAGTTCTGCCTGTCCTTCACAGTCCATCCTGCAGAATGTCAAGGGCCCTCCCCCTCCTCAAGCCCCCAAGTCCTTTCTTGGCTGCATATCACCCCCACTGTTACCATGGCCATTTGTGTGCTGAACTGCCCTCTCCTCTCCAGTGGGGTTGCCAGCCTGTGCTTGTCTCCGTGAGCCTCTCCTGCTTGGGGTACAGTAGGTCCTACAGCTGTGGGTTAGCTTGAATGGAATGGAAGGTCAAGGTCCTGGTTTCCTGTCACCTTCCCACCCTTCCTGCTTCCCAGAGAAAGGAGGCAGTCCCTTAGTGCAGGACTCAGGGTTGCAGCATCACAGGGCCACCTCTTTTCTGATGCTCTAAATAGAAACGTCTTTACTGCCGTGAATTAGCTGCTGTTCTGAGAAGAGTGGAAACGCAGAGCTCAGATACCCTGAGCCATTGACGTCACCTCATGGTGCTGCACAGGCCTGGAGAGACACTTAGATTTTCCAATAACAAAGAATTTTTATGTCTCTGGCTAGCCGCAGTGTTTTTCCTCCTCATCTAAGGAGGCTGAAGTGAATGGTGATGGCTCTGTGACGGCAAGGGCTCCCCAGAGGGTTGGAGCAGCCTGTCTGAAGGCGGCTCTGGCCATGCTGCTTTCTGGGGTTTAGCCTTGACGTCAAGATCCGCCCATGGGTTTGCATTTTAACAAGGAATAAAATTGTAAGCCAGGGTGCTGTCTCCTGGTAGTGCTTGTCATCCGCAGAAATCCCTTTCTGTGTGAGCCCTGTAGCTTTTTGCCAAGGGGCTGCAAGAGCTCAGGGAGGTTTGTCGGCCGTAAACACCGCCTTCCTCCCCCACACACTTGCCCCCCAAATATGCCAGGGACAGTCTCTGCCCCAGATGCTGGGGGTCAGAGACAGATCAACAGGATACATTTTTAGAGCATGGCGTGGAGGGCTGGGAACCGAGAGCAGGAAAAGCATGGAACACAGGACCAAAGGAGACTGGCTAGAATTTTTTTAGGTGTCATCTAGGACAAAGGGCAGCAAACTACACCCTCCAGGCTGAGTGGTTGGTTTTGAATGTAAAGCTTTATTGGAATACAGCCACACTCTTTGTTATGTTGTGGTCGCTTTCATACTACAACAGAAGACAAGTTACTGCAGACACTTTGTGGCCTACAAAGCCTAAGATGTTTACTCCCTGGCCCTTTACACAAAAAGTTTGCCAACCGCTCTTCCAGAGGATGATTTTCTTTTTGGACTACTCACTCGACTAGGCCCGAGACAATCTGACTGGGATCCCAAAAGTGGTGCCCTCCACGCACACACACTTCTTTGGATCCTTTGCCTTCGTGCCACCCCTGCACCCCGGTGCAGAGCCTGTCTCAGCCCTTTATATCAGTAAGACACAAGGACCTGTTCCCTTAAGGCTTTTGCCTTTTCATGCGGTCTAAATCCAAATGCATGACTCAAAGTGGAATTTCGGGGACCTGCTATCATGGTCCAGGGGTTAAGCTCATATAGGGAAAGGAGACTTCTAGATCCCGACTTCATACTAGCCTCTCCTAAGCTGGCCTGGTCAAAGCAGAGGGGCCTCCCACCTGCATACCTGGACACCTACAGTGTCACCCTTGGTGCGTTCCCCACTCTTGCGTTTTCCTCCAAGCCTCGGCCATGGGGTTACAGAGAGCACAGCACTCCCGAAAGCCAGCGAGCCCACGGCAGGCGTGGAGCCTGGCAGAGAGGATGCAAAGCCATCAGGCAAGAGGGCAGGGTGCAGCTGGCCGTGTTGTGTCCTTGGAGTTGGCTCCCCTGGGCCCTCTTCCCGTGGATGGAGGACTCCAGGCCATGGAGAAGCCCCAGAGAGTGTGGAGGGTGCCTGCACTGTAAGAGGAAAGCATTCGTTTATGTGAAGTCGGGGAGCACGGACAGCCCATGAACAGCTCCAGAAAACATTCCCTGTTGTACTGCATTAGGGCAGGGGAGGGCCTGTGACCAGGCTCAGCGGAGGCCTGCTGCTTTCTGGCAAATCAGCGTTCCAGGGCAAAGGCTGAGTGAGAACAGAGCGAGAGCAGTCTGACCTGCATTTGGCACAGGAATTTTCAGACCCAGGACAGGTTTGGGGGGAAGAGGTACTTGATTTTGAAATTCTACTGACAACCTCTACATCCTCATTTTAGGGAAGAAAAGGTGTTTCCGCAATGAGAAAACCGGGAAGGACCTGATGTCTGAATGAAGAGTAGCTATTGAACTTGAATAAGTGTGGCTTAATGGAAAAACTTGTTTCTTTTATTGCAGACTGATGGGAGCATGGTCAGAGCCTAACCTCAGTCTGGGGAATGAATGTTCGGGGTGGTCATTGCTTTATTTTTTTAAAACAGGTTGATTGATGAGAGAGAGGGTGGCAGTGAGGGAGAGAGAAAGCAGACTCCGACCTCAAGGTGGACTTGATGTGGGGCTCGACCGCACAATTCCGAGATCATGACCTGAGCTGAGATCAAGAGTTAGATGCTAAACTGATTGAGCCACTCTGGTGCCCCTTGGGGCGTGGGGGGGGGGTCATTGCTTTGAAAGCATGTTCACCTGTGTCACCTGTTTGAGAAGAGTAGGATCAGAAATGGGAGCTGAATTGTCCGAGTTGGCTGTGATGGAAACTTGCTTTGAGATCAGTTTTGGGGGGTTCATTCATATTTTGTTTTATTGTGTGCTATTTAATCTTGAAATTGTAAGGATTAGGAAAAAGTAGAGCTTTACTACAGTAATAATGTACATGACTAAGCCTGTGAGAAGTGCCTAAAACAAGTTACAAAGGGTGTAGAGAGGCAGGGAGTAAGAAGGGGAAAAGCACAGGTTTTCAGGTTTGTGAGGCTTTGTGTGGGGAGGGAGGGACTGGGCCCTGAGGAGGGGAAACACAGTGGGAAGTAGAAAGGAATCAGATTAGGCTCAACTTTGGAAAGAATGATTAGAATGGACCAGGCCCCTATGTAGTTTGTGGGTAGTGAGTTCTTCCCCAAGGGAGGTATTCAAATAAATTAAGCTCTCAGGAGGAAAAGCTGTATGGGGAGGTCACTCACTGGCCAGAGGTTAGATGAGATCAGTGGTTCTCCAAGTGTGGCTCCCTGGACCAGCAGCAGTCCTGGGAATTCACCAGAACTGCAGAGTCAGACCTCCAGAACCAACACTGCAAGGGCAGGGCCCGGACAATCTGTTTTAACAAGGCCTCCACATGGTGCTGATTCACTCTGAAGTTGATGAGCTATTGGACAAGATAAGTGGCTGCCAGGCTCTGATACTCTGAACTCGGATCACTGGTTCATGGATAGGGTATGTTCTGGTTAAATCTAGTCAGAAAAGATTTTTTTTCCCTTCTGGCCATCCAGCCCTCCCCTCCTGAGTACGGGGATCCTGACCCCCACTGCTCAGGATGTCGTGTTGCAGAGGACCCCCAGCTCTGCTCCAGCCATGCCCAGCCTACGCCCTAGACCTGCATGTCCAGTCATGACATGTGGCTCATTAGAGAAGTGCTTCAGGTAGAGACCGCATGCTCCGTTTCAGAGTCTGAGTATGAACAATAATGTAAATTCTCGCATTGAAAGTATCCTAGTCTTGTATTGATGACATGTGACAATATCTTGTATATAGTGTACCTAAAACAGTATTAAAATTAATTTTTCCTGTTTTTACTTTCTAATATGGTTACTAGAAAATGTACAATTCCACACCTGGTTTGTATTTGTAGCTCACATAGCATTTCTGTGGGAGAGCTGGTCTACCTGTTCCTTCTCCTGTCAAACCTTACCCTGAATCCCGCTTCCCTTTGACAGGGGCCAGGGGCCAATGAGCTGTGTGTATAGTCTCGTTAGTGCCCGTGAGCCAGCAGCAGACAGCTTCCCACGAGATGAAGCTGGGATCCATTCTCCAGGCCTCTAAGGATGCTCTCCCTATTATGGGAAGATGATCTGATGGGTGCTTAAGCAGACCTTTAGGGAGCATTTTTGTTTGGGGAGGTGTGGGGCACCTTTCATTCATTCTCAAACTATGGCAGAAAGTTAGCTGTCATTTTTAGAGCTTCTCGATGGACAGTGGGAGCCCAGGTGCCTTGTCTGTGCCTGCCCACTGTCCCCCAACCCCGTTCCCGTTTCCCAGTCCAACATCAGCCTGCTCTTTGGTCTTTGCCCTTCACTACCCCTAGGCCTCAACTCTCCCCATATTTACCAACTTCAGTTCCCCTAATCCTTTCGTTCCTAGTGGGTGGCTTGACCAATAGGCTTTTCATGATTTGTGGACTTGTCCTCCAGGGTGTGGCACAACAGGGTCCTTAATACTAAGACAGTCTGATAGCTCATGGTGTTCTCTATAAAACAGAAGAAGTGGCTGGTACAGGCAACAAGGGGAGACAGCACCCAGAATCACGGGATGGTTTCTGCTCACAGCTCATCCCTACTGATAAAAAAGTTTGAATTTGTTCTACGTGCCCAGTAGTTGAGATCCATCTCATGTTTTTAGTGGCATCAACTGTTGGCAGCTTCCTTGTCCTTCAGGACTCGACCCAGCTTCTCCTCCACGAAAACTTCCAGAGCCTGCCAGCCATGTCTCCCCCATGCCTGCCATGAGGTGACGGTGATGCTTCTCTTTTGCATCACCTGTCGGACTGTTAGTCTTACCCTGCTGTGGCTCAGTTCTCACCTGGGAGGAGGGACGCCACTGTGTGTGCCCATAGACATCCAGAGATTATTTTGAAAACTAATTTTTTCTCCCTAACACAGTAGTCTTTGGCCAGCCGAGGAAATTAAAGATGAAGCTTCTGTCTAGTCCCAAATCAGTATTATGTGTAGAGTGCTGATCTCTCTGGAGCTAATATGTCTCACATGCTTTTATCTATTTTCCATGTTTTTCCAAGGCACTCATCCAAGTCTGACTTCTTCAAAGGAAGTTGGAGAGAAAGGGAACTACGGTTGAAGCCACGACCTCATTTAACCCTGGAAGTGCCTATTCACATTTAGAAATGTTTTTTTGTGTCCTCAGCGTATTAGTATGATGCTGAGTTTATGCACGTGGACTTGACTCACAGTAGATGCTCCAAGTATTTGTCAATGTATTTGCTAAAGCCACTAAGTAAACAAAATTTTTCCGTTTAGTTTTAGTCCACATTTACATAAAGCTATTTAAAGAAAGTCCTCTGATGTTGCAAGACCACCTTTTTCCTGAGAACCACGTTGGAGCTTCCAAACCCTGAGCAGACAGAAATGGGGTACCTGCTGTGTGTCTGAGCGTGCAGGGGCTCCGTGGATGTCCCAGCAGGGAGCAAGGATGGGCAGGGACACTGAGGATGCAGCAGTGGGAATACATTGGTGGGAAGGTGTTGTGGCAGAGGAGAGGACAGATGCAGCTTCATGGCTGGCCTTGCGGGCGGCTGCCATGGCCACTCACGAAGGGCTTCCGGGAGGGCTGCTGGGGTCTGAAGCTGAGAGGGAGTTCTCTGGCTCTGACGAGGGGGAGGGTGAACCCGGAATGTTCCGGGCATGCAGACCTACTCTGAGCACAGTCGGGGAGCAGGTAGACACAGGTGCCCTCACCCGTCGGAGCGGCTCGGGCCTGTGTGCAAGTGATGCGGTTCCTTTGCACTCTCCACACTCTCCTGTCCTCTCTGTCACCACGGTAGGTCTTCAGCCCATGTTGGGGACAGACAGGAGGATGGGAGAAACAAAGGGAAGGGAAAGTCTGAGGTGCCAGTCAGGTTTTCCACTGTGTGAAACAGTCGGGACCTTCTCACAGCGGTAGCTCAGCCCCGCTCCGAGGGGGAGGCGTCGGCATGCAGAAGACCCAGTGTGACTTAAGAAAGATGGGTTTGGTAACGGGAATAGACACATTAGAGACCACTAGGATTTAAAGAGGAGACACTATGTTGGCCTTGGAGGAGAAGGGACTTTTTTTTCCTCCTAAATTTAACTGAACTTCTAAAGGCTGCATTTTTATTGATTTGTCACTCAGGCTATGGGAAGAGTCTGCTCACTGTGCAGACTTAGACTAATTGAGCCCAAGAGACTTTCACATTATCTCTTAGACCTGATGGTTAAAGGTTTTATTTACTTACTATTTTTATGCAGTTTATGGATATTAGCACTATCTGGAAATTTTTTGTTTTCCGAAGGAACAGTTGGTGGCTGACTCCTCAGAAGGAATTAATTTNAGTTTTATTTACTTACTATTTTTATGCAGTTTATGGATATTAGCACTAGCTGGAAATTTTTTGTTTTCCGAAGGAACAGTTGGTGGCTGACTCCTCAGAAGGAATTAATTTACTTCACGTTGAGAAATTCTCAGTTGTGGGCATGCGTGGCCTAAGCTGGGCATTCATTCATCGCTGGAGTATCAGTTGTCCCCGGGCACTCTGGCCCAGCGGAAGTCACAAGGCCGGATGAGGCTGAGGCGCCAGGTTTCTCCCCACATCCGCTACTGCTGAAATCCTTGGGTGGCCGATGGGACCCCCGCATCCAGTCAGTCACCCTCACCCTAAACCGGGGGACCCCTTCTGCATGCTTCCTTTCTTGCGTCCCCCTGCATCCTAGAAGCCACTTAGTTTGATGAGTGTGTGTGTCGTCCTCACAGCTCTTGACGCCGTGCCCCTCTTTTCATCCCGCTGTAAGTTCCGGTTGTCTTGCTCCAGCTTCCGGTCTACTCTCTGCCTCCATTGTGAGATGGCACCAGCTCATGCAGGCTCCGTAGAGCCGATGGTTTAATTTTCTATGTGAGCAATTAATTTTCTATGTGAGCAAATACACACTCAATTGTGTGTATATATGAGCAAGTTGTTAAACCACCCATTATTAAACATTTAAATTACAGAAACATGCCCTTCAGTCTTTCAAAACTAGTAAGTACTCAAAATCCATCACTTCTACAGTGTGTTACCACACTGTACTATGACCTGTGTTCTTGAGGTCGACCTTTGTTTCATCTGTGTGACAGAAATACCACACAAAGCTGAGCTGCTGGGGTCAGTGACATCATGTCGGTAACTTCTAACAGCCAGGCTGGGAGTATGTTTAGACCAGAAAAATTGACATACTTTACAAATCAGGACTTCTTTTTTTTTTTAATTTTTTAGGCAAAACCTGTTCAGGTTATTATTTAAGTGCTCCTTTTAATACCCTTGCATTGAAGACAGACAATGAATGGGCACCCCCTCCCTGTCTGAGCAATGTTTATGTATGCATATGTTAGCTATTTTTGTCTTGAAATTCATTCTATGACAACATGAACCCATAGTAAATTCTGAACAGAGAAACTCACTAGGGAAATAGGATCAGGAAAGATATGTTTGAGTGGACAAAACCCAAAAACTTTTAAACTGTATTTTGGGCTTAATCTAGATCACAGTACATCTGTATTGGCTCAGCTTTTTTTTTAATTGAAGTAGAATTGACATATATAATATTGTATAGTTTTAAGTGTATGGCATAATGATTTAATATAGGCATGAATTGCAAAATGATCTTCACAGTAAATTTAGTTAATATCCTTCACCACACAGTTAAAGTATTTTTTCTTATGAGAACATTTAAAATCTACTCTCTTAGTAACTTTCAAATATGCAGTGTTGTTAATCTTAGTCACCATGCCATGCGTTACATCCCCAGGACTGACTTATAACTAGAACTTTGTATCTTTTGACCAGCTTCACCCAGTTCACCCACGCCCTGCTTGTAGTAGCCACCAATCTGTGCTCTGTATCTATAAGATCGGGGTTTGGTTTGGTTTGTAGATTCCACATACAGGTGGGATAAAATGGTGATATGGGGGTTTTCTCGCTCTGTCGAGCTTATTTCATGTGCCATACTACCTCAAGATCCATCCATACTGTTGCAAATGGCAAGATTTCCTTCTTTTTTTCAATTGTGTATATATATGTGTATATATATATATATATTCCCCATTTTCTGTATCCATTCATCAGTTGATGGACGCCTAGGTTGTTTATATATATTGTATATTTAATTGGAAATAATGCTACGTGAACAGGGGGTACAGATATCTTGTCAGAGAGTGATTTCATTTCCTTCTAGTAAAAACCCCAAAGTGGAATTTCCAGATCATATGGTAGTTCTATTTTTAATTTTTTGAGTAACCTCCACACTGTTTTCCATAGCGGCTAAACCAATTTACATTTCCAACAGCATAAAAGTGTTCCCTTTTCTCCACATCCTCTCAAGCACTTGCAGTTTTTGTCTTTTACGTAATTACAGTTCTAACAGGTACGAGTTCATATCTCACAGTGACTTTGATTTCTATTTCTCTGAGGAGTGGTGATGTTGAACATCTTTTCATGTACCTGTTGGCTATCTGTATGGCATTTTTAGATGTCTATCCAGATCTTCTGTCCATTTAAAAATCAGATTGTTTGTCATCAAGTTGTAAGAGTTTGCTATATATTTTTAGACGTTAACCCCTTATCAGATATGTGACTTGGAAATATTTAGTAGATTGATCCAGTAGATTGACTTTTCATTCTTAAACTTCATTCATTCTCAGACTTCTTAGTTTTCTGTAGTCCCAGTTGTTTGTTTGTTTTGTTGTTGTTGCTGCCTTTGCTTTTGGTATCACATCCAAAACACCATCACCTAGACAGATGTCAAGATCCTGATGTTCTGTTTTTTCTTCTAGAAGTTTTATGTTTTCAGATCTTATATTTAAATCTTTATCCATTTTCAGTTGATTTTTGTGTTTAGTCTAAGACAGTGGTGATCCGGTTTCATTCTTCTATGTGTGGTTGTCCAGTATTCACAGAGCATTAATTGAAGAGACTGTCCTTTCTTCATTATGTTCTTGGTTCCTTTGTCATACATTAATTAACTATATATTTATGGGTTTATTTCTGGGCTCTCTCTTCTGTTCCATTGACTTGGTGTTTATTTTAATGCCAACAATATACTGTTTTGAATACTATAGCTTAGTAATATACTTTGAAATCGGGGATCATGGTGACTCCAGNGAAATCGGGGATCATGATGACTCCAGCTTTGTTCTTTCTCAAGATTGCTTTGACTCTTTGGGGTCTTTTGTGCTTCCATATAGATATTAGGATTGTTCTATTCTGTGAAATTACCACTGGAATTATGACAAGGATTGCATTGAATCTGTAGACTGCTTTGGGTAGTATGGACATTGTAATGGTATTAATTTTTCCAGTCCAGGAGCAGGAAATATTTTCCCAATTATTTGTATCTTTCTCAGTTTCTTTCATTAGTGTTATACCTTTCCCAGTTTTCAGATTAAAGGGCTTCCACCTGCTTGGTAAATTTTTTTTTTCCCCATGAAAATGGAGCTTTATTGAGGTCTCAGGGCCTTGGGGCTCAGGCAGCGGCCACCCCGTGGGCAAAGGAAGAGCCGATGGAGGGGCTATATTTGACCGTCTTTTGGGGGTGCAGGTTGTTGGTATGGCCATACTTCCTGGTGACAGGAAGAGGTGACAGCATAGCTGGCGACAGCACAAAGGGGCAGGTGAACATAACATTAGCAGCAGATCATCTTGCCTTAGTCCTATTTCTGGGCCAGCTGGTGGAGGGAAGGCTTGATGATGCCACCCCCGAGGTGAAGCACCAAGTGCAGGGCGGACTGTTTCTGAATATTTTAGTCTGAGTGGGTGCAGCCATCCTCCAGCTGTTTGCCTACAAAAGTCAGACACTACTAGTCAAGCAGGATGCCCTCCTTGTGTGTTGGCTTTGACATTCTCAGTGATGTCACTGGGCTAGACCTCAAGGGTGATTGTCTTGTCTATCACTGTCTTGACAAAAATTTGCATCTCTGCATCTGCCACAAGGCCACTACCACCAAACCACTTGGCCACCTTATTGAAGAGAAAGAGCTTCCTTGGTTAAATTCATAGGTATCTTATTCTTTTTGATGCAATTGTAAATGAAATTGTTTTCTTAATATTTCTTTCTGGGAGTTTGTCATTAGTGTATAGAAATGCAACTGATTTTTGTGTATTTTTGAAATCCTGCAACTTCACTGAGTTTTTTAGTTGTAACAGGTTTTTGGTGAAATCTTTAAGGTTTTCTGTATATAAGATCATGTCATCTGCAAATAGTGACAGTTTTACTTTTTCTTTTTCCGTTGGGATATCTATCCATTCTCTTGCCTAATTGCTATGGCTAGGACTTCCAGTGCCATGTTGAATAAAAGTGGTCCCAGTAGTTGAGGGTGTGCCAAGACCTTTCAGTGTCCCACAGCAGAGGATCTTGGACAGAAGCAAGATGCAAGCTGATTAGAAGCCTTGTCCCTCAGGCAGCGGCTTTTAAAGTATGCAAATGTTCCTTTTCCAGGCTAAGATGAAAAGATAGACATTTCCCTCTGCTGTGTCTGCACTGTGTGCTGGTGAGGTAACAAGGGGGCAGGCAGTGTGTTAAGAAATATGTCTGTCTGTTACAGTCCTGTAGGATTTGTAAAAATAAGTCCCAGGGGCCGCTGGAGCTGGGTGATCAAGGGTTGTCCCTGGGTGACAGCCACAAAAACCAGGGTGCCATGTATGTGCACAAGCTCCTTTCTGGGCAATACCAGTGACATGAGGCGGGACAGAGGAAGAGTGAAAACAGTATCTGCCAGCCTCCCAGTCTCTGGAGTGTATTGCGGTCAGCCCATAGACGTGTGTTAAATTAAAAGCCTGCTGCTAGGGGAGCCTGGGTGGCTCAGTCAGTTAAACATCTGACTTCTGCTCAGGTCATGATCGCAGGGTGCTGGGATGGAGCCCTTCATTGGGCTCCTTGCTCAGTGGGGAGTCTGCTTCTCCCTCCCCCTGTTCATGTTCTCTTTGTCTCTCTCTCAAATGAATAAAATCTAAATAAATAAATAAAGAGAAGTCTGCCCCTCAAGCGAAAGCTTTTAAGATAAGCAAATAGGCCTCCTTCCCAGAGAGATTGGGTGCTTTCAGTTTGCTCTCTACACTGTGGGCCCAAAATGTTAGCCACCATGAGTCTGCATGAGCCTTTGAAGAACTATTAGTTCTCTCAGGCCTTGCGGGTCTCAAGGATGCAAGCCCCATTGGCTTACGAAACTAGATCTTTTGTGTGTCCATCTCTCAGGTGGAAGTCTTAAAAGATGTGGTGCCAGCTTTGGGGTTCAGCCCCTTCACAGAGATAGGCTGGAAATTGAGTTTCCTCCTGACCATGGGTTGACCCACTGGGGGGGTTGGGCTTATGGGAAGATTCTTTCTCAGCTTCTCCTACCCACTTTTCTGTAGGTTTTTTTCTTCCTCATTTGCCAGATGTATAGGTGTTCAGCTCATTTCTGGATTTCTTTCAGAGGTGATTTCTTTCAGAGGTGTGTCTGTGGGAGAAGGTAAGTTCTGGAATTTCCTATGTCCCCTTCTTAAACCTAAAAATCCCCAGGACTTATTTTTTGTTGATTTTCTAGACTTAAAAAACAGTGGTGGGGAAAATGTTAATAATACAGATTAAATTTAAATGCACATCCAATTTGTAGGAGTTTCATTGTGAATAGCAGAAAAAATTAAACACTCCTCCAGCATTCAGAAACTGTTACATGTTTCAGCAAAGAACTTGTTCACAGCATCAACAAATGAGTGGAGTTCCTATGCATCTGTTACAGTACTTTCATCTTACTGCTTAATGTAAGTGAAAACATCAACTCCTATTCGTGTTGAAACTCTACTCATTCATCAGTTGAAACCATTGCTAGGCTGCTCATACCAGAGGTCAGGAAAAAAGTCAACAAAAGCATTTGGTGAAAATCAATTGGCTGTATAGAATTTATGGTAAGAATATTGTATATTTTAGTATTTAGGAATTGCTTAATATCTTTTATGTCAAGTTGGCCAAATTTTTTTTTTAAAGGTCAGATGGAATATATTTTAGGCCCTCCAGTCTCTGTCACAACTAGCCCACTCTGCCACTGTGGCAGGAAAGCAGCCATCACCCAATCACGATATGGAAATAAATGCACCAGGCTATGGTATAATAAAATCACATTTACAAAACCAGGTAAAAATATATTTACAAAGTTCCTGGGTCATAGTTTACAGACCTCTTTAATCAGTAGTATTTACAGTAAACTTAGGTGTGGATATTTCTGCATTTTTTGGAGAGCCAGTTTTTAAACCTTGACTAGCATGCCATCCAGGCCACAGTCCCCATTCTGAAGGATCTCCAAATAGCTCATCATCGTCTAAAAATAATAAAATAAAATAAAATAGGGGGATTGGGTGGCTCAGTCAGTTAAGTGTCCAACTCTTGTTTTTGGCTCAGGTCTTAATGTCACGGTCATCAGTTGAGGCCCCACATTGGGCTCCATGCTGAGCATGGACTCTATGAAAACAAATAAATAAAATCACAGAATATCTTTTAGGAGCACACAAAGTGCTCTCTTATCCTGTCTCTGCCTACTGCCTATGTCATTCCCTGCCACTCTGGTCTGCCACACCAAGCTCCTTGTAGTTCCCGTCAATATACCCAGCCTTTCTGTCCCTCTGGGCACTGCACTTTTCCATCTGTGTAACCTGTTCTTCAGTCCTCCTATCCTCCCGGAGAACCGTTACTCACCTGATCCTGGTCATATTTCCCTGTGATTTTCCCCAACCACTCTTCCTATCTACAGAGGGCATCTAGCACTTCCCACACTGGACCCAGCTCATCAAGGGCAACATCCTGTCTCAGTTCCCTACCCCTCCATCTCCCACTGATGCTACCTGAACCCAGGAAATAGTTGATGAGTGGAGTTTGTGGAGGATCTTATATTTTAATAATGATAAGATGTATCATGTATTGAACATTTTGTATCCCTTATTATGCAAGTGCTTTTCATACATTAACTCCTGTAATAATCACTGCACCTCCGTGAGGTAGATGCTATGATCTCCATTCTACAAATGAAGAAACTGAGGCTTAAAGTGGTTAAGCAGCCTATCCATGTTTCACACTGGTTATATGTGGTAGAGTCAGGATTTAAGTCCTAAGTACTTAGCATATAGGAAAGAAATTAGAAATGTTAGGTACATGTCTCATGCAGTCACATGAGAGAAAGGCTACCCTTATTTGGGAAGCTGGGACCACTTGATGAAGAAGGTGTTGATTGAGGTCAGATAGAATTTATCCTTATAGAGAGAAGAATCCCATGCAGAAAAAGAGGGGCAACTAGAGACAGGAGAAGCAAGAATGGTTGGATTTGGCTTGATCCCTTGATGTCTTATAGCATGGGGGAGATGAAGCTAGGGGCGGAGCTGGGGCTTAGATGCTCAGCTGCCCACCTGCCTACCTGCCTCTGCCTAGATTCCTCTGATCATCCCTGTCCTCCAGGTGCTTCCAAGTCCAGAGCCATCCTGATGGGTGTCTGGCCTGGAGTAAATCAGACCATGTAGTCCCTGCTGCGACCCAGCCTCTATCTACTGATGAAATCAAGTTGATAGGAGCATTTGACAAGCCCTGCGAGAAGTTACAGCAGGGCAGTTTGGGGGTCTGTGTAGAATGCTAAGAGGGTGACGTAGCAAATTGTCTCTAGAGGATCTGTTGCCCTTTCCGTGGAGAGGCTGGAGCCTCAGACCTCTGTTGCTTGTTTAAGGCCATTGGAGCTCCTCATCCCACGTCCGGGTGGTCGATAGGCATTGTGTGTTGTCAGTTCTCATTGCGGCATTTCAAAATTTCTCTCCCCATTGTATTTTTGGAGTTATACAGCCAATTAGAACTTAAAACCCAGCCATGGTGGGGTTTCTGGCTGGCTCAGTAAAGCATGCAACTCTTGATTTGAGGTCGTGAGTTCAAGCCCCACGTTGGGCCTAGAGCTTACTTAAAAAAAAACAAAAACCATCCTTAGTAACTCAAGCATCTTTGCTGAAAGGATCTGTTGTTTCAACTGTAGTTAGAGCAGTGTTCATCCTGGAGGATTTTACTCAATCTTTTGGGCCTTCATTTATGTGGTGCCTTATTAGGGAATTTTTAAGAACAAAATTCCAGCAAGGATGGACTCCTTCAGTGCCATTGCTGAAAGAAGTGAGGAGGAGGTGGAGGAGGAGGAATAATTTGGAGGGTTTTCCATTAAACTCATTCCGCCCCATTCAGGATAAATTTGGGTCTTGAAGTCAACTTCTTGACCAGATTTCTTGAGTTTCTGGTGAGGATTTCAGAGCTCAGCTCCAGGAGACTGGAGGAAGCATATGCATTTATTCCTCTTCTTATTGACCATTTTGTACCTAAGCCCAGAATTACAATGTGAGGAGTAGGTTAAACGATAGTTTTCCTGATTATCTTAAGATGGCTGTAGAATGGTATGCTGAACAAGTGAGACCTTTGTACCTGGGGGTGAAAGGGAAGGAAGCAAAGGGCTTGGTCTCCACTGGTGCTTGTTTATCTTTCATTCTGAGCACAAACCGGGACTATGGTACTATGCGGAGAAATCAGAGGTGCAGCCTGCCTTCAGGTGGCTTTGAATCTAATAGAGTTTGGTGCGAAGTTTTTAGATCATTAGAACTGTCAAAAGGACCATGAATCTTAATTGCAGAGCCTTGGCCTTGGAGTTACAGAAGAAGTAAAAGACAGTTTCCTGCTAAGCAGGTTTTATCCCAGCCATGGAAATCCCTGTGGGAGGAATGTTCCCATCTATCCCCCAATTCCGGAGAGCAGCATCCCCGGAAGCTCTTGTGCTGCTCGGGGAGGATCATGGAAAGCTAATGCAGTGGTCCTCAGCCCTGGCAGCACACTGGAACTACCTGCTGAGTTAAAAACCAAACAGTACAGGGACTCCTGGGCCTCAGGGGCTCAGATGGAATGGGTCTGGAGTAGAAGCTGGGCATGAGCACTTTGGAGAGCTCCCCAGGGGATCCCAGGGTACTGGCAAGGTCAAGACCACAAGGCTAGAGAGTGAAGCCTCTGAGGTTTTTGGATCTGCCATGATTGGCTAGATGCGTCAAGGGAGGTTTCCTGCCAGACATTTTATAGAGGGATAGGAGTATGGTGTAACCAAAGAACCACAAAAGGGTAGGCAAGTGGAAGGATGGCATGTGTATAATTCACACGGGGACGACCAGGCCTCGGTGGGAACTGCCATGGGTGAGACCAGGTCTTTATCGTTTTTAGGACTCCTTCTTGAGCCCTGACCCATAGAGGGCACACAGAAAATGTGTGTGGAGTGAATGCTTTCACCCAGGGGGAGGGGAGCTGCCAGGATAGGGCAGTAGCAGGGGCTCCTGTGTGTGTTGATCCGCAGTCCATGTCTAGACTAGGGGGCACGGAGCATACCGTGGACTCAGTTCCAGCCAGTTGGCAGGAGGGGCTTCTAGAACAGGCATGCCTAGCTCTCTAGCTAACTGGGAAAAAATGCCGTCCCTGCTGGCTCCGTGAGCTCTGTGAGGAGAGGGGACCCTGTCTGTCTCTGGAGAAAACCCCCAGCCCCGAGCCCGGCATGTGGTGGGTGATGTTCTGCCCAGTTCTCGGTCTTGCCAAGGTTGGTCCCAGGCATGGGAGCTTCTGTCTTTGCAGGCCCTGACCTGAAGGCACTTCCTGGTTAGAGTCAGATTTGGGACACAGGCAACAGAAGGAATTCCACAGTCGACCTCCCAGGCCCTGCTATCCATTTCAGCTGACAGTACTTTTTTTCCCCATTTCTTTTCCACATTAATGTTTCATGGCTTTGAGCTCTGGTAGAGAAAGCAGTGGTGTGGGTGGGATTTATTAAGTTTTCTGTTTCAATTTAAATTTGAAAAATTCATCTAGCACCCTTTAGGGCATGAGAACATCTATTTATTAAAAAGTAATTTTCGATCAGACATTGTCCGTGGGACCGTCTGGGGCTGAGATGGCAGGTCTGGTTGGTCTCTGTCACTGTGGCCCCCACTGAAGTGGCGGCCTGGCTGCTCTTGAGCCTCGGAAACAGTGTCCTGTGTAGGTGGTCTGCGTGTGGGGGGACACCCTAGCCCTGTCCCCGGATTGCACACAGTCCCCAGATGGGGCCCTGGGGGTGCCGAGCTATGCGGGTTGGCCAGGCTCGGGGAGGGGCAGGGGCAGCTTTTTGCTTCAGAGCGGTGATAGGGCAGGTCATGAGCCCTCATTGGGGCCCATGGTCGCTGCTTCGCCTGGGCCTTGAGAGCCTCCGTGCCTGCGCTCAGGAGTTCATCGCTATGGAAACGCCGGCTTCGGGTGACTGGGAGCTCTCTCCAGCTGCTGCGGCAGCCCCATGATGACCGGGCCGTCCAGGGTGCAGGGCTGTAGACCTGGGGCGGGCACCTGGGCCTGTCGCCCTGCTTGTGATCAGTCAGTGAACAGGGATTGTTGGAGCAGTGACTCTGGAGCTGTTTTCTGTATTAGGAGTTTCAAGGGGGTATGAAAACTATAGCATCTGGAAAATACCTAGTGGTGGGGGTGGGTTCTAGGTTCTAGGCTTCGCTCCTGACCAGCAGCCCCCTGGTGGCCGGCGAGGGCCCTTCGGGGCAAGATGTCCCCTCAGCACATCTGTGACAGTGGCGGACTTGATGCAGCCTGCAACAGCCCTTCCAGAGGCAAAAAGCCCCCTGTGGGACTTCTCAGCTCAGCAGCTTCTATTGGGGCAGGTGCTGGGGAAAAAGACTTTGCAAAAATTCTTTTGAGACAATACCGCTATTTGGAAACTTAGAAAGAAGAGGGGTTATAAAATTTGGTTTCCCAAGAAAAAACAAGTATCCCTCCATAAAAACGAAGAAGAAAGCAACTTGTTTCCTAATGACTTTGCTTCTCCTGCAGCCGCTGGAGGCTAGCCAGCCTTTTATTTTCTGGGACGTGGTGGCATTGGTTTGGGTCTGGTGGCGCAGAGCAGTTAGCGCCCGGCCCTGGGGACTGCGCTGCACAGAAGAACTACCCCCTCTCGTGGTTGAACTCCTCTCTGGCCCAATGCACACCTGCCGGCCAGTCTTGCTGGCAGTGTCCTTGACTTGGATTCTCAAAATACCAGTGGTAGCCTGGGAAGTGTTACATTTTGCTGGGGTTCTAACGTCACTGAGTCACAAACCGAAGTGAGTTGTCTGCGCCTGCCTCTTGGCACAAACAGCCTACGCTTCTTTTTCTTTTTACTTATTTTTTATTTTTGCCCCACTTCTCATAAACTGGCTTCACTGGGCATCCCTTTGGAGTGTGATTGTCACCTCCAGCTTCTCAGCAGGGCCCAACGAAGCTGGCATGGCCTTGGTAATGAATATGTCCCCGTGGGAGGATAGAGTTCCTCACAGGTGGAAGTCATCTGATGCTCTGGAGAAATCTTGACTTTGAGCATCGCATTCATGGTAGCAGACTCAGAGAAGAAAGTATGACTCATGATGGTCTTTCAGATCCAACTTTTCTTTCTCCAGAAGAACATCAACTTTCCCCAGCATCACTGAGGTAAAGCCACTCCTCTGCTCCCATCCATCCTGCGCTCTGGGCCAGATTCATCTTCCCATGCCACTTGGATGGATTATTTACGTTCATTTTAACAACTTGCCCTGGTTCCCTGCTGTCTGTGAGGTCTGTCCAGGTGACTTGCGGCCCCAGCACGTGGCCCCTTGGCCCTCCTTTGACATGGCACGTGCTTTCCCCCATGGAACCTCCACTCTAGAAAACTCAGCTTCTGGGCACGCTTTCTAGTGTCCACTCCCTAGCCGCAGATAGATAGTCAAAGGCAGATTTAGGATCCATTTCCTCCTGCTGAATGTCCCCTCCACAGGCCTTCAGTCCCTTCCGAGTGTCTGCTGCACCGGTGGCATCACAGAGCCCAGCACTTGGCCAGGTTGTGTCCCACTACGGTTACCATTCCAAGAAGCTTCCAGTCTCTTCTTCCTTTAGGTCCTTAAGGGAGGTGACCAACACAGTTGATCCTTGAACAACAGAGAGGTTCCACGTACCAACCCCCAACAGAAAAAATGCTTGTAAAACTTTTGACTCCCACAAAACTTAACTACTAATGGCTTCCTGGTGAACAGAAGGCTTACTGATAATCAATGCATGCGTATGTTGTTCTATGTATTGTGTACTGTATTCTTACAATCAAGTAAGCTCAAGAAAATGTTTTCAGAAATGTTATAACTGTAAGGAAGAGAAAATGTATTTTCAGTACTGTATTCAGTGATACTGTGGTTTACATCCTTTGTTTATAAGATGAATCATCGGTACCTCCATCAGTATTGTCTTATATGATAGAGTGCTATGTATGTTATAGATCTTACGCTGGACATCAAAATTGACAAGATAATGTGAAAAGGCAATTCATATTTATTTACAGTAACAATTCATGCATTGCTAACAGCAGCACTGTGATTGCTTTATTGTGGTCTCGTGTAATTGCTAGGGTTGCCTCATTGTAGCCTAGCCTACACACGAATGAATCGTTACAAAAATTTTATGGTCTATAGTATTATAGTCATACTCATAATACAGTACTAGGAACATTCTTGCATTTTCTTAAAACCACTTACCTGTGATGATAGGTGGATACGCAGTTTCTCCAATTATGAGAGAGAGGCAGTCTGTACAGTAAGGTAACTTGGAAAGCAAAGGCTTAAAACACATTACGGACCTTCTGTTGAATAGCACTCACCTTCCACCTGTGTAAGAGCAGGCCGTGTGCTCCCCTCCAAGTCTGGCCCACGATGTTCTACACAATGACTGCTCAGGCGATGACGAGGACACAAAAAATGTCTCCCACATTTCTTGCCCTGCAGTTACGAGGTTTCCACACGAAGACACTCAAATACACAGCTGATAAGTTTATTACCTGCATTACATGATGATTTCCTCTTCATGAAGTGGGAGTGGGTCACCATAAACGTCTTCACCGTCTTGTCTTCATGTGGAGTAGACTGAGGAGTTGGCCTTGCTGTCTCTGGGGGTCAGACGCAGAAGACGTGGCAGAGGTCGATGGTGGCGGAAGGCAAGAGAGGCAGATGTACTTGATGTAACTTGACAGAAACACCTCAGAATGCCTGTCTACTGTCTGTATGTTTTCTAGCACACCTCCTTCTGCGTCCCCTTCCTCACCATCTGGCCCTGGTTTGGAGGCACTCATGTCCATCAAATGCTCTTCTCTTAATTCCTCTGGTGTGAGGTCTGTCAGCTCTGGAATTTCTCCAGGGTCCATATCTTGAAACCCTTTACTCCCCCGCTTTTTTTTTCACCACCATATCCACGCTCTTTGATTTTCTTGATTGGCTCTGCCATAGGCCGGGGAAGTCTTACACAGCATCTAGACACCATTTTCTCCAGCAGGAATTTGTTGTTCTTGGTGTGACGGCTTTTACAGCTTTTTCTTTAATGGCAGTGGCACCTTTGATGGTGGAATCCTTACAGACTGAGGATATTCTTCTGTTGGGGTTGTCTTCCGTGGCATCGACAGCCCTTCCCATAGAGCACCATGTTTAAGGAGCCTTACAGGTCCTTATGTCTCCCTGGATCTAGAGGCTGCATAAGACATACTGTGTTTGGGGACACCTGGGTGGCTCAGTGGGTTAAAGCCTCTGCCTTCAGCTCAGGTCATGATCTCAGGTCCATTCATGTTGACACAAATGACAAGATCTCATTCTTTTATGCCTGAGTGATGATCCATTGTACAAATTAACACATTCCATCTTTATCCACTCATCTGTTGATGGATACTTGAGTTGCCTCCATATCTTGGTTATTGTAAGTAATGCTGCAATAAACATAGAGGTGCACGTATCTTTTTCAATTAGTGTTTTCATTTTCTTTGGGTAAATACCCAGTAGTGGAATTCCTAGGTCATACGGTATTTCTATTTTGAAACTTTTGAGGAATCTGCCTCCTGTTTTCCACAGCGGTGACCCCAGTTTACACCAAGAGTACGTAAAGTTTCCTTTTTCTCCACAACCTCACTAACATTTTTTTTCCTTGTCATTTTCATGCTAGTCATTCTGGCTGGTGTGAGATAATATAGCGGTTTTGATTTGCATTTTTCTGATGATTAGTGATGGGGAGCAACTTTTCATGTCTATTGGTCATCTGTATGCTTTCTTCGGAAAAATGTGTATTCGGGTCCTCTGCCCATGTTTTAATTGGATTGTTTGGTTTTGTGATGTTGAATTGTATAAATTTTTTAATATATTTTGGGTATAACCCTTTATTAGATACATCATTTGCAAATTATTCTGTTCAGTAGGTTGCCTTTTTATTTTGTTGTTTTCCTCTGCTATGCAAAACTTTGTGTTATTGTGAAGCCCCAGTAGTTTATTTTTGCTTTTGTTTTCCTTGCCCAAGGAGACCTATCCATAAATACATTGTTAATGGTGGTATCAAAGAGATTACTGCTTGTTTTCTTGAAGGAGTTTTATGGTTTAGGACTCATATTTTGGTGTTTACTCCATTTGGAGTTTCTTTAGGCATGTGGTGTAAGAAAATGGTCCATTTTCATTCTTTTGCATGTAGCTATCTAGTTCTTCTAATACCATTCATTGAAGACTGTCTTTTTCCCATTGTATATTCTTGCTTTGTCATAGATTAATTGACTGTATAGCTGTGGGTTTATTTCTGAGCTCTCTATCCTATTCTAATGATCTGTGTATCTGTTTTTGTGCCAGTACCACACTGTTTTGGAATACTATAGTTTCATAGTGTATCTTAGAATTGGGGCCTATGATACATTTGGCTTTGTTCTTTTCTCTCAATGTTGCTTTGGCTATTCGAGGTCTTTTGCAGCTCCATACAAATTTAAGGATAATTTTTCCTAGCTCTGTGAATTATACTGTTTGTATTTTGATCGGGATTGTATTGAATCTGTACATTGTTTAGGGTAGTAGAAACATTTTAACAGTATTAATTCTTTTAATACATGAGCATGGCCTGTCTTTCCATTTGTTTATTTTGTCTTCAGATTCTTTCATCAGTGTTTGAGAGTTTTCAGAATAGATGTCTTTTACCTCCTTAGTTAAATTTATTCCTAGGTGTTTTATTCTTTTTGATACAATTTTAAATGGAGTTGTTAACTTCTTTTTCTGCTACTTTATAGAAATACAACAGATTTCTACGTATTAATTTTGTATCCTGTAACATCAGTGGATTCATTTATTCTGATAACTTTTTGGTGGAGTCCTGTATTATGTCATGTCATATGCAAATAGTGGAAATTTTGTTTCTTTATTCTCAATTTCAATGCCTTTTACTTCTTGTCTGATTGCTGTGGGTAGGACTTCCAGTACTATGATGAATAGAAGTGGTGAGAGTGGACGTCCTTGTCTTGTTCCTGATGTTAGAGATAAAGCTTCTATTTTTTTCACTTTTGAGCATGATGTTAGATGTGAGTTTTTCACATATGGCCTTTTTATGTTGAGTTTGTGTTCCCTTTATAATGACTTTGTTGAGTGTTTTTATTATGAATGGATGTTGAATTGTGTCACATGAGTTTTCTACATCTAGTGGTATGGCCATACTGTTGTTATCTTTGCTTTTGTTAATGTGTAGTATCACTTTGATTTGTTAATATTGAACCACCCTTGCATTATTGGAATAAACCCTACTTGACTGTAGTGAATGATGTTTCTATTGTTGAATTTGGTTCCTAATATTTTTTTTTAATTTTTATTTATTTATTTGACACAGAGAGAGAGATCAGATTACAGCTAGGCAGAGAGGCAGGCAGAGAGAGAGGAGGAAGNTCCTAATATTTTTTTGAGGATTTTTGCATCAATGTCCATCAGGGATATTGTCCTGTAATTTTTTTGTGGTGTCTTTGTCTGCTTTTGGTATCAGGGTAATGATATCCTCATAGAATGAATTTGGGAGAGTTCCTTCCATTGGTACTTTTTGGGACAGTTTGAAGAGAGATTAATTCCCCTTTAAATATTTGATAGAATTCCCTTATGAAGCCATCTGGTTCAGGACTTATCATTGTTTTTTTTTTTATTATGAATTCAGCTTTGTTACTAGTAATTAGTCTATTTCGATTCTCTATTTCTTCCTGATTCAGTCTTGGAAGATTGTGTGTTTCTAGAAATTATCCATTTCTTTTAGGTTATCTGTTACGTTGGTGTACGTTTTTTCGGATTTGTCTCTTACAATGCTTTGTATTTATGTGGTATTGTAATATTTTCTCTTTATTTTTTATATTAATTTTTACT
Source organism: Ailurus styani (assembly GCA_002007465.1). Classification (NCBI taxonomy): domain Eukaryota; kingdom Metazoa; phylum Chordata; class Mammalia; order Carnivora; family Ailuridae; genus Ailurus; species Ailurus styani. The sequence goes on from LNAC01000217.1 coordinate 2,854,628, forward strand.
TTAATTTCACTATAGTTAACATACTGTATTATGTTGGTTACAGGTATACAATATCGTGATTGAACAGTTCCCTGCATCACTCAGTGCTCATCGCAAGTGCCCTCCTTACTCCCCATCACCTAGTTCACCCATCTCCCCCTCCACCTACCTCCCCTCTGATTAATCATCAGTTCTCTATAGAGTCTGTTTCTTTTCTTATTTTACTTTCATTCCAGTAGAGTTAATATTTAGTGTTATATTAGTTTCAGGTGTACAATGTAATGATTCAGCAATTCCATACATCACCCAGTGCTCATCATGACCTGTCTACTCCTTAATCCCTGTCACCTATTTCACCCATCCCCTCATCTTCCTCCTCTCTGGTATTATCAGTTTGTTCACTATAGTTAAGATTCTCTTTCTTGGTTTGTCTTTTTTTCCCCTTTGCTCATTTGATTTGTTTTTTTAAATTCCGCATATGAGTGAAATCATACAGTATTAGGCTTTCTCTGGCTGATTTCACCCATAACACTAACTCCATCCATGTTATTACAAATGTTATGATTTCATTCTTTTATGTCTGAATAACATGCCATCGTATGTATATATACCACATCTTCTTTATCCATCTATAGGTGGACAGTTGGGTTGCTCCCACATCTTAGCTATTAATAATACTGCTATAAACATAGGACTCGTGTATCCTGTCAAATTACTATTTCCATATTCTTTGGGTAAATGCCAGTAGAGCGATTTTTGGATCATAGAGTAGTTCTATTTTTAAATATTTTAGAAACTTCCATACTGTCTTCCACAGTGGCTGCACCAGTTTGCATTCACACCAATAGTGCAAGGAAGTTACTTTTTCTCCACATCCTCACCAACACCTGTTTCTTGTATTGTTGAGTTTACCCATTCTGACAGGTATGAGATGATACCTCATTGTAGTTTTCATTTGAATTTCCCTGATGATGAGTGATGTTGAGCATCTTTTCATGTGTCTGCTGGCCATCTGGATGTCTTCTTGGGAAAAATATCAGCTTGTGTCTTTTGCCTATTTTTTTTAAATTGGATTATTTGTTTTTGGGGTGTTGAGTTTTTTTGTTTGTTTTTACTTTTTTTTAATTTACCCCAGGGGTACAGGTCCGTGAATCATCAGGCTTACATATTTCATAGCACTCACCATAGCACAAACCCTCCCCAATGTCCATCACCCAGCCACCCTATCCCTACCCTCCCACCCCCCAGTAACCCTCAGTTTGTTTCGTGAGATTAGGAGTCTCTTATGGTTTGTCTCCTTCCTGATCCCATCTTGTTTCATTTTTTCCCTCCCTCCCCCCCACAACCCCCGACCCTGACCCTCAAGTTCCTCATATCAGAGAGATCATACAATGATTGTCTTTCTCTGATTAACTTATTTTGCTTAGCATAATACCCTCTAGTTCCATCCACATCATTGCAAATGGCAAGATTTTGTTACTTTTGATGGCTGCATAGTATTCCATTGTATATATATACCACCTCTTCTTTATCCATTGACCTGTTGATGGACATCTAGGTTCTTTCCATAGTTTGGCTATTGTGGACATTGCTGCTATAAACATTTGGGTGCATGTGCCCCTGAGGATCACTACCTTTGTATCTTTAGGGTAAATACCCAGTAGTGTGATTGCTGGGTCATAGGGTAGCTCCATTTTCAACTGTTTGAGGAACCTCCATACTGTTTTCCAGAGTGGCTGCACCAGCTTGCATTCCCACCAACAGTGTAGGAGGGTTCCCCTTTCTCTGCATCCTCACCAATATCTGTTGTTTCCTGACTTGTTAATTTTAGCCATTCAGGGTGGTGTGAGATGGTATCTCACTTTGGTTTTGATTTGTATTTCCCTGATGCTGAGTAATGTTGAGCACTTTCTCATGTGTCTCTTCGTCATTTGGATGTCTTCTGCCCATTTCTTGACTGGGTTATTTGTTCTATGGATGTTGAGTTTGATAAGTTCTTTATAGATTTTGGATACTAGCCCTTTATCTGATATGTCATTTGCAAATATCTTCTCCCATTCTGTCAGTTGTCTTTTGGTTTTGTTGACTGTTTCCTTTGCTGTGCAAAAGCTTTTAATCTTGATGAAGTCCCAGTAGTTCATTTTTGTCCTTGCTTGCCTTGCCTTTGATGATGTTCCTAGGAAGAAGTTGCTGCGGCAGAGGTCGATGCTGCCTGTGTTCTCCTCAAGGATTTTGATGGATTCCTGTCTCACATTTAAGTCTTTCACCCATTTTGAGTCTATTTTTGTGTGTGGTTTAAGGAAATGGTCCAGTTTCATTCTGCTGCATGTGGCTGACCAGTTTTCCCAACACCATTTGTTGAAGAGACTGTCTTTTTCCCACTGGACATTCTTTCCTGCTTTGTCGAAGATTAGTTGACCATAGAGTTGAGGGTCCATTTTTGGGTTCTCTATTCTGTTCCACTGGTCTATGTGTCTGTTTTTGTGCCAGTACCATACTGTCTTGATGATGACAGCTTTGTAATAGAGCTTGAAATCTGGAATTGTGATGCCGCCAACTTTGCTTTTTTTTTTCAACATTCCTTTGGCTATTCGGGGTCTTTTCTGGTTCCATATAAATTTTAGGATTATTTGTTCCATTTCTTTGAAGTAAATTGCTGGTATTTTGATGGGGATTGCATTAAATGTGTAGATTGCTCTAGGTAGCATAGACATTTTCACAATATTTATTCTACCCATCCATGAGCATGGAATGTTTTTCCACTTCTTTGTGTCTTCCTCAATTTCTTTCATGAGTACTTTATAGTTTTCTGAATACAGATTCTTTGCCTCTTTGGTTAGGTTTATTCCTA
>LNAC01000218.1:0-17137 GCA_002007465.1 Ailurus styani
TCCTGGGACCTGATGATAATCGGTCTCCTACTCCTCCGCCATCTTGCCGCTCCCCCCCTGAAATCATCTATTTTTTAAAAGACTTTTTATTTATTTATTTATCGGACAGAGAGAGACACAGCGAGAGAGGGAACAGAAGCAGGGAGAGTGGGAGAGGGAGAAGCAGGCTTCCCACTGAGCAGGGAGCCCGATGTGGGACTCAGTCCCAGGACCCTGGGATCATGACCTGAGCTAAAGGCAGACGCTTAACGACTGAGCCACCCAGGCACCCTGAAATCATTTATTGACTGCAGTGTATATAACAACGCCCTGAGAAGGGTATCCGATATAGAGAATAATCAAAGACGTGCTCCTCCTTCATGTTACTTAAGATCTTTGCTAGTTGTCCTGGAGAAGATAATATGGTTCACATTGATAACTAAATGGCTTATAACAGCAGAATATTTGCTTCTTAAAAGATACATAAGGACACAGAGCTCTAAAAGAAAGAAATGGTTCTTTAATAGGATTTCTGCTTTTTTTTAACATGTAGGTAGACAAGATATTCCAGAGAAAGAGATCATTTTCACAGTTCTAAATGCACCGTAGAGGCAAATTCTCATCCTGCTTATGCATGGGTCTGATTGTGGCACTAAAATTACCGAATTAAAGCTACTGTAACTAGAGGTGGTAACTGGATAATGGCCTTCCGCTGACAACGGGATGCATGGACCAAGGTATTTATGCACAAAGTAGAAGGCCTTTTTAAGTAGCAAGAATCCAATTTCATTGTCATTATTACCATTGTGCCAAATGACTTGTAAAATAAAATAAATGAGATCTACAGCACCTAGCGAGCGAAGACAACCCCCAATTCATCATTCGCCTGCAAAGCGGCCCTCGGAGAGTCTCAAAATGAGGGTGAGACCGAGGATTCGTTCTGACCTTCCACTGATCAGAACAAAGTGCTATTCTTGATCTCACTTCACTGGTTTCTGACTAGCATAGCATTTTTTGTATTGTCTTATTTTTCGGCTCTTCATAAATCAAAGTAAAAATCCAAAGAGATAGCAAGACCTGCTTCCTTGCTATCGTTTTACAGAGAAAACTCCATTTGCTGCCTTGGGAGTGATGTGCGCTTGAACGTGTAGGTAAATACTAAGCTCGAGGTGGAAACGGCTAATTCCATAAAATCTCTAGGGAGCCCCTCACAATGGATCTCGGGCTGAGTGGGCGAAGCGTGTCCTGCACTCGTCGCTGCCTCCCTTCAAATCCCACAAATGTGCTTTTTGCGACTGGCACACTGTCAGGAAAGTAGCAAGCGGCCGTGAGTCAGGAAAGAGCTGGGGAGGGCAGGTTTTTTAAACATATAAAGGAGCGTGCGAAACTCCAGTGTGAGCTGTGGCAAGATGTTTGGAAAAGCTTCTGTCCCCTCGCTCGCCCTGCGAGTGCGAGAACAACACTTGGATGGAGCGTCTTACCCGAAACACACAGGTCGTGATTTTCTGAACAACCCCACGCGCTGCGGGGACTCCTTAAAGTCACTGAAACACCGAAAGCAGGGAAACCTTAGACGTCCCTGCGGTTTCTGATGATCAGAAGTATCCGTCTTGACATAACGCGACAGCAGATCTTGTTTAGAGAGATTTTCAAAGCAGCCCCACGAGTGATGCCGGCAGGGAGGACCTCACTCCTCTGCAGCCTCCGAAGCCGGGCTGCAGTGCCCCCCGCTCGGAGGGATTTAGATCAAAGCGCACAGCTTCCCGAGTCAGACAAAGCTGCTTGGGAAGTCAGGCCCAGCTTCTACTTGGGCAAGGGGGGCGGAGTTGCCGAAAATCGCGGATCTTGGGTATCCCATCTAGAGCGCTAAAAATAGTTGCGTCTGCAGCGGTTTTATTCTTGTCTGGGGGGTCGTTTGGTACCTGCCGCCAAATTTGCTAAGTGCTTCACATGCATAATATCCACGATCGCTCAGAAGAATAGTGAAGTAATAGCCACCGTTTATATTGGAGGAAACTGTCGCCGAGAAGCGTTCCTTACTGGGGCGCCTGGGTGGTTCTGTTGGTTAAGCGTCGGCGGCGTTTGGCTCAGGTCATGATCCCAAGGTCCTGGGATGGAGCCCCGAATCAGGATCCCTGCTCCAGGGGGAGTCTGCTCCTCCCTCTGCCCCTTCCCCTTGCTTGTTTCCTCTCTGTCTGTCTCAAATAAATAAATATCATCTTGGAAAAAAAAAAAAAGGAAGGGTTAATTATTGCGTCCAGGTGAACAGCCAGTTAGCAGCAGAGTCAAAATTTGCGTAGGGTAACTACCCCCATCACCAGGGACGGAGACAGTCCTCCCAGCACTGGCTGTGGGCTCCTCCTGCCCCTCCGCCCCCGGGGACCACCTCCTACAGCAACACCAACCCTCCCTTCCAGCCAAATAACCATTCCTCTTGCCACTCTCGTTGGTGCTATGAGGCTTTTACAAGATGCGAAAACTACCTCACCCCCAAGTCTTGCCTGGGTTCCTGGCTGAGGCTAAGAACAAGCCTTCTAGAATTCCAGTCTGCCTAAATTTCATGAGGCTGGGAGTCCGCTATTTCCATTTGATGAGGCTCGGAATCCTAGACTTTATATCTTTTTTTATGCCAAAGTGTATTTTATCTCCCTATACCTGCCTGTCTTCACTATTTTTCTTTTCTATGATGACTCTCTTATCTGGTTGCAGAGAGAACACCTCTTTGCTTTCCCCTGACTTTCCGACCTCTATTTGATATATACGGACATTTGTGCATACAGGAATGTACGCTCCTGTTTGTAACCATGCCTCTCGCTTAGAAAACTCCTGTTCCCATCCTCACTTCCGTAGCTCCCAACCAACAGCCTTGCCAGCCTGCGTGGTCGGTTAATGCCCATTCCTGCAGCATGTGCTACCCTAAGAAATACCCAAAGGCTCATAAATGCATTATTTACTTCTCGATCAACAAGTCGTGGCAGTTGCCAACACAATACGTACGTAATCTCATTTATGAACGACTGCGGAAAGGTAAAAAGAAATTAAAAATCAAAAATACTTTATTCTCCTTTTTTGGAATAATAAACATCTTGAATCCATACAAAGATCCCCCCCTTTTTTTTTACTTACTAGTTAGACTTTATTCAAAAGACATTCGGCCTTGACAAAAAAATAAAAACTACCACCATCAAAATGAAACATAAAGGCAGAAAAAAAATGGCTTTTCCTCTCGTGAAGGTCAGTTTGTTCCTTGAAATAGTGTACCCAAGTGTTTTTCAAACCCACAGATCTAAGGGTCAGTTCACTTTTTCTTTTCTCAGAACTAAATATTTCACTTAAAATAGGTCAGCCAGTGATCCAGTGTTTTCATTAATTTTATGTAATAACTCTAGAATAAAGTATTGCCTTTTTGATAAAAAGCAGGGGGGATTTGCCTGGTGTGTGGGTCCCTGTAGTATACACACGCACTTAATCAGCTGATTAAAAATTCTCCCAGCACCATTGTTACGTAGCCTTGTGTTCAGGATCTCTTCCTCCTGACTGTTGGGGTGCTGGGGTCACGGGCTGCAGCCTCAGCCCAGGGAAAGCTGCAGGGTCACCCCCATCTGCAACGTCTGAGAGGGGACAGATAGCGGCCCGCTGCGTTTGCAATCACAACTAGCAAAATAAGGAAAAATCCATTGGGAAGTCTTTTTTTCATGATAATCTGAAACCAGTTATTAATCTAAAGGAATATAAATCAAGAAAAGGAAACATCATGCCATCAAATAGGGGACCCAGGGGACCCAAAATAAAAGGTTTGAAATCAACTGAAAAGGAAAGACGAGTCTGGAATTCCTTTGGTGAGAGATCAGACCTGTGCGACTAGGTTTGGTGAAGTTTTTGTGGCCTTCGATATCCTTATGTTGGAGCTAATTAAAGAGGCAGACAGGAAATGAGCCTGCGCTCCAAGGCGAGGCTGTGTTGGAAATAGACCTGCAAGTGGTCTGGTCCTACCTTGAAGGACAGAAGGAGCAAAAGCCCTGCTTTCTGTAGTAAACATTCCTATCTGATCAGAGGTGTTTTCTTTTGTTTTGTTTGCGGCTGGCTGAGGAAGAACAGCCTTTGGATGCTTTTCGACATGGCCCCTCCAGTGTTCCGGCTGTCACTGGAGGTGACCTTATCCAGTGGAAGTGACTTGCCACCCCTGCTTAACTAGCTGTTACCCTCCGAGAGGTGCATACAACACCAGTAAATCACTGCAACACAAGGCAGCATGTGGTAAATTTCGGAAAGTAATGTAACACTAAAACATGGTGCGAGAACAATGATTTCTGACCAGGTTGACAGCACAAGGCTTCAAGGATGGAGCGGCCGTTGAGTCAAGTAAGCTTTTTTTACAGCATAAAAGTAGAGAAGATACAGAGGGATGTAAGTAGTGTTTTCCATTGTGAAGATGAAAATATATTATGTGAGCTTGGATTTTATCAGGCTGCTACATGGGCCGTCATGTTTTAAATCAAAGGAGAGGAAACCTTCCAATAAATGGCTAAGATAATTAAAATATTCATGTGTCCCTAAGACTGATTTATAGTCTCCAAATATAGAACTGAAGAATGAGCTCCAGAATTTGGTAATTCTCTATTTCTAAATGTAGGCACTATTATTTATGAGAATACTAATTCTTTTTATGGTGGTTACATAAACAACTGTTTCTTTGAGTTAAAAAAAAGCTATTAAAGTATTGGTCTCATAAAAACAATATAAATCACATAAGTAATTAAATTTATAATAAAGGCTTTATTTGTGGGGCATTTGCATGTGATTTATATCTAAATCATCAAACATTCATTTCACATGAGCATGAGGGTACCCGTCCCTTCATGTAAATATATTTGTGTTTGAAGTCTAGGGAAGCCTATATTCTGAGCTTAGATATAAGTAAATGTACATATTTGTCCTTTCAAGTATATATAGTGACTTGTTCTTTGAAAAGGAAAAGCATCATATAAATGGACAAAATCCTCTAATGACCCACAAAGAACAAATTCCAGCCCTCCAGTATTTCTCCGAAATTTCTGAAGTTCAGAGAACTTTCTAGAAACAGACTCAGGGCCAATCCCAGTATCCGTCTCAGGGTTCTTTTATTTCTTTTACTTCTTTATTTTTTTAAAAGAGTTTTTAAATTTACTTTTATTTGAGAGAGAGAGAAAGTGAGTGGGGGAAGGGACAGAGGGAGAGACTAAGTGCAGAGCCCACTGGACTTTCGATGACCACCGAGACTGATGTGGGGCTCGATCTCATGACCCATGAGATCATGACCTGAACTGAAACCAAGAGTCGGGTGCTTAACCGACTGAGCCACCCAGGCGCCCCTTCTTTATTTTGTTTTATGTGTTTGTTTGTTTTGCCCATGAGGAAACCATTCCTCTGGGTAAAGACTAGGATCATTGCACGCAGAAGAGAGGCTTTTCTGAACTCCCTTGAACTTGTGGTTTACGCTGACTGCATCGTGTCATTATTCAGTTCCTAGGGCTGCCATCACAAATTACAAAACTGCACGGCCTAAAGCGACAGAAATGTATTCTCTCACAGTCTGGACACCAGAAATTCAGAATGTTACCATACTGTGCTTATTACTTTCCTCTACCTCATTCACACATGCATTGCTTAGAACAAGACTCTTCAAACTCTTCCCTATTAGAACTCCTAATTACAGTGAATAAATGAACGAACGAACGAACGAACGAACGAATGAATGAATGAATGAAGAATAACCAGAGAGATGAGAGCAGGAGGTAAGAGCTAAGGAATTAAACTATAGACCTTCCATTGGAAGAAATATCACTGATGTCTCTTTAATGCAAAACCTTAAGTGAGTACTTCATTCTCCATACATGTGTAGCATATGTCATAAAACAATACTTTATTTTTTTTGTAAGCTCCGTGCACTGGGCATGGAGCACAATAAGGGGCTTGAACTCGTGACCCTGTGATAAAACCTGACCTGAGATCAAGAATCGGTGCTTAACTGACTGAGCCACCCAGGCGTTCCAAACAATACTTTCATATGCTTAATGAAGCAATGAATTTATCTTCTTTCCAAAATCTTTCACTAAATTTGGTATGCCAAGAGGAAAAACCAAATTCGTATCATTACTTCATATGATTCTTCCTCAGAATTTCAGGTGGGGCTTAAAACACAGTCCCCTGGCAAAAAGCAACTTCAATGGGACTTTAATGAGTAAGGGTAGCAAGAAACAGCACATGACTCTTCTAAGCCTTTAGGATGGCCATTAGTCCAAAGAGGAATGTTCTGATACTAAATATCATTTTCTTAATTTCCCTCCTTGGCTCTACATTCCAGTGTATTCCTGTGGTTGAGAAAGCAGCAGAATTTAGACAACAAAAGAATCGTTTTTATTAAAATCTACTGTGTCCCTTACTGCTGAGTGCTCCCACTAGCTCTCCAGGGCCGAGGTAATTGTGAGTTAGTTCTCTGAGCATCTATGACGGACCAGCAACTGACCTGGGAAAAATCTTTCTGATCGTTGTTCGGATTCAACAGATGAAACCCAGAGAAAATACGAAAGCTAAAATAATAAAAAGCAAACACGGGACCACCCCAACTCCCTGTGATGATTAGGTCAGAGTGAGCGAGAGCTGCTTTGGTGTTTGATAAATGACATCAGCAATGGATCCAGAAACACAAGGTAACAACAGTACGGTTGAGCCTTCAGTCATACCATTGTTCTGTCATTCCATGAATCTCCAAGTTTAGCCGTTTTAAGTTTAGCTTTGCACATTTGGTTATCTTGGCTCGATCAGTGATGCTTAGGCTTACTCCTGCTTAGAAAATTGTAGAATGAACTGAAAACAGACCTATATTCATAAAGAGTACAAATATGAGATAGAAACAGAGACATAACACTGTCAGGAGTTTAAAACATTTGGGGCCTCAAAGCGGTATTTTCAGAGATGACACTTTTCTCCCTGTTTTGCATGCAAGATAAACAAATTCTGGAAAAGAGTCATAGTAAGAGTGGTTCTCCCCTGACCAACCTGACATAGTTCCTTATATCAGGAACTTATCATACAATTGTTCACTACCTAAATTCACACACACGTACGCACAGAAAGGTACCAGTTGGAGTTGAATAAGCATCTGGAAGTAAAATGCAGCAAAATAAAAATCCAGTCATTGGCTTCACCAGTTTGATAGATGGAGACAATTAAAATTGAATCAGGTCACTCAAGCTTGCAAGTTTCACTAGCGCCCTGAAGTATCTAGTTCAAAACCAGTGTGGGCCTACAGAAGACCTCTTTAGGGAAGTTACTTCTGCTTTACCCTGAGTTCTCGAGGATGACTCATCACTAGGTCAGAAATAAGCCCAAACCCCGTACAGTGTCTTAGGCACAAAAGGCAACTTTCAGAACAAAAGTTAGCCCACTGTCTACTGCTTCCCTGTGAGCAACACAAGGTTTCCATGCTAGTCCCTCCTACTGTTGTCATCATCACCTCCACTTGGGCTCAATGATAAATACCCACCAGGGCGAGCATGTCCATAATGCCCTGAGACTGCAGTACCATTGTGCAGCACAGAAATGTGGACTCACTAGAAATTAAATCCGAAAAAACCCGTCCCCTTATTTCATGAAAGGGGAACCTAAGGTCTAAAGAAGTGAAATGACACGACTAAGGTCAACCCACGTCACAGCCAAATCTTTAGCTTTCTCAAGACTTCCAGAAGATGATTGTGACTGATCAGCACTGCTGATCATTTTATTTTTAAATTAATATGCAAATGATAAGAAGGCAAGCAGAGGGTCAGACTGAAAAAAATAAAGACAGGATGGAGTATTTATGGGTTGAGCCACGAAATCGTTTTTGCATGGTACAAACCACATGCAAAGCCACATAATACTGGAGTATAGACACGTGATATGTGCCTAGACATCAAAGATGGACTTCTGAGATTTTTCACAGCTAGCAAACAGACGCAAATAATCAGATACACCAAGCTAGATAACTCATTTGCTAATGGAATATTTGCTCAAAGGATAGAAATACAAGGAAAAACTCTGCAATTAACCTCTGAAAACAAAAAAAATTGTTGCCTACAAGGTTTTCAGAGCTTAATTATTGATAGAAGCCTAAGGCTAAATCCAAATCATGACCTTAAATACCCTTTGTCTTTCTACAGCACACCTCATTTGGGATGTGGGACAATTCTGGCTCCTTATATGGAAGGGGGCAGAAGCAACTTCTCAAAGCTCAGTTTGTGGATCGGAACAAACTGTGTTTTTAGAACTTTAACTTCATTGCTCTGTAACCTTAAGAAATAGATTTTTTCAATTTTTAGACCGGTATATAGGGTACTTCCTTTAAAAACAATAAATACTTCTTCATACTATCAAGTAACAATTTTCCAATTAAAAAAGCTATCAAAATCTAAGGGGATCATAGTGCTATATTAGGGCCAACATTTGTCACAAAGCAAGTGTCTCTTGCTTCATGTGAATGTTTAATGTAATTCAAATCTCTTTGAGATTAATGCCATAATGTAAACGGTACATGGCCTATAAGGGAATTTGTATATGAAACTCGAAACAGTATGGCAAAAATAATAACCTAATTGGCAAACATATGTTGTTTGCTGGACAGAATTAATTATGCACATCTCAATCTTTACAATGTTATACCATTGTATATTTTTGGCATGTACTTGCCAATAAGCAAAGGAACCCAAACAATTTTATCAATAACATACTATGTGTTTGGGGAATGATAGGGGCGCAGCAGATATTTTTGAATGAATGAAGGTCAGGCACTGGTCCAGGCCATTTAGATGTGTTTTGTCACTTAATTTTAATTTCACGTAGAGTATTTTGGGATCCTGTGAAGTTAGATAATTAGCTCGTATTGTCCTATGAGATAACTCCAAAATTTAGATGTGGGTCTACCTGTTTGTAAATGTCTTTACCTAAAAATACTTTTACCCTAAAAATTCCATGAATATTAAATATGAATCTAAATGCTCATCTTAGTCCAGTATTTTCAAAACACAGTGTCCTCTTTGGTGCCCACAAGTAACAAAAATAGGAAACCTGGTCGCTTGACAAGGACGTTAGAGTGTGCTCTTAGTTGGTGGTGAGACATGATGAATAATGTAATAGGACCGTCTCCTTCAACATCTCTCTCCACACCATGCAATTCTTTGTTTTGCATGCTGTCTAAATTTCTATTAATAAAAGACTAATTTATGTTAATAATTTTCCTCTTTCAAAATGCAAATATCCTTGAGAAAATCAAATAGGTTGTCATTAATTCCTTAAAGTGAACTGAGTTAATCAAATTGCTTCCACCCAGCTGAGATGAGTCTTACTGAGAAAACAGGCAGTTCAACTCAGTTTATGCCTTTAACGAGAAGGTGGAAAAGGGCTTCTCATGTGAGAGCCGACTTGGGTAGGCACCGTGAAAGGCTTTGTGATTCCAAAGAGCAGTGTGAGGGTGATGGGTACCTGCGTTTGGAAGAAGAGATAGGAATAATTTGGATAGGGGATCCAGAAAGAGGTTGGAAAGACGTGGCTTGCCTCCTTAGTTTATGAAGGTCCAGATTCAACGCCTCCTTAAAGAACACACAAGCTCCTCCCAAACACACTCCCATCTTGGACTGTGCAAGCCTGATCCATTTATTGCATCATGCTGTGCATAAGTAGGAAAAAAACACGTGTATGTGGGCAAATATCTATCTTTAAAGCGGGACTAGAGACAAAGAAAGCATATGCTTGTTTTCAAGAGGTTTGCAATTTTATTTGTGTGGGTATGTAGTTCTCATAACACAAAAAGCTAAGTGTCCAGAACCCAATGTATTAGACTCCTAGGTCAATATAACAGAGTACGGCTTAAGGCAACAGACTGGTTCTCTCAAGGTTTTAGATCTAGAAGGCCCAAAGCAAGGTGTGAAGCAGGGACGTGCTCTTTCTAAGAGCCTTCCCGCCTCTTCCTGGCTGCTGGCTAAGTCACCATTCCTGAGCACGCTTAGCTTGCTGCCCTCCAGTCTTGGCTTCTGTCCTCATGCGGTCTCTCTAGGCTTCTGTTTCTTTCCGTGGCATTTTCCTCTTCTGAAAAGGACATCAGTCAAATTGGGTGAGGGCTCATGCTAACGACTTCACCTTAACGAAGACTTTATTTCCAGGTAACGTCCCATTCACGGGTCCTGGGTGTCAGGACCTCAAGGTATCTTTTGGAAGGACGTAATTCAACCCATAAAACCAACTGACTCCTGAGTGATGTGAGATGACCACCTCACTCTCTGCAGACTTATGAGGAACCAAAGGACCATTTGTAGTTAAACCTCCCCAAATTCACCCAGTAATAATTCACCATTGGGCGACAGAGCCCAGAATTATCTCATAAATACCTCAAGACCTAACAAAACCAGGTGTTTAAATGCAGAACTGTCATATCCCAAAAGAGGACGGAGATCATAACTAATTGACCAAAAGCAAAACTACTTACATAAAATTTTTACTAAACGGGATTACTTTTCATCATGATAGCATTGACGAATGCCAAGAATAAAATGCTCATCCAGGGACAAAGACCATTGTAGATAATATGATAATTTACTGAACATAATTTTATTTCTTTTTTTTTAAAGATTTTATTTATTCATTTGACACAGAGAGAGAGATTACAAGTAGGCAGAGAGGCAGGCAGAGAGAGAGGAGAGAGGAGAAAGCAGGCTCCCCGCTGAGCAGAGAGCCCGATGCGGGCCTCGATCCCAGGACCCTGGGATCATGACCTGAGCCGAAGGCAGTGGCTTTAACCCACTGAGCCACCCAGGTGCCCTATTTCTTTTTTTTTTTTAAGATTTTATGTATTTATTTGAGAGAGAGAGAGGGAGAGAGCGCAAGCAAGGGGAGCAACAGAGGAAGGAGGGAGAAACAGACTCCGAGCTGAGCAGGGAGCCTGATGCCGGACTCCATCCCAGGACCCTGAGATCATGAACTGAGCCAAAGGCAGATGCTTCACTGACTGAGCCACCCAGGGACCCCTGGACGTATTTTTATTTCTAACAATAGCGAACATGCATCTTCAAACGGTTATTTTGGAATTCATTCAGAGCTCTCTGTCTGGCTCTTCAAATTCCACCGGTTCGTTAGATGACAAAATAGTCCCGGCTTTTAGATAAAGGAGATAGTCTCATCAGTGAGCATAAGGTCTTCTCAGATTATACCTGCTCCCGTCATTTCAATGGTGTCTTCATTTAGGTCTAAATGTTGTCTTGATTTTCTCAGACAGCTTCTCCCAAACTGACGGTGATCCCTCACCAAAAAACTACGTGTTTTTTAAATTCACATCTTCCAAAGCACCGTCCATGCTCTTCTGTTTTCTAAGGTACAATGAAAACGCATTTCATAAACATTTATTAGGTATAAATCATGTGCCCCTTCCTTTTGTGTTCTCATTTGCATAGTTTTATGTCTTCGACATAATAAATCTAATGATAAACCATTGCATTTCTATTCAAATGGGACAGATTGAAATTTAAATGTACAAGGTATGTTCTGAGCTAGATTTAAGAGGTGGGCATTTTATTCTAATTATTTTATAACAAGATGTTATTGCTCGATACACTTTTAACTCCAGTGTAAATTTCCGAAACAAGTTACCTATGAAGTATTCACAAATGGCCTTCCTGGAATTATGCCAGAGAAAGGCATAGCCAGGACAGTCGGGGTCCCCCGACATACCAGAGTTCAAGAAGTCTTCATCTGCTCCCGCCCTGCCCCCCTCCCAGAAAAGCTTCTCCATCTGCCCATTTCCATTTTCCCCCCTCGGAAACTTGGACCAGAACTCGTACGTCTAAGCCTAGTTTCATTGTATTTTTGAGCTGTGGCTGGACGGTGATTTGCTGGACTGTTTGGCTCTAAGCAATTCTTAGAAAACTGCTGCTCAAAAAGAAAAAAAGGAAAAAGGGAAAAAGGATGCTCCCTTGGCGAATCTATACCCCTGTGTGGGGAGAAGGTGGCTTCGGGCAGAGCCCAAGGGAGCAGATTCCTTCTGGGCTTGAGAATGGGGCTATGCGGAAGAGCTTAGCTTCCCATGAAGGCAACCCCCAGCCAAAGCCGTAATTAAATCTGATTCACAGAGGCTGTTCTCTGTGGATGCATCTCTATGGCTTTCTTTGTTTTTGCTCTAACTCTGTGTGTTGGGGTCTTAATCCGGTATCTCAGAGTGAGACTTATTTGGAAGTAGGGTTATTGTAGATGAGTTAGTTCAGTTAGCAGGAGGCTTCTTGGAGGAGTGGGCCCTCAATCCAATAGGACTGCTGTCCTGCTAAAAAGGGGAAGTTTGGACACAGACATGATCACAGGGAGAGCAGCGCGGGTCGTTAAAGCAGCGATCAGGCTCCTATGCGTACAGGTCGAGGAGCCTGGCAAACCCACGTCTGCCACCAGAAACTAGCGGAGAGTTCTGGAACATTCTCCCTCCCCACCCTCAGGAGGACCCAACCCCCCCAGGACCTGAATCTTAGACTCCGAGGCTCCACAACCGTGAGACGACACATTTCTGTTGTTGAAGCCGCTCATCTTGTGGTACTTTGTTAGAACGGTCCAGCAACCGATATGGGCTCCAAGGAAGGGCAGCTGCGAAGGTCATCTGCTCACCTGTTTACACACACACACACACACACACACACACACACACACACAGGTATGTATGAAATATATGTTATATAATCCATATACACTTATGTGCCATGTGCATAAAAATATACTTTAATGCATCTTTTTTTTTAAAAGATTTTATTTATTTATTTGACAGAGAGATAGAGACCACAAGCAGGCAGAGTGGCAGGGAGAGGGAGAGGGAGAAGCAGGCTCCCTCCTGAGCCAGGAGCCAATGGGGGCTCGATCCCAGGACCCCGGGATCATGACCTGCACTGAAGGCAGACGCTTAACGACTGAGCCACCCAGGTGTCCCAGTTTAATGCATCTTTAAAATGCATTAGCTTAGCAAATGCTTAATTTTCCTTTGTGAATTAAGAAAGTGAGGTTAAATTCATACCTTCAGACTAGGGGGAAAAAAACAAAAAAAACAAATAGACATCATGAAAGTGCATCTAGGAAAAGTTCAAGGCAGCCACAAACACAAACTCCAGCACCTGGCAGGATTTCCTCGTTGCCTCGGCATGGAGAAGCTCATTATTGTACGTGTTTAGTGTGAACGGATATCATCCAAGACTTGAAGCGGCAATGCTATGGCTTATGGCCCTTTGAACTTTGGGAATGGCGGCCAACAGCTTGATGTTACCCAGGCTACGTGTTTATTGGCATGGGATTTGGTCTGATAGAAAGCCTGAGAATACGGCGTGGGCTTGCTTGCACGCGCATGCATGTATGAGCAGATTTACATGCCTGGGCACATGTTTAAAACCTAGGGTCTTGTCAAAAGAAATGTTAATAGTATGGAAGCTGGAACAGACTGTGTTTGCACCGTTCCAAATGAGGCTGCAAGTCATAGGGCCATATGCTGTGTTTTTTAGAAATCTCATCGATTGCCAGCACACATCAACACACGTGGAGGGTATAACTATTATTTTAGTTGCCTTTCCATTAATTTGCCTTACCAAGATCTGCAGATAGCCGAGGAATGGGTTCGTGTGTGTCTGAAGGTGGGGAAACTTTGTAAAGGTTGGTCTGAAATGGTCCAGCTTTAGCAAAGGCATCTTTACCTTCATCTTTCTCAGCTGTAGGTTTATCATTTTCCCTTTGCCGAATATATCTACTAAAGAAGTCAATATAAATAACTAGCACATCAACGTGAACAGAAGTCTAAGTTAGGGGAAGGGAGTAGAGATGTTAGACAGAAAATGTTCTATCAATCCACACCAACTCAGAGTCGGCACTTACTCTAACATGGGCTAGATTATAATTTATTTAGCACACTGTATCGGGGTGAAGGCATATTAAGCAAACTGACAGTGTAGTATTTATTGCTTGACTAAGTTAGATGTCTGTCAACCAAACTTTCTTCTGTCTCTTTCCACCAATTACTAAACAAAAACCCTACTTTTGCAGACATAAATTTATTAACTATAAATATTTCTGGTTCATGTTTTAAAATAGGTCTAATGGCGCCTGGGTGGTTCAGTCAGTTAAGCATCTGCCTTCGGCTCAGGTCGTGATCTCAAGTTCCTGGCTCCCTGCTCAGCGGGGAGCCTGCTTCTCCCTCTCCCTCTGCTGCTCCCCCTGCTTGTGCTCTCTCCTGAGCACACACACACTCTCTCTCTCAAATAAATAACGAATAAAAATATTTTTTAAAAAGTTTCTTAAAAAACGAAACAGGCCTAATAGCCAATATTTTCATATTATTGAAAATCACTTGGGCTAAATTTATTCTGAACTGCTGTGTGATTTAAATGCACACTGACCAAAACTGAGCTCTCCCCCCCACCCCCCGCTCCCGCGTGGAATTCCAGGCTGGTCCGCCCGTCTCCCTTCAGCCTTGATGTGCTATCCTGAGCAGTGACTTCTAGAATGTACATGCCAGGGACCCAGAGGAGACAGAACTGTAGACAAGGGTCACCACTGTCGAGACAGGAGTATTGTATTGATTACTGAGGATTTTTCCACGGGATAATTCATTTCTTGTGTAATAATTAGGAAATCTGGAATATGACGATAAAAAAAAAAGAGAGAGAGAGAGAAAAGAGAACATCTCTCCCTACAGCGATGCTGTGAAAAGTGTGCCTGGTTTCCTTTCTGTTTGCTTTGCTGAAGGACCAACACCCCAGTGCTTCATATTATCTGAAGAAAAAGTGAAAAATGAACCAGTCATGGATTTTCAGTGCTCTAATGACTTATACTAATGTATTCCTTCATCTAAATACAGATTTCTATTTAAAATTCAGTATGCAGGGGTATTATGAATTCCAGTTTAATGGATTCCAAATAATTGCCCTTTAGAAATGATGAATAGCTGTTTAAATCCACTGATAAGAATATACTATTTCTTCCTAACAATAGGCCTTCCACATTAACTGTGTCATATGTGCCTGAAATTAGTTTATTAATTTTTTATTGACATGCAAAACCCAAAGTGATGACAGATGGAAATAACCCTTTGCTAAGAGCCCCCCAACATCCCCTCTAAAATGTCTGTTGTTATTCTTGTGGGTGATAAAGGAGAGCCAAGGCGATCTATTTCGAAAGGAAGGCAAGCCCCTGAATTGAGGATGATGCCAATCCCCTCCTTCCTGGCTGTGTTTAGGTCACGTCGCTCAAAAAGACGTGCCTCTCAGGTGGACATAAGGACCAGCGATGCCCAGAGCTCACAAACACAGGGCATTCTGAAATTCTTCGCTGTGACTGTCCAGGGACTTTAAAAATGATTCTCAGGATTAAAAAGCAGCAGAAGCAAGAAAGGCTGAACTATTAAAAATACATTATTCATTTCCCTTATGGAGCATTGGCCTAGGGTTTTATTTTTTTATTTTATCCCTGATCAGAATGGATGCCTTTCTATACTAGTTTAAAAAATAAATAATGCCCTGAAAGCCATGGTCAGAGGAGAGGCAATAAACACTCTGCTGTGTTGAAGTAAAGAGCATATATTCATGATTGGAGTATCAATGTTTCTCATCTTTATACCGAATTATGTTGTGTTATACTATCTATATTGATGTGTTCAGTTAAGAACAAAGTATTTATTCCTACAGAAAGAGAAAATAAGTCTGAGCTTTCTCTGAACTGAGTTATTACAAATGACATAAGGGAACAATTGCGAGGAGCAATTAAATCAACCATTATTCGGTCTGTTCGTAAGAAGTGCCCTCACCACCTTTGATTTTATGCCTCTTACCTTTCCGGAAAATTCTATGGGAGAATCTCTGTTCTTCACAAAGTGAAAAAAAAAAAAATCTACGGGGACCAAAATGCACTTGCATTTATATAATTCTTTGTCCCCTGCTGTTTGGTTTATAAAGGCATTGTCCTTAGTACAGTATTTATATTTTTAAGATAGTTCATGAGTGACGTGCATACAACATATATGGAAAAGGCTACCTGTTTACGCAGAGAAACACAGCAGTACGAGCAAACCGAAAGACATGGAGGGTTTCCAGGCTTTCGTGCCCAGCACACTGTCCGGGAAAACACAGATCACTAAGAAAAAAAAACAAAAACCCTCAGATTTCCTCTTTTACCTCTGCCATCAATATTAATAAAATTCACTCATGTGTTCCCTGTAAGAAATGCTAGGAAAATGGAGGCCAAAGCTTGTTCTATTTCTCTAAGTGACTCAATAACACAATTGCCTCCTTTCCCCAAATCTTATCTAACGGGACTCAAAGATGGAAAGACAGAGAGAAAAAAATTAGGCCCCGATATCAGAGACACTAAAAATAGAGTAGAAAGGGTAAAATCCTGCGTGTGCATATGTGCGTGTGTGCGTGTGCGTGTGTGTGTTTCCCTTTCAGTACCCTCGTCTGGCAAACCCTGAGCTCCTTTTCCTGGAGGTTTTTCTTTCTCTGGACCACAGGGGTGACCGCCCCTCTCCTCCAGGCCTTTCTGCTCGCCCGCGGGCTCCGCGGGTCTGCGCGCACGGCCGGGCCGCGGGGACGAATGAATGGCCCCTCTGTCTGTCTGCCCGCACAGGGCACCCATGGCCTCGTTCAGCCGGCCTTTCACATCTGCTGACTGCTGCAGTACAACTTCGCTTTTATGCTCGACTGACAGCGGTTTTCTGAAGCCAGACGGTTTCTGAAAAGAGGGTCTATTTGCATAAACAATGCCATGTGAGGAGGTCTGCTGGAAACAAAATCAAAATTCACTCAAGCAAATCTTCCTGATCAACTCCCTCCCTCCTTCTCTCTCTTTTTTCCCCTGCAACTCACACCTCCTAGAGTTGCCATCTGTATGCGCAACTGTGGCGGCGAGTTGGAGCCCTCTGGCCTCCCCTTGCCCCTGCGTCCAGCTGCATTCCACAAGCAAAGATGCATCTTCTGTTCGGAGCTGGTCTGCACAGAATGCATCACTAGCCTGTGGTGCGCGCAGTGACGCGTGCGTCGGGTGTTCGGTGAGGCCCGGAGGCCAGCTCTGCCTCCGCCGGCCGCAGCCCTCCCCGCGGTGTGCCGTGGGCGCCGCGCGCAGCCGCCGGTGCAAGCCCGGA
>LNAC01000218.1:17451-99120 GCA_002007465.1 Ailurus styani
GAAACAGCCCGAATCAGGACGTGGAGCTGAAAACCGGCTGGAGTCAGCAGTTCGACTAAGGCCGCCCCAACCGAAGGAAGAGGATCGTGGTTACATCAGTCCCATCGGTCGGAAACCACGCCTGGCTCTTTAAACATCTTCTTGAAGCAAGTCCAGTTTTAAAGGGGGTACGGAAGGGCGATTCTAGGAATTTGTCACTTAATCCAAGTCCTGACGTTGTAATAGTAGCCGCTAGGATCCTCCCGCCCGAAACAAAGGATGGAATTTGGCTTGAATCTTTCTTTCGCCTTTTTGGAGACGGACGAGGATGACCTCGTGGGTAAAGCGCAAGAGCAGACTCCCTTCCAACATCTTTGCCTCCTGTTTTCCTTTGCCTCGCATCAAACGTAATCCGGTACTTGGCGGGTCCCCGGGGTTGCCCAATCCAGAGCGCGCGTTTGCTCCCCTTAGAGATGTCATCATCCTGACATTTCGTGGGAGGGAATGGGAAATATTATTTCCCATGAAAGGATAAAAGGCTTCTTGGAGAAACTGCTGATTTCCATCTGAGGCAGGAAAACACAAAATAGGCAGGGAGATTTTGTCACACAGGAAAAGAAGACAATTCTTTATCGGAAGACTTTGCAGCCAATCTGGATAAATGCTCGCTGGCCGAAATGGAACGATTTAACCGTTGTAAAGACAAAGCCTGCCTTAGCTAGAAAATCAAATATGCTTAAGTTTGTGAATTTACAATGATACTTAAAAAAAAAACAACAACGACAACCTAATTGGTCACTGTGGGTGCTAAGAGACCATTTCATGACTACGTGAATTAGTGAATAAACGGAAAGGCGCAGACAATTACCCGACTTTCCTTTGGGAGTGATGCTGGAGGAGAGCCGAAGGGTTGATAAGAGGAAGTCTCTCCTTAGAAAACAAGCTCCCGGGCGCCTGGGTGGCTCAGTGGGTTAAAGCCTCTGCCTCCGGCTCAGGTCATGATCTCAGGGTCCTGGGATCGAGGCCCACGTCGGGCTCTCTGCTCAGCAGGGAGCCTGCTTCCTTCTCTCTCCTCTCTCTCTGCCTGCCTCTCTGCCGACTTGTAATCTCTCTCTCTGTGTCAAATGAATAAATAAAATCTTTAAAAAAAAATAAAAACAAGCTCCCCACACCCCCACGTGGTAGCCCCCATACCACAGTGGGTCCAGTGAAGGTCACCAGCTACCAGCAACACGGACTACGCATTTGTCACCTTTGAGGCTGTCCCTTCCAAATAAACCGGTAAAAATCAAAACTGAACTTGAATTTAATCAGGTCTCTAAGTAGAAGATATGCCATGGCCAACAAATACAGCCAATAAAACCGCAGAGATAAAGTGAGCTAAATCCAGGATGTGACAAAAACCCACAAAACAAATGATCTGGATTCTTCAACAGCAACAACAGCAAAAGTTACCGCATGGAGCCAAACGGAGGAAAAGAAACCTAACAGGGTGGGTCCCAATTCAAATGTATCTGTTAATTAACTAATAAATTAAACAACGACCTGGGAATAAAAACTAGGGTGTAAGGTAATTGGGAATGTGAACCTGAGTAGATAGCGGATGATATTAAGAAATTATTTCGAGTGTGATTAAGGTATTGCGGTTATGTCATTAAAAATCAGTCCTCAAGTATTAGAGAAATTTACCAAAATATTTACAGATGAAGAATAGTCCATCTTGGACTAGCTTTCAAATAACCCAGAAGGGAGGAGGGTTGGGTTGCATGAGAGCAGAGATGAAACAAGCTTGGCTGTGGATTCATAGAAGACGGACACAGAGTCAACTAAGTGCATTTTACTGTTTCCTCTACTTTTGTGTCTGTTTGAGATTTTACAGAAATGAAAGCTTAAAAAAAAAAGAGTATTAAGGCTCACTCAAAGATGATCCTATAAGAATAGGTGCTATTTTCCCCACGGAAATTTCCACAAATAAATCCTGTGATTAAGCTGTGGGACTAGGCTAGAAACGGGGAGAAGCAAATGATCTAGACAAATATTGCGGCATTTTGAAAAAAACATATTTTGTATATAACATATACAAGAGACTGATAAATAGATATGAGGCCATAAAAAAACACCACTGGAGGCTCTAGAAATAATACCGAAAAAAAAAATGATCTGCTTTCTTAAGTGAAATGTTTGCTAATAATATATTAATTATCTATTTATTAACTTAAAGCGTTCAATTAGAACTGTTGTAACTGTGGGAAAAAACCTAGCCATATTAAAATGCATAAGCCCACTTAATATGAGTGTAGAAACTGTTTTTTATTCATATATACCATCTTTAGAATTTTATGCATACTAAGACTTGAATACCATTTTTACATTCTCTCGGCATATATACTTCTTCTGGGTTTCGAAACCTTATTTGTGTAGAGAGCTGCATTTTTCTCACACACAGGGCTGTAAAGCTTAAATTAAAATGCCTCTAAATTGAATTAACTCCATTTTTTAAAAATAGGCCCTTCTTTATAAGAATTATAACAATGTAATAATGATAACTAATATTCATTAAATGCTTCACAAGCCATCTTCTCTCATTTAATCATCCCAACAGCGTGACGAATTAGGGACGTGGGAAAACAGCTTTCCGTGGGTCACTCCCATATCTACACATCTTTCAAGCAGAGTGGCTGATAGCCTTTTTCTTACGGTCCGTCTTTTCAGGGATGTTTGCACAGAGAACAGCCTTGGAAGATAGAGACTGTGTCTTCCTTTTGGAGCAGAGGACATGTCTGTTTGCTGTCTACTATGTTAAAGATAATGTCTCTCTCTGGAGCAAAGGTTGCACGGCTGGGCTTTCAGCCCCTTCTAATGCCCCAGGATACCTTAAGCTCAGCATCCCTCAGCTGGGACGCAGCCGTAGGCACAGCCCCCACCTGGACACCTCTGAGTCGCTCCTGTGAGACCGAGGGGCATTAGAAACCAGTGGAAGCTTTAAGTTCACACTGCCTACCGTGCCATGAGTGATAAAGATTTTTTGTCTCTGACCCAAGAGTCTCATGTCTTCTGCCACCATTCAATAAACTGTAGCAGGCCAACTCTAAGCTGGAGAAGGAGGGGTAAAGGGGTCCCCAAAACTCATACTGGGTTTTGGGGGAAGAGAGAGCATGGGAAGTGCGTTTGGTAGAGCCATGAGCCGCCAGGGTGCCTCACTTACTGTCACAGAGCTGTTCTTTCCCTTCATGTCTTCCGATCACCTTCTCCCCAGCTTTCTGGATTTAGTTCTTTAAGGAGAACAAAACGACTTGGGACTAGGCACGAAGTTTCCCTGTCTCCGGTGGGGACTAAGTATGATATGAATCTGTCTGAATATTCTGGAGAGTTCTGTGGAAGAGCCATAGGATACAGGCACCCAAATCCAACTCACCGCCTGACCCTGGTCTCTGAAGGATCTGGATTCACCTGAGGTGGTTTGAGAAGAGTTCAGAGTGAGGTTGAGGGGCTAATACAATCTTAGAAGTGAGTCCTTTGTGCCACTTCAGTATACTTTTGTTGTTGTCATCTCTACATCTGAGTGTGAGAGCTGATGAGTTTTATGTCTCTTTGTCCCTGTCCCACAGGTCAAAGGAATTTCTTCTGATGGAGAAGCAGCACCTAGAGGTATGAGCCTGTCTGGTACTTGCCAGGAGCAGCTGCCCCCAGATTCAGCACGAGTTCCTCTGACTGACAAAGCTTTGGTTGCGTAGATCATGTCCTGTAGATGTGCGTGCATAAGGTCCCATAGAAGCCTTCCCCTCAATGGCCTTGACCACAGAGTTATCACACCTCTGCCAATGCGGTTAGCTGATAAACCTTTACAAAACTTAGGGGGTGCTTATCACATAAGTGTGATTGGATTCACAACGTTCAATCCCTCCAGCGATCAAACTCTTCTATCTCCAGGCCCCACCACCACGAAGCCAGCCAGGGTTTTAGTGGGATCTTTGTGCTGTGTATTCCTCGCCTGTACGTTCTACTTGGTCTTTTATGTTGGCTGGTCTTCACATTAACGTCTTTGAGTGGGAACCACACCAAAAGCCATCCCTGGAAGCTATCCGAAAGCTGTGACACATCCTCTGCCCTTGAGGTCCCACAGTCCTCATGATGTCTTTGAGATCCTGATCTCTGTGACTGAAGAATCTTCAACAGAGTCTCCGGAAACAGAAGGCAGTCTCCATCTAGAGATGCCTCTGGAGGTTTTGGCCTTGTCACCTCCCTGACATGGCTACTTGGTATATCACTGTTTTCAAAGTGGCTCTTGGTTTGCTATTGGGTCTTGTTGAAATGGACTGTCTGATCCATGGTGGCCTTGTGAGACTCCCGGGTCTAGTCTTCCCACTGGGATTTGATCAACCTAGGCTCCGTGACTGAAAAGGTGGTAAAGTCCCAAACAGCCTTGCTTGTCAAATGCAAATTGTGTATCCAAGGACACACATGGTCTGGCATAGAGGCATCTTTGCTTTTTGTGAAAATGTGGAGACTATTCCTCCAGGGTGCAATGATGAGCCCATTGTCCGAAGAAACCAATCAGAATCAAGCTGCTCACCAACCTGTATCCTTAGATTGCCTCCAGTTGCAGCCTGGACCCATCACTCTACCAGACATAGCCTGCAGTCACCACTTTAGACTGAGCACAAAGGAAAGAATTCTATGTGTCTGATGCAGCGGCCACCACTGAATGCCAAATGAGTGACGCCCGCCAGAAGCTGACCCATCTGTCCTGCCGTGGAAGAGGCTAAATCATATGAGCAGTTACTCACAAATAGTCCTGGCAGGGTTACTGCATCTGACTTTTGACCCCTCTAAAGGCTATCAGTCACCACCATTGGAACGTCACCACCATTGGAACGTCACCACCATTGATACTTTTATAAGTTATGGTGTTGCTGTCCCAGTCCTCAGCCAGCTCCAACCACACCACTGTGGCCCTTGAAACCGAAAAGCTTTAGGCTTTCTGGGCCATTCACACTATGGTAGGTATGCACCTTTCATCACAAAAGCAACAAAACAGCAGGCTGATAGTCAAAACTTAATGAAGGACTTTCAACATTCTGTACTCTTTACAGGCATCTACTATTTATAGGGGTTTTTGAGTGGTGGAAGAGCGTGGCAAAAATCGACTTGAAAATATTTTTGTCCACCTCTCTCATCACAGCCTGGGCTGGCTGGTTCCAAGACCAGGACTGGGCTTTGTGGTTAAAGTCAGTATTGAATTGGGCTTATCCCGCTGCTTGGAGTCCTGCTGAAGGTGGCCTTAGTTCAGTGCTGTACAGACATGTTGAACAGGTATAGTCCCAGACTTTGTCGGTCAGAATCATCAGAGACCAAATGATACACTTGTGGGAAAAATGACCAGAAGCCAAAACAGTATAGAAATGAGAAGTAGATATTTGGGGAAGGTGGGGGAAATGTGATGAATAAACGTTAGATTCCCAGACAAGCACGCAAATGCTTATGTGACTGTCGCCATAACTGAAATAAGGTATTTCATTTTTTTACATAGTTTTCTGAATTTTTTGTCGGATGCATACAAATATGCAAATACACACTTTTTATTTCAGCTACATTGTGTGTTGTGTAGACTTTGAATGTGATGGTTGAGAGTTGACTGCAATTTGCTGTGTTTTTCTTTATTTCTTTTTTTTAAACACTTTATTTACTTATTTGACAGAGAGAGAGAGAGAGAGAGAGCACAAGAAGGGGGAGCAGCAGACAGAGGGAGAGGGAGATGCAGGTTTCCCACTGAGCAGGGAGCCCGATGTGGGGCTCCACCACAGGACCCTGAGATCAGGACCTGAGCCGAAGGCAGATGCTTAACCAACTGAGCCAGTCAGGTGCCCCGTATTTATTTTTCTATGAAACCTTGCTTCCTGCATGCACCAAGCGTACACATTTTTGAGCTTTGTCACAACAGGACCCAATATGCTGATGAGAGAGGTCACCTAGGCTTAGGCTGAGGTTCTGAGAGTCTCTGGAAGTTTCAAAGAGAAAAGGAAACTCATCTCAGAGGAACATTTCACTCTTTACAGTTTTAGAAAACTCTCTCTCCAGCATCTACTAGCCATCAACATACACAAGTTTGGTAGTTATTTTTGGTGAAGAGTGCTCTGTATTTTAAAATTAACAAAAGGTTAGTGGAGTGGAAGTTCAATAGAAAGGACTCTTTTTTTTTTTTAAAGATTTTATTTATTTATTTGACAGAGAGAGAGAGATCACAAGTAGGCAGAGAGGCAGGCAGAGAGAGAGGAGGAAGCAGGCTCCCCGCTGAGCAGAGAGCCCGATGTGGGGCTCCATCCCAGGACCCTGAGATCATGACCTGAGCCAAAGGCAGAGGCTTTAACCCACTGAGCCACCCAGGCGCCCCAGAAAGGACTCTTAAAGAAAAAACAGAGAGGACTTTAAAAAAAGTAATTGCTTTAACTGAAGATTATTTCTAAAATTCTATTTAAACTAACTATAATTTCTTCTCCTTCATGATAGATAATTCCATATTGGAAGTCTGTTTCAAGGCTAAGTAGTTATTACTATTTTTACTGGAACAAAATCTTTAATATGACACTGAGAGAAATTAATAATAAAGGAAGGTAAGATGTTAACTTTAGTGGTTCTGAAACAAGATCAGAATAATGAGTATATCCTCAGAGAGGAAATAACATGCACAGATTGATATTTTAATTACCTCGACATGTTAGCCTATTGCCACTTTAAAAAATAATTTTCCTGAAGTGTTCAGACAGTCCTTCTTAACTTTCTTCATTTGAGGTGAAGGGCGAGAGGGTTTTGCATGGACTCTCTTCCCAGAAAAATTCACATAATAAGAAGTGTTGATTATGTTTCCAGGCACGGTACCATATGCTTGAGTCATCTAAGCGTCAAAACAGTTCTATCAGGTGGGTAATACTATGATATCCATTTTTCAAGTGAAGAAATGGTGGCACAGATGAACAGGTCAAAGATCACATGCAAATGAGCAAGAGAGCTGGGATTTCAACCCAAGTAGCATGGCTCCAGAATCTACTTGACTTGATAGCACATTCTACTCTAGTGTCTTACACTCGTACTTACACAGGCATATACAAAATTATACATATAATTTCAAAGGGTTTCACTCAACTCTGGAGGTCTAGATGAAAAGTATTTATTTTAAACATTGTTTGGCAACATTTACATTTTAGAATATTTTAAAGATATCATGCCCTTTTACCAGAAGCCTATCTACCTAAGAGGAAAACCTGGGTGGGGGCGGGTGGGGGGAGAAAGTTGAACAGACTGATAGCTCATATCTGTTTCTACTATAGGAAACTATCTAGATGAATGCAGTAATTTCTCCTTAAGAACCAAATCCTCCGGGAGCCTGGGTGGCTCAGTGGGTTAAAGCCTCTGCCTTCGGCTCAGGTCATGATCTCAGGGTCCTGGGATCGAGCCCCGCATCGGGCTCCCTGCTCAGCGGGGGGCCTGCTTCCTCCTCTCTCTCTGCCTGCCTCTGCCTACTTGTAATCTCTCTCTCTGTCAAATAAATAAATAAAATCTTTAAAAAAAAAAGAAGAACCAAATCCTCCAAATTTCTAGGTACCACTTATTTCTCCCATATTAAAGTACATAAAATTTTAACTATCTCTTCATCTCAGAATTTTTGCCATATCTTCAACCTGTAGATCAGGTGAGCTTCCTCTCCTTTAATTTCATAAATCATCCACAGAGTCGTGTCTATCTGAAGGCTAGTACATGGTTGCCTTCAGTGTCTGGTAATATCCGGCTAATTGGTCAAGCCACTTTGGGAAAAAAATCCCAGTGATGGCATGAGTTGTTGGTTGCATTGATTTTTGTTTTCTTACTATATTTTTACTTATACTTTTAAAATGAAAAAGAAAGGATGTGTTTCCCACAAACAACTAGACTAACGTTAAATGCCCCCTGAAGTCATCTCGTAACCCTCTCCCCCTTAGTCATACTTTGGCCATGTTGGCCTTCTTTCACTTCCTTGGATATACCAATCTCATTTCCTCCTCCTAGGCTTTCCCCTTGCTGATGTGCACCTCCTCCCCTGCCTTGTCCAAGACTCAGCTCAAACATCCCTTCCCCAGAGAGGGCTTTCTCTAGTCTACCTATACTAGAACATAGGCCCTTGAGAACAGCGACTGAGAGTTTTGTTCATCGCGAGAACACCAACGGCACCTGTGTGTAGAGCAGAGCCTGGCACATATTTATTCAGGTTGTTGAATAAATATTTGTCGAATAAATATAATCTTCACGCTTTGCTGGATCCCATCTAACTCCAAACTGAAGCATTCCAGATGGGCAGCTCAGGATTCACAGGAGAACAAAGAAATAAATAATCAACAAAATTCTCCATCTTCTTTTGCCACTTGCATGAAAATTAGAGTTAGGCTATATATAATACTGTAATATAACTTTCTCCTTCATTGTTGTTCACTGAAAAAAAATAATGTACATCCATTGTCACCTGATTATCCCATTTTACTGGCCAAAGCTATAAAATGTGCCTATGGATATCTTGAACACTAAAGGCAGGTGTTTTAGGTGACTTTTTTTCCCCCTAAAGAGCAGTTTTTCCTCAGGCCCAAACCTTAAAGATTTAGGCATACTTCAAAGATATTGTAGGTTTGGTTCCAGACCATGACACAACACAATGCAGTAAGTGAGTCAGATGAATTTTTTGGTTTCCCAGTGGATATAAAAGTTTTCTTTACACTATACTGTAGCCTAGTAAGTGCACAGTCTAAAAATTAAGTCTAAAAATACAATGTACATACCTTAATTAAAGCACTTTGTCACTAAAAATTGCTAACTATCATCTGAGCTTGCTAAGCAGAGGGTCTTGCCTCCACGTTGATGGCTACTAACCAATGAGGGTGGTGGTTGCTGAAGGTTGGGGTGGCGATTTCTTAAAATACAACAACAATAAAGTTTGCCACATTAATGGACTCTTCCTTTCACAAATGATTTCTTTTCTGTATGTAGTGTTGTTTGATAGCATTTTATCCACAGTAGAACTTCTTCCAAAATGGAGTCAATCTTCTCGAATCTTGCGGCTGTTTTATGAACTAAGTTTACATATTATTCTAAATCCTTTATTGTCATTTCAACAATCTGCACCACAGAAATCACCTTTGCTAATCCATAAGAAGGAACACCTGTTCAAATTTGATCATGAGATGGCAGCAATTTGCTCCCATCTTTCGGCTTCACTTCTAATACAGTTCTTTTGATGTTTCTCCTACATCTCCAGTTACTTCCTCCACTGAACACCTCCAAGTCATCTGTGAGGTTTGCACTCAACTTCCAAACTCCTGTTCGTGTTGATATTTTGACCTCTTCCCATGAATCACAAATGTTCTTCACAGCATCTAGACAGGTGAATCCTCTCCAGGGGGGTTTCAACTTTGCTCACAACCATCAGAGGAATCAATGTCTACGGCAGCTATAGCCTTACGAAACGAATTTCTTAAATAATAAGAACTTGGAAGTCAAAATGAGTCCTTGCTCCATGGGCTGCAGAATGAATGTAGTGTCAACAGGCATGAAAGCAACATTCATCTCATTGTCCATCTCCATCAGCTCTTGGGTGACCTGGTGCATGGTCAATAAACAGTACTATTTTGAAAGGTTTTTTGTTGTTTTGTTTTTTGTTTTGTTTTGTTTTTCTGAACAGTAGGTCTCAACAGTGGGCCTAAAATATTCAGGAAGCCATGTTATAAGCAAATGTGCTGTCACCCAGGCTGTGTTGTTCCATTTATAGAGCACAGGCAGAGTTGATCTAGCATCATTTTTAAGGCTCCCTTGGATTTTTGGAATGGTGAATGAGCCTTGGTGTCAACTTCAAGTCAGCAGCTGTGTTAGCCCCTAACAAGAGAGTCACCCTGCCCTTTGAAGATTTGAAGGGAGGCACTGACTTCTCTCTCTAGCTCTGAAAGTCTTAGCTGGCATCTTCTTCCAATAGAAGGCTATTTCATCTACATTGAAAATCTGTTGCTTAGCACAGCCACCTTCATTAATAATCTTGGTTAGATCTTCTGGATAATATTTGCTGAAGCTTCTCCATCAGCACTTACTGCTTCGTCTTGTACTTCGTGTTATGGAGTTGGCTTCTTTCCTTAAACCTCATGAACCCACCTCTGCAAACTTCAGTCTTTCCTTCTGCAGCCTCCTCACCTCTCTCAGCCTTCCTAGAACTGAAGAGAGTCAGGTTCTGGCTGTGGATGAGGCTTTGGCTTAAAGGAAGGTTGTGACTGTTTTGATCTTCTGTCCAGACCACTCAAACTTTTTCCATATCAGCAATAGGATTGTTTTGCTTTCTTATCGTTTGTGTGTTCATGGGAGTAGCACTTTTAATTTCCTTCGAGAACTCCTCTGCAATCACAGTTTGGCTCACTCTTTAGCACAGGAGGCCTAGCTCTCAGCCTACCTTGACTTTCAACCTGTCTTCCTCACTAAGCTTAATCATTTCTAGTTTTTATTTACTTATTTGATTTTTATTTATTTATTTGGCAGAGAGATAGAGAGCAAGCGAGCACAACTAGGCAGAGCGGCAGGCAGAGGGAGAGGGAGAAGCAGGCTCTCCACTGAGCAGGGAGCCCGACGCCGGGCTCGATCCCAGGACCCGGGGGATCATGACCTGAGCTGAAGACAGCCACCTAACCGACTGAGCCACCCAGGCGCCCCTCTCGTTTTTATTTAAAATGAGAGATAATGCAACTGTTCCTTTCACTTGAACACTTAGAGGCCACTGTAGGCTTGTTATTTGGCCTAATTTCAGTATTTTTGTTTCTCAGGGAATAGCGAGGTCTGAAGAGAGGGAGAGAGTTGGAGAAATGGCCAGTTGATGGAGCAGTGACACATTCATCGATTAAGTTTGCTGTCTTATATGGGCACAGTGAGTGGGGCCGCCCTCGAAATTATAATAGTAACATTAAAATCACTGATCACAGACCATTATAAGAAATACAACAGTAATTTGAAAAGATTGAAACATTGTGAGATTTATCAAAATGTGACCCAGAGACACAAAGTGAGCAAATGCCACTGGAAAAAATGGTGCTGACAGACTGGGCTGGATGCAGGATTGCCAGAAACCTTCAATTATTGTTTTAAAAAAATGGAATTTCTGTGAAACACAATAAAGCAAAATGCAATAAAGTGAGGTATGCCTGTATCTCAAAAAAAAAAAATCTCTCCATTGATAAGAGACAGCAGAAAATTATAGCTATTAGATGGGTGCTTATTACAGCCAGTTGGAGGGGAAAGAGATGGTTTGTGTCCTGATTATTGAGACCTACACAGGACTGAAAGCGAATTTTGCATGCCAGCCACCTAATCTTCATAACCTGAAAATCAATAAGAGACATGCAGGAGAACTGAAAAGTCAATGGGTATAGCCATTAAGCTTAAGTCACATACTCTTAGATGCAGAAATAAATTTTTAAAGACACAACATTCAGACTTTTCAGTTTGCAACTGGTCAATTGCCATAATTATCCTGCTCTGTTTTATTTTAAATAGTAGTCTCATAGCCTAATGCATCTGGCATCCAACTGCAAGTTCACAAAGTATATATAATGACTCTTGAAATGGCTCTCAAGAAAAATTCTGTCATCCTATAATCATCTTATTCATGCTGAAGGCATACTACTGTCTTTTGGGAATATTCAAATTTGTGAAACATGCAAAAAAGAATGAAGTGACACTTTGGAGGAGCTGCTACTCCGAGAACAATTACTTATTACAGCATTTACCCTGATGGCAAATGACAAAGGATTTTACTTTTTTTTTTTTTTAATTAACCAAGCAGGGTGTTTTCCCAGAATAACACTCCCAGTCTGGTTATTCTATTAAAGTAGGAATTTGACTAGGGTCGACTTGTTTGGATAATTTTTGTTTTTCCAAATTACAGTAAGAGTTTGTAAATTCTTGATTTGAATATCTAGAAATCATTTATAACTTTCACTTTATATTTCTGTTAAACTTCCTATCATAAGACCTAATATTATCAATATCTCAATGATCATTAAAACAGATATGCAATTTTTAAAAATCTCCACTTTTCTAATTAATTCCGTGCTAATTATCATAATTGTCTCTTAG
Source organism: Ailurus styani (assembly GCA_002007465.1). Taxonomy (NCBI): domain Eukaryota; kingdom Metazoa; phylum Chordata; class Mammalia; order Carnivora; family Ailuridae; genus Ailurus; species Ailurus styani. The sequence goes on from LNAC01000218.1 coordinate 29,560, forward strand.
ATTTCATCAGCCTCTTGTTTTCAGTTCCCGCTTATTTTACCTCCTGAAGCTTAGGTTATAAATCTTGAAACACCTTATGAAGTTGGCACAAGATGACAACTAATTAAATATGTCACAACCCACCAAACTGGACTCCTGCAGGGCTCTCCTTTGTTTGGTGATCTCTTTTTAATCCATCCTTTCTTCAAGAGTGGCTAGTGATCACAACTGGAAGAGAAACTGACAATGATACTTGCACATGTGCAGCAGATTACAATTTACAAAGCCATCAGCGGCCTTTTTCTTGTTTAAATATCACTAAAATCCCATAGAATAAGCACACGTTATCCTCATTGAAAAGATGGAAAAATTGGGAGCACCTGGGTGCCTCAGTCAGTTGGGCGCCCCAGTCTTGGTTTCTGCTCAGGTCATGATCTCGGGGGTCTTGAGACGGGGGAGTGATGTGCGGCTCTGGGCTCAGCGGGGAGTCAGCTTCCCCTCTCTCTCCCCCTCCCCCCATGGTCTCGTATTCTCTCTTTCTCTCTGAAATGGGTGGATGAATCTGAAAAAAAAAAAAAAAAGATGGCGAAATCGAAGCATAGGATGTTTAAATCGTCTGTGGAAGACTACAGATCTGGGTAAATTGTGAAGCCTGCCTAGAACGCAAGAGTTCTCTTTCTCATTCTGTTGGACTTTCCACCAAATAACACTGGTGCCCCGTGACAAAAAAAAATATATTTTTTAAATTTACAGTTTTAACAAATTAAATATCAATAAGCAACCTCTTTTCTATGTGCCTTTGAAGCAACTGTATACAACCAAATAATACCAGGGGTCCACTTGTTATAATTATAATTTTAGTTTTAATTTTTTTGCAATTTAGTTGCCTGCAAATTTGATGGCATTTCTAACGCAAAGGTTTGAAATGACCTCTTACAATCCCCCAACCTTTCAGAAGGTATGTTCCACCATATACAAATGCACTGATTTCAAGTTCTAAGATTTTTCAACATTGCCTAATTGTTCTATATTTATTGCAGCATAAATAGCACGCAAACTGAAAAACATAATGTACTAGATAAAACATCTTTTAAAACCTCTTACTGAAATTCTATTGGGGCTGGGATATAATTGAAAACACTTAACAGAATATTTCAGGGACCGTTGCCAAGGAGTGAATAAGAGAATCACATTTCATTTATAAATGCCAGACAAAAGTCACCTAAAATGACGGTAACCATGGCTAGAAGAAGGAAGGAAATTGGGCTGGGGAAAGCGTCATTTACATAAGGTGCTTTTTATCTAAAATTTTCTTTCTTTTGTTGAATTTGACAATTTACCAGAGCCTTTTCAGAAGTGTCTGACATCCCTTTTAACTAAGCAGCAAGCAGTAAGAAGTGACAGGCAATGTGTTTCTAGAGTATTAATGCCTATCTTGAGTGAATTCACCCCTTAAGAACAGCTCTAATTCTGAAGAAAGCATTTAGTTCTGTCTCATATAGAATCCGAACATCGAATAAAACCGCAAAGATGTATTTATTCATTTAGGTTAACTCTATCTCATTTCCAGCTTAAACAAGCAATAACTTTTTATGCTGCAGAAAAGTCTCTTCATTTCATGAAAGTTAAAGGAGATGTCACGTATTTCCACTACAATTACTTAAAAGTGACATCCAGCGATTTCTTAAAGGCGAGGGACTCCTTATGCCTAAGGAGTAATGTCAGCTCTAGAAAGGGAGAATGCGCTTCTCAGGGTAGAGCAGTCCCTCGAAGAGCTCGCTCCTGGTTTGGTGAAACAGAGCAGACTGTGTGTAAAAAGACTGTCTTGTAGGCTTTGCGGCCTTGTGGCATTTGCTTAAGATCCAGCCCCGTTGGAGCTCGTTCTTCGTCCCGATCAGGCTGTTAGCCGCGCTCACTTACCCTGAGGTCCTTCTCAGGGCCCACTCTCCCGGCCAGCACTTCACTCCGCTTTCCTTCCGTGTCTTGCCTTTTCGCTTTGTTTTCTACCCATAGATCAGTGTCTCTTCCTACTTGCATATTGAGGGGGGCAGGCAGAAGATACAGCGTGGAGGGAAAACCTCAGAACTCCAGGGAGCAGGGTTATAGTAGGACATGCATTCTGAACCACGGAATAAAACGAGCTGTTCCAATGTCTGCCCATACTAAGCCTCCAGGATGACTGGCCTGATGCAATTCAGTGCCAGTGTTTCATTGTATTATTATAATATTCTCCCGTAGTGACACAATTTTGAGTGGATTCCTTGTCCCCAGAAAAGATGGATGAAGAGAGAGCGCCGGGCTATTTCAAATATGGGTCTAGTAAGGGAGGCGTCGCGATGCTGAGGAACATTCCAGCAAGGTCTGCAGTCATCCAGGGACTTAAACCTATTTGGGTGATTCCTGAAACTTCAAGGCACTGGGGTTTTGTGAGGGAGGGATTATCAACGGTGGGTAATTTCATCGAGTAGTGGTTCAATAAGATATTTGAATTACGCCCTGATTTAAATGGACGTCACTAATTTAGCTTTTCGACGAAAGAGCCTGTTATGCCTAGAACTCTGTCCCTAGAGGGAGCAACATGTCAAAGTGTTGGTGTTCCTGACCACTATCAATCTAAACCTAATATGGAACCCATGACGGGAGAGTGGCCAGGATTTTTGAGTGGAAGCCTTTACCTCAGCCTGTCACTCTGAGTATTTGCTCTGGGATGGTTTGGCTTCTGGGATGGCAGCTTCATTTCGCAGCGGTCCATGAAATTTGCAGCTTTTCTGAACACAGCGAGGGAGAGGAAATTAAAGAAGTTGCTCTGCTTTCTGTCCTTCAATGAGTCGTCCTTCTCATAGTGAGGGTCCCAGATACATGCTTGCTTAAAGCCAAAGAGCCAGGCATTCATTCTATGTACACATCAGGAAGAATTCCAGGGCTCGTCCGAACATCAAGCTCTGCTGCCTTCTTAATATTTGTGAAGAAAGGCATAAATATAAGGTGATTTCCATGTAGTCACTTCAGGTCTTCATGTGGGTGAACCACCAACCCCTACTAGGAGCCTTTTTCTCCTAGCATCTGCTACACAATTTACCCACTAGCCCATTATGATGGATGACAATTTGGGCTCCATGTGGCAGAGCAAAGGATAACCACTCATTTTTCCTTTCGAGAAGGTAGAATTAAAAGGAGATATGACTTTACAGCCACTAGAATGTCAATAGAAATTATTTTCTATTGCATGGGATGTGAAGAAATTGGAACCCTCATAACATTGCAGGTGGAAATGTAAAACAGAGCAGTCATTTGAGGAAAAATTGGCAGCTACTCAAAAGTTCAGCATAATGTTAGCCTATGACCCAGCAATTCTATTCCTAGATATGTGTCCTAGAGAACTGAAGACCTATGTCCACTGAAAACTTGGTACACAAATGTGCATAACAGCATTATTATAACAACCCAAAAGTGGAAACAATCGAAGTGCCCATCAACTGCAGAATGGACAGATAAAATGGGATATAGCTATGCAATGGAATATTGTTTGGCAAAAAATAGGCATGAAGTACTGGTATACACCATGACATGGGTGAATCTTGAAAACTACAATAAGTGAGAGAATCCCATCACAAAAATGCCATGTATTATATGACTCAGTTTATGTCCAATAAAGGAGATAGAAACCATAGAGACAGAAAATAAAAAGTAGATTAATTTTTGCATAAGGCTAAGGGGTCAGAGGAGGGATAGGGAGTGACAGTGGTCATGAGGATAGTTTTAGGGATGACAGTGTTTCTAGACTATAACTGTAAATGTCCCAGCTGGCATGACAAGTCAACCTTGGAGGAAGAGGAAGGGCTGGATTCTGTCCCACCTCTGCTTTGGGCATGCCAGCTGTTGCGATGTTGGTTGGCCCACGTCTGTGGTTGAGGATGGAGACTTCTCTTACTTGGATCAAGTAACTGGGAACATGCTTATGTTCAACTGGTTTACCTTTTGAAAAGATCCTTGTATAACTGAAAAATAGGTTGAAGAGAATCAGGAATGGAAGCAAGAAACCCCTATGGAACTCCATTGCAATAGGCTAGGCAAGTGGTGGTCATGTTGATGGGATACATTTTGCAGACAGAACCCACAAAACTTGTTGATAGACTGAAAGAAGAGAGGTCAAGAAAGAGAAAAATCAGATCTTACTTGTGTTCTAATACAGGGAAGTACTGTGCAGACAGATACTGTTTTGACAAACCACAGTACTACATGAGCTCTTTAAAAAAAAACTATTTATTTATTTGGGAGAGAGAGGAGGGCCAGAGGGAGAGAGAGAATCCTAAGCAGACTCTCTGCTGAGCATGGAGCCCAACACTGGCCTTGATCATATCCTGAGACAAAATCAAGAGTTGGACACTCAACTGACTCAGCCACCCAGGCGTCCCTTTGTGAGGTCTTTTAATGTCATCATTCAATTTACTGGGATACACATTACTCAAAAAAAGTGTGTGTGTGTATGTGTATAAACAAATACACATATAAAAATACATTTTAAATATATTGCTGTATAATATTATATTATGCATTATGTCCTATTGTATATCATGTTATGTAATATCCTACATTATTTTATACATTATGATGTACAATAATTGTACACTGGCAAATATATAAAACATATATTTGCAAAAGTCACTGAGTTGGGGTCAGATCATTCACTGTCACGAATTCTTGCATTAGCCTGTAAGAAGTTTTGATTCAACCAAAAGTCTCTGAGACTCCACAGCAATGGCCACACCCTAAGAATCAGCTCAACATCGGGACTTGCACCTGGGAGATGGTTCGGTGTTTGATCTTCCTAAAGGTGTGTCAAGCTACAAAGAAAAGACATTTTGACTCAGTTGGCTTTGTGCTCAATGGGGAGGATGTGTTTGGTATGTTCTTGTTTGTTTAAATAATGCCAGGCAATCCAATAAAGACTGGGTACAAAGTACAGCAGATGTACAAACTTCCTGCCTTTCAGGACAAAGAATATGGTCTCTCAATTATCAAAGATAAGGAACTAGGAGTGGGAGGGAAGAGCCAACGGGGGGGGGGCTGGCTCTTGTCCTTGGGTCTCTTCAATGTTCTTGTTCAGGACAGGTTTTCCAGAGTGGGTTTCCAGATTGTTTATTATTTTTTTTTTTAAAGATTTTATTTATTCATTTGACACAGAGAGTGAGATTACAAGTAGGCAGAGAGGCAGGCAGAGAGAGAGGAGAGAGGAGGAAGCAGGATCCCTGCTGAGCAGAGATCCCGATGCGGGCCTCGATCCCAGGACCCTGGGATCATGACCTGAGCCGAAGGCAGCGGCTTTAACCCACTGAGCCACCCAGGCGCCCCTCCAGATTGTTTAAATCAGGCCCTAAGTTTTAGAGAGCAGAGCTACTACTTAACATTCAAACTGAAACGGGAAAGGAAACTGACAGTTATTGTATTTCTATGTGTTAAGGAATATGGAGGAATTATCAGACATACGTTTATTGTTCCTTGTAATGTACTTGCTAAATCATTTTATACCAAATTTGCAGATATAAGAGCCGAGCCTCTGATTAAGCAGCTTACTAGGTTCAGGCAGCTGGGAAGTGGGAGAATCGAAATGGAAATTCAGGTCTGTGAGCCCTAAAGATCACTACACTACGCAGTCAGGAGATTATTAACCACTCTGAAAAAGGGGGGTGTGTTGGGGGGGGAGAGAGAGAGAGAGATTGGAGAATATTAGAAATTACTCGTGTCTTTTAATGTTATATTTTTAATGATCTATAGGAATTTCTAGTGTCTTTTAATGTTTTATCTTTAATGATCTAAAGGGTTTATATTTAGATACCTTTGGTTTAATTCTTCAGAGCTACAAAGAAGCCGTGAGATAAGGGTAACTAACTCTCCTAGACCATCTTTATTTTTAAAGATGTGATTCTCTCTGAATCAAAAGGAAGAGACTGCCTTTATACCTTTTATACTCTCTGAATATCTTCTTTTTACAAATGAGACAGCAGACAAGACAGACCATTGGTCAGACCCAGAAAAACAGCGTAACTATGATCACCGAGTGTGCTGGTACACGTATGAGCCAAAAGCCATATCTGGAAGCAGGACGGGACAAGCTTTGTAGATGAATCGAGTGTTTGATGAATGTGTACTCAGGTCTTAAATAGAATAAGCATTGGGCTTCACAGATAAGTTATATACAATATAACTTGTTCTCAGAGGGGAATTGTCTCGCACACACACACACATACACACAACCCGTGACATGCCCTACAATTTTGTATGCAGTCACTGCAGACTTCTAGCGCTTGATCTCTATCACTCACCGCAGGGTAGGGATCAATCCAAGCTGGCATGATGAGTAAGACTTTGGAGACACTGTCCCATTAACTGGACCTTGAGAAGTCTACTTTAACAGAGTCAAGGACACAGGTTTTCACTGGTCGCCTCTACCTCATGAAAATGACAGCAACCACCTTCCTTTTCAAGGTCCTTCTCCCATGTCTTGCTTGAGAAATCATTCTGACTTTGCAGTAGGAGCTCGGTCACCCCGTTGCAGAGCTTTGTTGTCTATTTAGCTGCATATTTCGGTGGTTGTGCTGAATGTTTTATTCGATACTTTGCTGATCCAAAAGGTCAAGTATCTACAAGGACAAGAAACAAGAAAGACACAACACTCAGTGGTGCTGAGTTCAAGGCCAGCTGACTCTACAGACCAAAGTGGCTCAAGAATGGGACACACCAGGGCCCTGCCTGAGATAAGAGTAGCCAACTGTCCTTAAGGTTCAAGGGAGGCTTCGAAGTGGGGTCCATCATGTGTTAAATTTAGCATCTCAGTTTCCCAAAACTGGTGTACAAAATGTCAGATCAGCTCCAGAAGGGCAAGGAAGAGTGGTGTCTGCCTTGCTGATAAAGGAATTACTTCAATGGTGGCCTGGATAATATTGGTGGAATCATAAGGGTTTTCTCCTCACATATACACAGAACACACTCAATTAACTTGAGTTGACTTTGAAGAAGTTACACTTGTCCTATATGACAGAGAATTTTATAGTCCTGTGAATAGATCATTAAAAGTAATGCAGTACTTTAATCATATACAGGCCTAGCTAGGGGTCATCCTCATCTCTCATTTCCCTGGAACTGTGGTGAGATCAAGGCTTAAGGGCAGTCGCAGATTCTCAAACAACAACAGCAAAAGGTCGAAGAAAACATTCCTTGGTGAACCATGAAAACCAGCTCTCCTTTCAACGCTGTTGGAAGAGCTACCGCCCTATTAAGCAGTATCTCAATCAAGAAAAATCCCACCAGATTATCTGGATCCCTTTGCTGTTGCTTCTTTCTGCCTTCTTCCCTTTACGTCCTTCACCCTGGAGAAGAATCGGAGGCGGGTGGCAAGTGGAGAGGAAGTGAGGAGCCACAGGGAATGTTCTAGTGCTGGAAACAATTAATCCTGTGCTGCTTTAATTAACGTCAACACTGCACACAATTTATGCTGGGCATTCCCCGAATATCCTGCTCCTTTCCTCTCCCGGGAATTCCATTCTCCAGGAGGTGAAGAGCAGGAGCCAGACGCCTTGGTTTGGATCCTGGCCTCACTGCTTGCTTGCTAGCTCTGTGCTCCTCCATCACTTACTTAACATCTCTGCGCCCCAGCAAAATGAGGACAACAATAACACCTTCCATGTAGAATGAAATGAGTTGGTAGTCATCAAGCACTTGCAAGAATGTGAGATGCACAGCAAACCCTAAGTAAACATTTGTTAAATAAAATAAATTAGCTTTACTGATTGGGTTATTTTCCAACTGTTGGATTTTGTAAATACTCCCAGAAGTTGGCTTTCTTACTCCTGTTTTCCCATCCATCCATCAGTATACACAATGGGCATCATTCCAGTGGAGATCATGCCACCGAGTCTCACATCTATGAGAACAATTTAATAATAATTCCTGTTACACTTTTTTTTTCTTTTTCTTTCTTTCTTTTTTTTTTTTTTTTCCTTAGCCCTCATTTTATCAGTGCAGGTCCATGGAACACAGCTCTTTCTATACAACTAGAGGAATAAAGGAGCCCTGGAAAGGTCATTAATTTTTTTTTCCCTTACCTCTGCCACCCACTTTCAAGCCAGACCACACACATAAATCATCCCAGACTTTTTCTTCATCACACTGTGGTTTCTATTCACGTTGACTCTGCCCTAAGGAAACGATTTTGCTACAGGTGGGGACATTCAGCACTAATGGCATTACCCTGTTTTCAGGAAAACTTTCGAGGGCAAAATAGCCCCATTATCATTGCCAGTTTCATGGGTTTCTTGTCACTGATCAAGTTTGATTATTTCCTGTGCCGTTACTGAAAACCCAGAAATCAACTTCTCAGTCACAATTCATGTTCAGATTGAATTATCTCAAGGTAGATTTCTTCAACTCCTTCTATAATGGATTTTTCCCATTTTTTAAGCAATGACTCCAAGGTGAAAACCTCCTATTTCATTGTGACTAGGTCTTGAGCTCTAATTAAACCCTGTAACTTCATGAGAAAAAAAATACAGTCAATTTTTTTAAAAAATCATTATGTAATACTGAAGTATGTAAACTGCATGATGTTTGGACTTTTCACTATCAATTGGTTCACCAACAACCCTTTATATATAGAAAGAAAAAAAAACCCCTCTGGTTAAAAAAAAAATCCTGAACGTTAAAAATACTGGCTTGAAATTGGTTATATGTTTTTTAAGTATTCTATTTTCAGTAGCTGGTGCATGCAGGATTAAGAGGAAGGCGCTGTGTTTTATTTTAGACAACCTCGCAAACTCTTCTTGAAAAACCCTTCTGCTTATATCTGGCATCTCCTGTAACTCAGAGTTCATAGCAATACGCCAGGTAACCTTACCTGGGATTCTCCAGGAATCTTTCCCGAATTGCCACACTATCCATACCGGAGAGACGACAGGGACTTCCCAGTCAGTGGAAGATCCAGCTCAATGCAGATGATGTGAGGAATGCTGTTACCCCCAAAAACCTTCTACTAACACCTGAAATCCCATCATTTGCAAATTCATTTGTTTTGAGTTAAGATTCTTTGCCTATTAGTGCTTTGAGCAATATAGATGACACTCAACTCCTAACTCTGGGGCATGAATGAAATTTCTTCCCTGTTTTACTCTTTGGGAGAAAAAGCTAGGGCAGCGGTCCAGCAGTAAACACCAACATTTTCTGATTTTTAAAAAAATAGATCCAATCACTTAACAAATAATTCTTTGACACCCACTATATGACAGGTGTGGTCCCAGGCACTGGAGATGTAAAGAAGAAAGAAAACATACAGCTGAAGCCCTCTAGAGGGAAGACAATGTGGTAATTGAAGATCGTGCACACAGGTGGTAAGGGAAACACCTGGCAGAAAGTGTGAACATAACATTTGGGGAGAACAGGGAAGGATATGTAGAAGTCTGCCTGGATAGGTCAGAAAGGGATCCCCTTGAATAGGAATTATTCGAGCCAAATCTTGAAGAATAAATAGGAGTACATCAAGCATGAAGACGAGAAAGGGCTTTGGAAGTGAGGAAACAGTATGCTGAGTGTGCAGAGATGACAGAAACTAAAGAACAGCCAAGAAACCAGGGGCAGGTCACCGTCATAGGCATAAGGACTATGTGACAAATTGATGGGAGGTCCCATAGGGCAGCTTGCCTTGCACCCAGTCAGTACAGGCTCAGATTCTGAGGCTCGACTGTAGGTCATGGTTTCCGACTAGAAGAATCCCCACATGCCACATCCTTCCGGGGGACATCCATATTAAAGCATAAGTCCAGGTAAACTAACTGAGGCTTCATCCCATTTTTTCCTTCCTTCAAACAGGTGTTTGAATCCCCCGGAGTCAAGGTAAACAGAAGGATAACAGAATCCTTTGTTTTCTTCATCAAAAAAATCACCTCAAAACTCAGTTCTTTCATTCCAGGGAGATCTAGCTAGCTATCTAGATCAGATGAACATAGAACAGCGGTCCTCATACCAATGTCCTATGGCAGCAAGGTTAAAAACTACTCTGGTGCCAAAAGCAATAAAGGGATAGTGTCAAGAGAAAGACATGCTCGATTTGTATTCTGGAAAGACCAACCCAATGATAATGAGGTGATGGACTGAAGAAGGTGGAGTGTATTAGAAGTTATTTCGAGAGTCTAGGAAAGGAAGTGAAATCGTGCCGTTCTGAATGGAGAGAACGGGAAGAAGCATGAGGAGTGGGAGGGAAAGACACGCTCACCAAGGAGTACAAATGGCGACGGAGAAGGAGGGAAGGGGTCTGCTTAAATGTGAAAACAGCCAGCAGAAGGAGATCAGAGATGGGATGAAGGGGAATACATTCATTTTAGAAATGTTGACCCTCGCCAAGCCATACGTTCATATTTTCCAGACTTTAGCTATCCAAAGACTAATGAAAGAAGGTAGAATAAAGTCTGAGACCAAATAATGTAATCATAAACACCAGGTTTGTACAGTTTAGGGTTAGGAAACTTTTTCTGTGAAAGGCAAGATAGTAAATACTTTAGCCTTTGAAAGCCTAATAGTCTCTGTTACAGCTACTTTCATCTGCTCTCATAGTGAAAGCAGCCATGGACAGTATGTAAATAAATGGGTCTGGTTGTGTCCCAGTAAAACTTTATTTACAAAAGTAGGCAGTGGGTCCAATTTGGCCTACCATCCAGGGTTGACCAAGCCCTGACACAGAGGAAGCCTTGATACAAAAAAGGATACTGTAAGAAATGTTTTCTCTGCAATTTTACTGTCATTAAATCAGATAATTTTTCAATTGTCTAACTGCCAAGGGCATGTTCAAAGTTACCCTCAATTGTTAGGTTTTCCTTCTTTGCAGATTCCTATAATAGACATATATTTTTCATAAAGACTGTAGCAGGCTTCAAAAACAAAGCAGTTATCAGTTTACATTAGGCATGTATTAAGAGACATCAGAGTAAAGTGGGATAGTTGTTTTCCACTGAGAATTACGTGTGTATGCACACCATGTTTGTACACGTGTGTGTGCATATGTAAAATAACATCCTCTTAAAAATACAGACTCAACTACGAATTTTGGTAGAAAATCTTGATAGGCTGACTGGCTCTTCTAATATTCAGGGCCAAGAATATTAATAAGGTTTTATTATTTTATTTATTTTTTTAAAGATTATTTGTTTATTTATTTGACAGAGAGATTACAAGTAGGCAGAGAGGCAGGCAGAGAGGAAGGAGGAAGCAGGTTCCCTGCTGAGCAGAGAGCCCAATGTGGGGCTCGATCCCAGGACCCTGAGATCATGACCTGAGCCGGAAGGCAGAGGCTTTAACCCACTGAGCCACCCAGGCACCCCTAAGGTTTTAATGTCTTACAAAAATGATCTCTAATAAAAAGAGATGTTGTGAATGAAATTTCCAGAAATGGTAGACAAACCGGTATCCCTCTATAGCGACTGACATTTACTTTCAAAAGCCCAGAAATCTTTCCTTGTGTACCAGGTAGGAAAAACCTGATTTAGTTATTAAAAAGCATACATTAGGCAACACTTCTTAAGAAGTAGCCAAAAATAAGTTGCCTAATGGAATATCATGTTGAAACCATATTCCCACTAGTTATATCCTTAATGGGCTCCTGTCAAAAGATGGAATAAAAATAATGAGTAGATACCTATATTTCTCTTCTCATCCTTGCATAGCTTTTTGTATTTTTGTAGCCAAAGAAAAAGTGCTATATTAAAAAAAAGGAATGCAGAACTGTATGGAGATGTAATCTGAGCCCATAATTCCATCTTTCATAAGATCTATTTAAAATTATTAAAGCAGAGTGAAGGAAAATGCTAAAGAGGCCTCCAGTTCACTTTCCTTGAAATATAGCTTGGTTTTAAAGTTGTGCTTTTGATCTGTTGTTGGGATCTGTCTCCATGGCAATGGTACTTGTTCATCAATATTCTTGCTGCAGGTTTATCTGATTTTAGTATGTGCAATTAAAAAGTTTCTCTTGACCATTTATCATTTCTCCCTGGTACAAAACTTTTCCATTTTGTTTCCTTTAGCATTAAGAATGTGGTAATTCCAGAGTCTGGTGATTTGCTGGCTTCTTTAGGGAGGTCCTGTTAACCTGTGACTGTTTCCTTTGCCTTTCCCCCTTCCCGTGTCTGTTTTCCAGTTCTCTTACTCACCAGTATCTTGTTAATTTGAAAATGTCTCACCTGGTTAGCTGAACAAAGAGAATTTAACGTTTGTTTGTTTGTTTTTTTAAAACTAATCAGATAATATGATAATTGTCTTTCTCTGATTGACTTATTTCGCTCAGCATAATACCCTCCAGTTCCATCCATGTCGTTGCGAATGGCAAGATTTCGTTTCTTTTGATAGCTGCATAATATTCCATTGTATATATATACCACATCTTCTTTATCCATTCATCTGTTGATGGACATCTAGGTTCTTTCCATAGTTTGGCTATTGTGGACATTGCTGCTATAAACNCAGATAAAAGGTTCTTGGTAACTGAAAGGGTAAAAAGGGAACTCTGTGTCAGAAACCAGCAAGTGTTTTCTATTAAGGGCCAGATTAAATAGTTTGAGTTTTGCAGGTCATCACAATTACTGGACTCTGCGCAGAAGCAAGTAAGCAGCACTCTAGGATATAAGGAGTGAGCCTGAGTGTGTCCCAATAAAACTTTATTTACAAAGCAATTAGCAAGCTGGAGAGCAAGCAAGCTGTAGTTTGCCAAGCCCTGCTTTAAGGTATCATTGAGGTAGTAGTTGCGGGAAGCAGCTTCCGGTAGACTGAGAGAACAAAAGACAAGGTCGGATTGTTAGAGTTTTGGAAACTTACAAGAGGGGCCTTTCCTTGCAGGAGTGGAGCCAGACCGCTGAGGCTGGTAGAGGCCTGATGAAGTTGGTTCTGCAAGTATTGGGAAAAATGCACACCAGATCCATCTGGATAGAACACCCTCTCCCCAGGTGAGGAATCATTGCTGGGGTGATGCTCAGGGAGAGTCGTCAGCAGCCCGCAAGACGCTCAGGGGACACAGGTAGGAAGACACAAATGGGTTTTTTTTTCCGAAGCCTTGTGTCTCCTCTTAGCGCCCCCTATGGGCTGCTCGAACTATCAAGGCAGAAACGCAGTTTGCAGAGCCCCGACATGGACGCTCACCACGGGTAGAAGGGCAGGTTTGGAGCTGAGAGGCAGTAACTTAATTGGCACATTATATCAAAACCCAAGATTCTCTTTTAGCCGATGCTTTAGGGTTGAATTATGATTGGAAAATATCTCACATTATCACCCTATGGGCATGTAGGAGACTATTTCAGATTGGGATTATGTCAGACTCCCATCCCCAATCTACCAAATTCTGACAATATAAACAATGATTTATAACCCATAGGGTTTAAAACCCATAGGGAAGAGAACAGTTGTATGTATGTATGTATGTATGTATGTATGTATGTATGTATGTAGGCTTGTGTGTGCACATGGGTAGACATATAAGTGTAAGGTCCCAACTCTTCATTCTTAGAAAGGACTATGCTTTAATTTGAAATATATCCATATTTCTCTTTTGGTGTTAAAATACAATTTCTTTTATTGAGTACTAGTAATAGCACCTGGTCCTAGTAGTTTCCGTTATTTAAATTCCTGCTTGGAAAAAAAAATCTTACCAAATCTGTGTCAATTCTCCATTTGTAATTTTTTTTTTTAATTTCACTGGTTGATGAAATGCAGAAGCCCTGGAGAGATTGTTTAGGAGAATCTAGTTCTGGATGATTGATTGATTGATTGAATGATGGACTGATGGACACATGATGACGGATTCATCAGGATGGCTATTCTCAGTAACATCCTCTGAAGATGTTTTCAGTTAGACCATCACTCAGGAGAAAAATCTCTAGAAGGATGCACTGAAGTTGAGTGCTCAGGACTGTCAAAATGGCTTTCTTGTTGATGACCCTGTGTGTTTGTGTATACCTAGGCAATAAATAATACATGACATATGAGTGACATCGATTTCAGCATGTAAATATCTACTAGTCTTGCATCAGAACAGAGCTTCCTCTCAGCTCCACCATCTGTGCCCTATTTTCTAGTTTTGACATTTTCTCCCCCCAATAGTTTGTTATTTTAACATCATGCACTCTAGTTGGGCTTTAGCCCTCTCCTGAATAATGTTTTCTTGATGCGGCATACCTGTACAACGTAATTGACACTAACTGTCACTATGGCAGGGAAAATGCCAGAGTTGAACTCAAACAAATCTTCAAGCCATCTATTATATTATGTGCCTAGTGATGGCTCACAGGTACCTATTTATATCTCCTTTTAAATATTTCATAGCTCCTCTATTACTGATAAGAGTTAATCCATAAGTTTTCCTGAGGGCTTTTCATAAGCATACCTGGGACCTCATTTCTGGTATTGGGAATCACCATGCATTATTTTTATTACAGAAGTTTGGTAGATTCTCAGGAAAAGTTATCTGGCAAAAAAAATAATCAAGAAGATTCATAATGAATCATTCAATGCAATTGTGCACACGATACTTTATCATTGTGGCCATTGGGGGGTGGTGGATGCAGGCTTAGTACGCTGATTCTGGATTTTTGAAATAGAATGCTCCCAGTTTGTCTGCCCTAAGGACACAGAGGATATTAACGACTTAATATTTGCAAGCCACTATATATATTTTCACAGCAAAGGACAGCAGAGCAGAGCTCATTTGTAAGACCTAAACTTAAGAAATGGAACTACATGCAAAGGAAGCCATGCCATACTTTATTTTCTACTGTAAAAAACCATTTTGCATTATTAACTAACTTCCAGATTGTTGATTTTTATTAACTCTCTGATGACTTGGCTGTAGAGAGAATTTATAAAGACATTTTGATCCCAAAGTCTTCTTTCAAGAGAAGCTGAGGGCTTCTTCCGTGGGTGAGTGGTTTTAAAATCCCGCAAAACATTTTAGACGTCTGTTCAGCAAACATAAGTGCTCAAAATTGTGAAGATTTTGGAGACCATAATTTTCCCAGCTGGATGAAGTGGATAGTGCTAAGAGGCCTCACAGATCATACCATGTTGTCATTTATTATAATGTTTTAACACACTACAGAATTTGTGTTGTCAAGAACATTGGGTGGGGGTGATTTATTGGCTAGGATTGATTATGTTGCTAATAGCGCAGATGGCTTGAATTTTGGAAGGGGGAAATTTCTTGTCACTGAGCATGAAGGAATAAATGCTGAGTTGCCAAGAAACAAAGGGGCCTTCACTTAGAAAAGCCTTATTTACCTGCCGCATGTGGACAACATTCAAGAGGTGGTTTTTGTTCCCTTCAAACGTGCACTTGAGACTCTCTTTCTCTTGCCTTGGGGAGCTGTGGGCATTTTATGTGTGCGAAATGTTTTCCACAGTGCAGCAAACGTGTCAGCTCTCCCTCTGGGATAATGTGGACACTGCTTTCAGAGTTTTCTCTTTAGTTTCTGCTGCAGATACTGAAACCATGACCTTGCCTGCGAGGCTTTTTGCAGCTGAACGTCCTGAGCGTGGACATTTGCATTGACTTTCAGTGAGTTCCTGTAGGCTAACACCTGGAAGCCATCACCCGCAGATGCCCGGCCGCCGCGCCACACGCATACCCTGCACAGCGGCGCGGGCGATCATGGAGAGCCGTTGACCCCCAAGGTGAAACAAACAGGGCAGACACCAGATTGTCTCGTGTGAAAACGACACCGCCTCTCCAGAGCGGATCATGATTATTCAAAAATTCAGATGAGAAGCAAAACATCGCTGAATAACGAACAACTCAATTCTGCCTTTTCTTCCTGAGTGAGATATATACATATATATACATATATATGCAGAGGTTTCTCCTCAGACTCCTGTGACAAGTCACCCTGTTTCTCTTGACGCTCATTCTGTTCACTCAAAGGTGGGCCTTTGGAGACCAGGACCTTGGGCTTTACCATCTTCCATCAACAGCCAGTAACCTTGTCCTGGAAACTTTACTCTTAGCAGCTCACAAGTTACAGTTATTTCAATATTAATAAAGTGACAAGGACAACACCTGCGAAGAGTGAGATCAGACTCTAATTTGAAGAAGACTTGACATATTACAAAGTTTACTCCTAGTTTCATGTGGTCTGTGCTGGAATATTGTGCTTGCAGCAACGAGTCACCTATAAACTAAGGATTTATTCTTCCAGCTCATTTATAGAAATAAAGTAAAGCCATCACTGGAGTGCTGATTAATTGAATCATCTGACAAATGTCTCCTTATCAAAGGAAGAAAAACGTTCATCTCTATGGACTTCTTGAGAATTTTCTCTAATGGAGACCATCTCCCTTTAAATGAATGAGATTTCACAGGTCTGCTCTTGCACATAATCATTTTCCTACACTGATATATATTCTGGGCAAATTTGCAAGGCTCCACTCCAAAGCTTTTTATTCTTCTTCTGTGCACAATAGGGACAATAAACACACACCTCTCTTTGAAGTAGAGTGAAGAGTGACTCTGTGAAGTCAAGGGGCCCGGCGAAAGAATGCAAAGCAAAAGTTGAAAAACTTGACTAACAACCATTTGGGGATTGAAAATGTGTTTCAGTGGGGATTCCATTAACTGATCAAAGAGCGATGTGTGCACACACACATTTATGCAGGCTGTTACACAAGAAGTTTACATTTGTTTTTCCATGGGCTTTATCAAATGGGCTTGGCCACCACATTATTGCCACCAGCACTCCAATGTCACATCAAAGCAGATTTGTTCAATGCATCTCTGTTACTCATTACCTGAATTTCCTATCTCATATGCAGTTCCATTTGCTAACTGCCTGATGTTTATTTCTTCCTAAGAGAAGCATTCTATCTGAAGAAGGAGCTGACTGGCTCGTTCAGGTTCAGATGTGGACAATCACTTCCACTGGCGAAACCAGACAAAAAAGTGTTTCTTCCTCAAGGCAAGAGAAGCTGGGCTGCAGATTGTATCTGAGAATTTGGTTCTAGATATTTTTAGTGCTTTTTTGAGCCTGAAATCTGGGTCTACTTGACTCAGTGTTCACAACCAGCACAGAACTATTTATTATTGAGTAACATTACTAGCAGGTAAGATGGTTTAATAGTTAATTATTGAACCCCTACCTTCCACCTTATACTGTGTTAGGTGCTGCAGATAGAGTGATGGACGGGGTGGACATTCTGGGTGGTAAATAGCCAACCGTTTGTTCTCAGGTCTCCCCATTTAGACACATTTGTAATCTTTCAAGTTTTTTTCCAACTTCAGCCAGATGTAGCTACATGGCCCTATATTCAAGGTGGGGGTGGAAGCAAGAATGAAGGAAGCAGAGGGAGAGATAAATTGGCCTGCAGCTATTTCTGATACCTACTCCCCATTTTCATATCCTTCCTACTCAATGACACCATTCTCATAAATCCCAACTGAACTAAAATCAACAGCATTACATCTTTTCTGCAGCCCAGGTATCAGTGCCAGAAAAATAGAGGTACATCGACGTCACTCAACCCCCATCCGAGCAGGTGTGTGACCACACTCTGACCGGGGGACATGATGGAGACAGCACAGGTGGGGCTTCCCATCACATGACTCGGTGTGCTGAGATACATTTCATTACTCTAGCCTTGTTCATCTCTGAAGAGAGTGACGGGGTTAGGTTCATTTAGGACACAGGTTCCCTTTTTCTACCCTTTGGTCGGCTAGAAAAAGTGAATGTTGGTTACTCTAGGTAGATTCTGTAATCATTTAGAGTCAAAAAGTCAGCAGGCAAATGTGATTACACGCCCAATACTTTGCTTCTAAAAAAAAAAGAAGTTTTCAAAATTTGTTTCTGTTTTTGTGCCTTTACGCATGGGATCTTTTGGGTTTTTTTTTTTTATAAGCACAATGAATCAAAAATTTTCAGTTGCTCCACGGCAGTGAGGCCCTCATATGGTGAGCATTATCTAGAGGCCCAGATCTTTTCAGTGAGAATTTCAATAGGTGAAATAGAAAATGATCAGTGAGGAATGAGGACTATTATAAAGGAAACATCATTTAAAATGAAGGCTTCAACATCTGTTTCCCTTTCTAATTACAAATGCAACACTCCCTCCTGACACCCAGTCTCACCAACACCATCATGAATCACAACCATAAAAAAGCTAAAAAATGAAGTGATTTACGTGGTTTTATGTTCTTTGTATTCAGAACCACATGCACACTTCAATTATGTTGCTATCATGCACCAGATGAAATCAGGTGGGATGGAGGGAGGGAAAACAGAGCTCTTACACTACCCATGCAATTCTTTCTTCCATAGATTCTCACTAAAGTCTCATGTAAACAAAAGTGGTCCTGGGAGGGGAAAATACACACACACACACACACACACACACGCACACAGATGAGAAGAAATCAACTTTGGAAAATTCCTTCGGTTATTATCATAAATATTTACTTAAAAACCTACTATGTGACAGGCCTGGTGTGGCCTCTGAGGACAAAGGAGTAAACAAAGCAGATAGTCCTAGAAATGACAGCCTAATTGTTGAAGGAGGCATTTTAAAAATATGACTGCACACACTAATATGTCCTTATTCCTGTGATGCTTCAGTGAAGGAAAACTTCATGGTTCCATGATGATGAAACTTTCCTCAAACATTCCTGGAAGACAGCAAAACCCAAGGAGACAACCAAAAGACCACGTGAAGCATTCTTCCCCTGACTTGTAGAAAACACCAGGATTTTTAAATTTCTGGCCAATCAGTAATTAGAAGACAGGTATGGATAATTTAAATAGAATATCAAAAATATGACTTATAATTTAAATTTCCATAATTTCAGGCTTAAAGAATGAGAACGCTTTGTAATCCATATGTCAGCCTTTTTACCGAGAGGTAACAAGTCTAATGTTGATTAGTATGGAACAGTCTGGTACACAGAAATAGAGCTGTGAAGGGTCCTGAACTTGATGACTAAAGAAGTGGGTCGAGAGAGAAGCCAGGGCAAACACACCCCCAATCTGGCACAGATGGGTGCCCAACTTGCAATGGTTCCATTTATCCTTTTTGACTTGATGATGGGGTGAAAGCCATATATGTTCAGTAGAAACCACACATCGAGTTTTACATTTGGGTCTTTTCCAGCCAGGGCCAGAGATGTGCCCTGTGATCCTCTCCCATGAGGCTGAGTGGTGGTTGCAACCTGCAGGCAGCCAGGTGGTCATGAAGGTGATCAACTAATACCTTACATTCATTTGGTACCCGTGCAAACATTCTGTTTTTCACTTTCAGTACAGTACTCAGTGCATCACATGAGATATTCAACACTTATTATCAAATAGGCTTTGCGTCCAACGATCTTGTCCAACTGTAGGCTAATAGAAGTGTCCTGAGCAAGTTTAAAGTAGGCTAAGCTAAGCTATGTAGGTTAGGCCTATTAAATGAATTTTGACTTATGATACTTTCAACTTAACATAAGTTTATCAGGGTGTAACCCCATGGTAATCTGAGGAAGATCTGTATAGGGTAACACCAATGTCTTGGAGAGAAGAAAGTTACCATTGAACCAACAATATAGGAATACGTATATATTATTTTATATCATATTATACTACTTCATGTACATCTACAAATACATGCATATTGTATGCTGTGTTGTACATACTGTTTAACCTAAGACTATAATATATTGTATCAGTAGAAGAGAGGCTATGCTGTGTAACAAACAGTTCCTGACTCTCAATGGTTTAAAACTTGTTAATGCAACACATTCATTTTGGTTCCATGGAAACTCAGTTCCATGTTTTTCTCAAATAAGAGGTCATGATGGTGGAATTTCCACCAGCTGAAACACTTCTCATTGCCATTATAGTGGAAAAGGCTGATGAAGAATTGCCCACTGGTTCTCAAATGTTTCCATCTAGAAGTTGTGTTTATTCAAATTTCATTGACTGAAGCAAAGCTTATTACTTGGACAATTCTCTCATTTGCCCAAAGTACAGAGGAAACAGACCTTTTTTTTTCCACCTCATAAAACATACATTTTGTATTTAATATATATATTTAATATGTATTACTACATGGAGCACCTGGGTGGTGCAATTGGTTGAGCCCCTGACTCTTGGTTTTGGCTCAGGTCATGATCTCAGGGTTGTGAAATCAAGCCCTCAGTCAGACTCCACATTCAATCTCTGCTTGAGATTCTCTCTCCCTCTCGCTCTGCCTCTCCTGCTCGTGCTCGCTCTCCCTAAAATAAATAAATACATCTTTTAAAAACATATATATATTACTGTATGAGTGTATTTCATTCTTTTTTTCAATAATATGTAAAATATTGGTATCTGCCCTAGGTTCATCTAATTATCTACAATTAAAATACAGATAATTTTATCAGGAAAATCTGATAAATAGCCTTTGATTTCCACCTCTTTTATGAATGGCATCAAAACAGGTGAACATAGCTTACCTCTACATGAAAACACAAGATGTTTCACCCACTAAGTAGAAGTAGGAGGGGCACCTGGTGGCTCAGTGGGTTAAGTCTCTGAGGCTTGATTTTGGCTCAGGTCATGATCTCAAGGTCATGAGATTGAGCCCCACATCAGACTCCACATTCAGTGGGGAGTCTGCTTAAGATTCTGTCTCTCCCTCTCCTTCTGCACACCCTCCACCCCTCGTTTGCACCCTCAATCTCTCTCTCACAAAACAAACAAACAAACAAAAAAAGGAATTGTAAAGACGTCTCTGAGAGAGTGCCATGGTTCCTAAAAACTCCATTCATGACAGCAACTGAAATATGACATATTGTGTGCTCACGAGATGGGGTTAGTGATTGGGAACCTGCAGTTACTGAAATTTAAAAGAGCATGATTAGGTGGGAGAGTAAGCCACACTGATAAAATCTAATTAATATGCACCCACTTTGCCCATTAAAAAAAGTTTTTTCCCCAAAAAATATGCATGTCATGCTGGACTTAATCAAGAGTCAGAACAAATATTTTTTCAGTGTGTAACACAAGGAATGAAACATTTTAGCCTTCTTTTATAAGAAAATGAAACATTCGTTTCACAGAAGAGGTCTTTCATATGCACAAAAACTTTTTGCTTATAAATATATGTTTCTGAAACTATACATATCTTGTTGAATAGTTCCTTTTCTCTCCTTCTTCCAAAACATACATACATAATCCTTGCCCTAGGAAATCACTAAAGGTTTCATTTCAGTAGGAGAGCATAAATATTAAAACAATAGCTAAGTAAACATAAGGACTTCAAAGACAGTCTGACAATTCATACTTTTTTAGATATTGTAACATCTTTTTCTGTGATTGCAACATATGAACCTTGAACACACCTTTATTTTCTCTACTTCCGGAACTGTAAAACAACTTATATCTTATAGCATGGATAAGAAACAACAGTCCAAAGAGTTCAATGTTACCGAAGTGTGGTTGAACATCTTTTCATTATATTTCCTTAACAGCTTAAAAAAATAACCCATTGTCCGATTAAATGAATCATCTAATTCTTTCCATATACATTAATTTTTTATTGTGGTAAAATATACGTAACATAAAATTTATCATTTTAACCAATTTAAAGAATAAATTCAATGGCACTGAAAATGTTCCCAGTGCTGTGAAATTACCATCACTACCTAATTCCAGAACAGTTTCATCATCCCAAAAGGAATGTATCTATTTGAGGACCCCCTTCCCATCCTCCCCACCCACAACCCTTGGCAACCACAGATCTGCTCTCTGTCTCTATCAGTTTGCCTATTCTGGATATTTCACATGACTAGAGTCACACAATATGTAGCCTCTCCTGTCTGGTCTCTTTCAGTTAGCATAATATTCTCAAAGTTCATCCATGCTTGTAGCTAAAGCAGAACTTCATTCTTTTTATGGCTTAATAATATTCCATTGTATGGACATATCACTGTTGTTTATCCATTCATCCCGATGGATATTTGAGCTGTTTCACTGCTTGTCTATTGCGACTAGTGCTGCTATGAACCTTTGTGTACAGCTTCTTGTTTGAACACACGTATCGAAGACTTTGAGGCTATATACCTAAGAGTGGAATTGTGGGATCATATGGTAACTTATGTTTGACTTTCCAAGGACCTGCCAAACTGTTTTCCACAGAAACTGCTCAATTTCATGTTCCCATGAGCAATACGGGAGGATTCTAATTTCTCCACATTCTCACCAACACTTATTATTTTCCTTTTGAATATCTTTATTCTGGTCACCTCAGTAGGTGTGAAGTGGCACCTCACACAGACTGATTTGCATTACTCTAATGACGGATGATGATGAACATCTTTGCATGAGCTTCGGAGCCATTTGTATATCTTCTTTGAAGAAGAAATGTCTGTTCAAGCCCTTTGCCCATTTTTTCCTGGGTCTGTTTGGCATTTTGTTGCTGAGTGGTCAGGGTTCCCTGTATAATCTGGATAGTAAACACCTATCAGATGTGTGATTCGCAAATATTTTCTTTACTCCATTTGTTGTCTCTTCACTCTTTTGACAGTGTCTGCTAATTAAACAAACATTTTAAATTTTGTGGAATTCAATTTATCTATGATTTCTTTTGTTGCTGGTGCTTTTGATTGCACATCTAAGAAACCACTGTCAAATACAAGGTCATGAAGTTTCCCTTCTATGTTTTTGTCTCATACTTTTATAATTTTTGCTTTTATACTTAGATCTTAGGTCCACTGTGAGTTGATTTTTTAATGTGGTATAATGTAAGAATCCAACTTCATTCTTTTGGGTCTGGATATCCAGTTGTCCCAGTATCATTTGTTGATGTAACTATTGCTCAACAGGAAGTGGTCTCCAAACCCTTTAAAAAAAATCACTTAACTCTAGATGTATGAGCTTATGTATGGGTCCTCAGTTCCATTCCATTGAATATATGTCCATCCTTATGCCAATACCACACCTTTTTTATTATTATTAGAGCTTCATATTAAATTATAAAATCAGGAAATGTGAGTTCTCCTTTTCTCAAGATCATCTAGGCTCTTCAGATTCCCTTGCAATTGCATATGAATTTTAGGATCCACTTTTTCATTTCTGTAGAAAATGCCATTAAGCTTTTGGTAGGGATTGCACCAAATTTGTAGATTGCCTGGAGAGTATTACCATCCTGATAATACTAAGTCTTTCAATCCATTAAGAAAGAATGTCTTTTCCATATCTATTACTTTTTAAGTTATATTAAACATATTTTCAAAATATTTTAATGATGAATAATATTAGTCATTTCATGGACAATACTAGATATTTTGAGTCTTTTTGCTTAATTATCAAGTAATAACTTATATGATTATAAAAGTTTTTAAAAAGATATAATAAATATGTGAAATATAATCAAAATTTTTACCTACCCCATATAAATGAATTTGAATGTTATCCCTTGTAGAAGATTAAAATAAAGAATCAGTTTTTGTGGTTCAATAAGAGGTATAAAGGGAAATGTACCTTGAGAAACTTCCAAAGGCACAAATTTAAGAATATCTGATCACAGTTGATTTATGATAGAATTGTCATTACTAATAAGTTGGCATTTTAAAAGCAAATAACTTCTTCTTTCTTCTCTTTCCAAATTAAAAAAAAATAGATATGAGGAAATCCAACATATTAAGTTCATATTATCAGTTTAATTAACAATGTAACCTGATTTATCCTAAAGACACAAAGGTAGTGATCCTCAGGGGCACGTGCACCCGAATGTTTATAGCAGCAATGTCCACAATAGCCAAACTATGGAAAGAACCTAGATGTCCATCAACAGATGAATGGATAAAGAAGATGTGGTATATATATACAATGGAATACTATGCAGCTATCAAAAGAAACGAAATCTTGCCATTTGCAACGACATGGATGGAACTGGAGGGTATTATGCTGAGCGAAATAAGTCAATCAGAGAAAGACAATTATCATATGATCTCTCTGATATGAGGAACTTGAGGGGCAGGGTGGGGGGTCGTGGGGGGTAGGGAGGGAAAAATAATGAAACAAGATGGGATGGGGAAGGACACAAACCATAAGAGACTCCTGATCTCACAAAACAAACTGAGGGTTACTGGGGGGTGGGAGGGTAGGGATAGGGTGGATGGGTTATGGACATTGGGGAGAGTTTGTGCTTTGGTGAGTGCTGTGAAAGATGTAAGCCTGATGATTCACAGACCTGTACCCCTTGGGCAAAGAATAAAAATAAAATTAAAAAAAAAACAATGTAACCTGGATTAGACAGCCTTAATGGGTTTCCTATTAATCTCTCTAAATAGAATCTATTCTCCAGAACTCCAGGTGAGCAGACCAGGTAAGACATTGCCTGTCCTGCAGATAGGCAGATGTAAGAGAGAGGGAGAGGAGATAAGAAGGTTTGAATGGATTACCACACTCAATTCTTTTTCCAAAATTCACCAATCATCACTTCTTCCAGACCTGGGGATTTGTTAAGGGACAGAGAATAACTGCTTATCCCATACTGTTCTTCCCTGAAAGGGCAGTGTGCATTCTCTCTTTTCCGTGGAAATATGAGGAGTGGAAATAAGTGCTACTCTCAACTGTCCCAGGGCTCACAGAGCATGTTAACCAACCACCTTTGACCTTGCATTGACATTTTATTTTAATCTGATGGGTAAGTGTTGCATAAGCATGTAGTTAATCCATTTATAGTTAGTGTATCTTCTTTCATATAGGATTATAACTGATGCATTTACAGCACAAATCAAATCACCACAAGTCCACATTGATATTCCTTCTTCAAACCTCTAACTTTGGTCTAGAAATTGTCATATTCTTCTATCTCTCCGCTTCTCTTCACCTCATTGATCCCATGTAAGAACACTTGAAATTTTAAAGCATGGCTATTGATTTTAAAATATGGGTAGAATGCCCAAATGGTGATTCCACAGGCAATCAGATATATGTTTCTAGAGTTCAGAAGGGAGAACAGGGGTGATGGAAAGTGCCCTGTGGTTACTGATACCAAGAGACTGGAAGAGATGATTGAGAACACTGTAAGAAGAAAAGGAGGAAGAAAGAAACCAAGAAAAACCTGGAAGTGATCTAAAATCTAAAAGGAAAGCAGGAAAAAGGGGCCTGAAACCAGAGACTGATACGGAACAGGCCTCTGGCGCACCTCCTGCTAGACCTTCTGGGTTCTTCTCAGGAGGGTGGTCAGAACACTCGAAGAGCATTACAGACATCAATGAGCGTTCCAAGTCTACATGGATTCCCAAAGTTCACTAACTTCATCCACAGTATGTACACATATACTTTAGGGGCTTAGCACTTTCCTAATATGAATTACAGTGAAATGGTGACGATTTAGATACAATCCTAATGTTGCTCCCCCTCCTCCTCTTCCTCTTCTTCCTCCTCTTCCTCCTTCTCTCCCTCCTCCTCCTCCTCCTGTTCCTCTTCTTCTTCTCCTTCTTCTTCCTCTTCCTCTTCTCCTTTCCCTCCCCCTCCTCCCCCTCCTCTCCCTCCTCCTCCTCCTCTCCCCTACCTCCTCCCCCCTCCTCCTCCTTCTTCCTCTTCTCTCTCTATTTCTGAGTTACTTATCTTGAACTAGACTCCCAGAGTCAGATACACTCAGATATAGCCATGCAAACCCATATAAATTTTCATAGCAACGTTACTTCTTTTTCATAGCTTAAATTTACTTACTTAGGCCTCATAAAAGAAGGTGACTTTGACTTTCAGGAACTGTATATAATATCTTTCTGAGCAACTTCTTCTCCTTCTTATAGACTTTCATAAAGCAGCTAAGGTTCTTTCATGACAGACCCTGTCTCTCAGAATCCATGCTTCTGATAGACAGTCCTACCTTTCACCGTTTTTCTTCGGTGGTAGAACCAGTAAAAGTCAAGGCGAGGTTAAGGGCGGTAGTGAAGCCTCCAGAGAACCCCATCTGCTGCCCGCAGCACCACACGGAACCGCTGTAGTAGGCTTTCCTTCCATAAGATCACACATGTCCCCGTGTGTCAAGACAAGAAGGCAAAACCACTTCTTTAAACATCCTTTGGACTACTTATTGTGGTAAAGCTGTATTATATATTATCATTGAGATATCAACTCAAGGAAATATTGATTGATCGACACAGCGAGATAGTACGACAGGGGAAACAGTATATCATGGAACACTGGGGCTGGCTTTTAGGCTCATGAAAAACTAGGCTCAGAAAACAACTCCACTAAATACTGACGGTAATTAAAACCTATAAGCCTCATTTGCCACATCCATAAAATGGGGGTAAAAATACTTTTCTCAAAAAGCTCACGTGAAAATTAAATGACATAAGGTATATAATGGTAAAGCCTGGTAAAGCACATGGCCCATAAAAAGAATTTAATAGAGGTTAGCATTACTAGGTATTCCTTAGTAAAGTACCTTTGGAAACTACTTTTATGACTTAATCAAATGGTAAGTAACTGCAATCGTCATCTGGAAACATGAGATAAGGAAATGATCGGGCACATGTACAAGGAATCCCCATGGCTCTGGCATGAGCCTGTTTTCTCTTGTCCCTTCCTCACAGACAGTGGAGAATAGCCAGTCCCCTTCATCCGCTTAGTACCACTTCAGGTTCTAGAAATCACTATTAACTGGCCCCTCTCCTCACTCCTCCCCAGGCTTAAAAATAAATAAATAAATAAAAATTCCCATCTCATTTAACCTTTTCAAATGGGGCTTGTTTTCCAACTCCTTAATAATCGTGCGGCTCACCTTTGGACGTTCCACATTTTCTCTCTGATGAAGGCACGAAACGGATTCAGTGCCGAGAGCCTGCCCGGCGTTGGCACGTCGTGTGACTTACCGGGCTGGAAAATGAGCACAGGGAAGAGCTTCGGTTTTATGGCCGGATATTGTGTTGCCTTTAAAAACAGGAGCGGGTTGCTGGTGCCCGTCTCGGATAGTTTTGCCATGTAAATATTTGGTTATTTCTCTTCTTACTGGTGACTTGTTTCCTACCTTCAGTTTCTTTATCCTGGTAAGGGAGTGTTAAAGAAAGTCAAAGAAATGTTAAAGAAAGTTAAAGAAAACAGTGATAATTTGCTGTAATGTAGTGGAAATGCAAAGGAAGGTCCTTGCCCCCCAGATAATGTGGTTAATTATACCTATTTTCCATTGAATAGTGTCTCTTTTTATAGACTATCTTCTCAGCATGTACCCATATAATTTTAGAACTGGAAAAGACCCTAACGATAATGAAAATCGGCAGTTTTATTGTAGTATGGAGAGAAGGGTTCTATGGCCAAAAATACGGGAAACTCACCCACCTCTTGGAAACTCCCAGTGTTCCTTAGTACATGAAGCCCAAAGAACCCAGTGGTAAATAAAAAATGTTCCCTATCTCTGACCAGGTTTTTCTCAAACCCATTTTATGATGGAAACTTTAGGGGATCCGTACTTATACCTAATAGAAATTGCGTTAAAAGTAGAATACACTGAAAATGTTAATATCATCCAGTGGCGCCTGGGTGGCTCAGTGGGTTAATATCATCCAGATTTATTATTATACACAAGCAAACTGAGGCCCAAAGTGGTCACTTACCCCTTTCCCGTTCTCTGTATTTTATTCTTCTAAAATATTACTATTCTCCTTCGTGCCTCGTACCTCCCCCCTGATATTTCTGATTGCTTCATTTTGACCCCAAATGGCTAAACATGCTTTCATCACCCTTCAGCAAAAAGACACAGCAAACTTTCAGATTTGTACTTAGAAATAATTTCTAACCTATCCCCTAAAGGGCTCCTCTCCATGTACTTCCTAAAGATAATGTTGCTGCAAGTGTTGCTGGAGGAAATGGGTATTAAATGTGTGTTTCTTGGCTGTGGACTAGGACTATGGTCTTTGATGTGTCTTTGGATATGTGTTTACACAGTCAGGTTTACGAGTTTCAAGTCCTGCGACCATGTGAGGAAATGACCAAGCATGAGGTCACCATGAAGTCATAAAATATATCCAATGGTGATCAATATTAATTTATAAATGCGTGTGTAATGCACACATCTCCTTTTTCATCTGGGGATTCCTGTCACCCAGAGAAAGTCTCGCGGAAGAGAATTATACAAGTTCTCTCCTTTTAGCCTGGAAACCGAAGGCCCTGGAAAGCATCCATTTTGACAAAGAGGTCTCTCTTTATTATTGTGCATGACCCTGGGCGAGTGTCTTCATTTCTACTTCAGAGAAGAGCCCGTTTGAAAATCACACTGAGACCCGCACGTAACGGATGAGAGCCGTGTGCTATCAAAAACCTGAATAAGAAGGAGCTTGAGGATTGGTTTTCTATGTTGCTGTGGCCAATCTGCTTTTCATTAGTTCCACTAAAATCAGTACTAAATATATAAAAAACAAGAGGGGGATGTGTGTGTGTGTGTGTGTGTGTGTGCGCGCGTGTGTGTGTGTGGCGTGGGGTGTTGTTCTGTTTTTGTTTTATCTTACCATCACCCCCACAAAGCTGCAGCCTTCCCATGAAAGGGGGAGGGGGATGAACAATCCTCATCCTTCTCTTATTTGTCTTCCAGACCAAAATCTCCCCGTTTTCCCAAGTCAGCAAATGCCTTGTACATCGAAGCTCTAAACTTGGCTCCTGGAAATACTGCCTGCTTGTTAAATCACCCGCACTGGATAGGCCCTTAAAGAGCCAGACATGCCTTGAAATTTACTGCCACAAGCATATAGATCTTTCGAAGCCACGCAGTCGTCTTCAGTCTTTTCCCCAAGCGAGGCTCCTGATGTTAGTCCCTGCAGGGGGCAACCGAGAGCCACGCTGCTGGCCGGATCCATCTCGCACCCTGAAAAAACAGGGAGCACGGATTTCCCGGCTTGGGCTTTTGTAGGACCCTGACAGCTAATCAGAGTCATGTGCATGGCTTTAAGCTGACCCATCTTTTCCTTTTAATTTAGCAGTATGAGCAACTGCTTGGGAAAGACCAATTAGGCTGACCCATCATTCATTCCTTCAAAGGCCTGATTGTTCTGTTGCTTGGTCAAGTCCACAGACTACGCATAAGGGAGGCTGCAGAAGCCAGATACACAACGTGGATCTACAGGGGTCCTGACTGTGACTGACTCCAGCCCACTCCTTCTCTGTGTAGGCAGATTCGGTCTTCTCTGGCGTCTCAGAGGTTGGCCCAAACCGCCAGACCTCCTTTTGACCATCTTAGAACAGCTTTGTTTCATGAATTAACCTCCCTTTGTGGAGCGTAACAGCCATTAACCACAATGCTTTTGGCTTGGTGGCAAAGAGTTCCATAGCTATGTAGTGGCATTTAAAAAAAAAATTTTTCCCAGCTCTCTGCATTACCATTTACAGCTCAGCAAATGTGCTTCGAGGTTGACAGTGTCCTGTTCCTCTTCATTACAGTATCCCAGGACTGCCGCATTAAATTGCACACAGTGGTCCGATCAGCAAGACCTCCTACAGAGTTGCCCCAGTCAGTCCTCTCCAGCTTCAGGTCAAGGAAAATACTGCCTGCATCCATAGCCCAGAAAAGTAAGTTAACTCATTATCTGAGAAAACACAAGGTTTAAAAATCAAATGTCTTTGAGATTGGTGGAGCTCACTTAGGAGCTTGTTTTCAGCTGCTTTCTAGTTCCCAAGTAGTAGGTCCTTTCTAAAGACCTACACCCTGGGCCAATTTTCAAATTACACTTAGCACACTTTAGCTTCACGAATGGCATCTCAGGATTTTAGACCCACCAGGAACCACAGAGAGCATAGGACAACTGAGAAATGAAACCGTATTATAATAATGCCTGAGACCAGTGTCCTCCGGAGGGGGATCCCGAGATCAGCAGCATCAATGTCAACGGCACCTGGAAACTTTTTGGAAAAGCAAACTCCTGGACCTTGCTCCACACCTGCTGAACCACAAATCCCCGGTCCTGCCAGCTGTGTTGCGTAAGCCCTCCAGGTGAGTCTGATGCACGCTACCATGCCTTAGACATTTTTGAGGCTTTTAAGATTTACAAATTATTACGCCATAGAGCAGTTTCACTTCTTTCACAATTACTTCGTCAAATCAGCAGAGCAGATATTAGCTTCTTCAATTCCCTGAAGAAGAAATTATACTTTAGAAAGAGAATTTGTTCAAGAGCCTCCTGTTGCTCAATGTTAGAGCAAGACCGGATCTCGGGCTTTCTAGCTCAACGTTCATCTCCCTGCTTTCGCCTCCCTGAGTAGCTACTGAATGAAGGCTCACCTGTCCTCCATTTTACTGCTACAAGCATATAGATCTTGGTGATTATAGCATATATATATATATATATACACACACACACACACACATATATATACACACACATACACACATATATATATGCATGTAAATATAGCANTATACATATATATATATATATACACACACACACATATATATACACACACATACACACATATATATATGCATGTAAATATAGCATATAGAATCACTAGGTGATTGTCTTGGCTGGGCTGTCCTGGTAGAGCCCCTAATGACCAAGCACCATGAAAGTAATTCTTTAAAAAAGCTAGAAAATTGTATTAAATACAGAGGACAGAGCTAAGGAATGAGGAGAATCCAAAATCCAACCAAGATAGTAGATGAGGTGAAAGAAAGCAAACACACCATGAAAAGTAGAAAAAAAGAGGAGAACCCATTTAAAAGATAGGAGAAGGCCTGGCTTGGGCATTTTTCTTAGGTCCTATGGTAGAGGAAAAATCATTTAGGTTCAGAACGATGTCTATGACAAATATGGAAGCCACAGAAGATCGTTTTGGCCCCAAACACTTTCAAGACAGTTTTTTCCCCCTGATTTATCTTCATATCTCAATTGCCAAAATCCATGTTTCTAACCGTGACAGTAGACCAACAGTACCGGAAGTATCAGAGTAATTGTTTAAAATTCAGATTTTTGAGCAACACATTAAATTTACCAGATCTGGAGGTGGGGCACAGAATCACTCTATGCTGTGTCTCAGGTGAGCTCTCTAGTTTAATGTCACTAGCTAGACCAGAGTTCATGATCTGCGTTAATGGGGTGTGTGTGTGTGCACATGTGCGTGTGTGCACACAAATGCGTGTGTTCACTAAACAGCATTTATAACTAAAGAGGGAAAAACAAACTTCCTTCTTGACATCCAAAGAAGGCCAAGGGAAAGGGCTCTGGTTTGAACCCAAAGTGAAAAAAAAAAAAGGTCTGACTCAGGACATAATGGAAAAGCCCTTTGGGTGAGTGATCCCTTTCTGGATTGAGTAACAAGGAAGTAGTGTATATAATGGACCTATGTGGTCATGCCTGCTCAGACATATCACTACATTATGGTAAAAATAAATGTTATTTGTTCTCAAAGTACAAAAATTACACAAATACACTATGTTGTATTAAAAATGTTCCTAGGCAGCATGATTCCATGGGAGAAATAAAGAGTAATTTATGGGACCAAGGATACGGTGTCTGGAAAAGTGTCTGGAAAGTCATCTTCCCTGCCTCACCCCAAGTTCCCAGTTCTGCTGACAAGATACAAAGTGCCTATGCAGAAACACAACTGAATAGGTTTTTATTTGTGTGAAAGGTCCTGACACTGTTTCCTCGTGCCGTTCTCCATCACTCAAAAATTAGGAAGTAAAAGTCATGAAAAAAAATGTAAAATAAATAAATGAATTGGCCCAACCCATCTCAAGTCAATTCAATCTGCTCCAAGTAATACTTTCTTTTTTCTTTATGCCTAAACCAGTGTTCCCCAACATAACACTCCCAGAGACTGTGATTTAATTGTTTTGAGATATGGTCTGGGCTTTGGAATTTTCAAAGATCCCCAGATGATTCCAATGCTCAGATACATTTCGGAACTGTGACTTTTAATTAATCACATACAGGGAAGGTAAAGTGAGCACTGAGTATGGTACTCAGTTGAAATTATTTTCCCTGGGTAAAGCCGTTCAGTGGGTCTAATTTGTGTAGACTGTAGGGTACGTCTTGAGTCTTCGGCAAGAAAAGATAGCCTCTCTGTTACCTGACCACTGCGGATCTTTCCACTTTAATTTCTGTCTTCCCACCCAGCATTTCACAGTCAGGGAATGTGAAACTTTCTCATATCAAGATATTCAACAATTATCTGTTGAATAACCGAGTAAACGAAACTGAGGAAGTATTCCCTGATAGCTATCTAGAACCATTTCAACGTGCACAAGAGTAAAACTTGGAAGTGCTCTGTGGATTTGGGAAGCAGAGCAATATATTATTTCTTTTTCATTAACCAGCCGGTTTGCTCTCATTTGTGATCGCCGATGATCAAATATACCAATGACTTTGTTCTAAGCCTTATCTTGTGTCAAAGCTACTAGATTCTCCTTCTAATTGCATTTCATTCTGAATGGTCCTTCCTTTTCCATTCCCACCTTCTGGTTTCTGTCGCCCGCCAGCCACACCTGAGCTCATGCAGGCTTGGAGACATGTATCTTCAGTGGAACATACCGTATCCCATCACTGTAGAGAATGGATATGAAAGTTGAGCAAGAAGGAGGGGTGGAATCACATTTCCTTTTCCTTGGCATTATACACACAATTTCGTAGATTGAAATCTATACTTGAAATCTACAGGGCTACAGAAATGTTCATCTAAAGGAGGTGCATGCATTTCTTTCACCCCTTTTCCTGGTTTGGTTGCTTTTCCTGAGAAGCCACATCTCTGTCACACCCAGTCATATCCTGTCCAGCCTATCCAAAAATCTCAGAGTCGCCCCTCCCCTATATCCAAAATAACAGCCTAGAAATATCTTTCCCAGCAATTTGAGCAGCAACTCCAACCAAAACCTTGGTCACTGTCTCACCCACAATCTTCCTGACCGCTAGGGTTTGCTTGTTTTTTTTGATTGATTGATTCCCAGCCACCCGCTCTGTCTCAATGAAGGGCTGGTTCTATCTTTTCAAATGACATTCAATGGAAGGCAACCAATCTGAATTATTCCATACTACTTTGGAAAACATCATTGCTGCAAAGAGGGACTGAGTCTGTTGGATTCTACAATAGAGATTTATTGTGACTCTTTAACTTAATAAAGTTACTTAAAGGGCAAAAGAAACAGTCTTGGAAACAAAGCATCAGAAATTCCTACCCCTGTGGAGAGCTTGCAGCTAGCCCTTTTGTCTATCCAGATATGTAATTACCATTGCCAAACAGAAGATAGCACATTTATACCAAATCCATAAACTTTCTCTGGACTTAATAGTGTGAACCTACTCAAATGTATGGCTAAAAGTAGATTTGAAACTTTAGGCACACCTCCAGCCACTGAACAATACATCACATAGAAAAACATAAACAAAGGTAAATTCAGAAATTATGTAATAAGGGCATGTTGGACTTAGGCCAGGTCCTTTGACATTTTCCAAGAGAGCTCAGAAGCTAATGTGTTTGCTCCTGGTTGACACTTGTAGATAATGTATTGTCCCTAATGAAGACATAAAAAAAACTCATCTGGACCTGGTATACATTTCAGAAGTTGAAGTGGCTTATTATGATATTCAGGGAAGACGTTTTTCGTTTTGTTGTAAATAGAATTAATACCAAAGATGAACAGGTTTTTGTGCTTGGACANAAAAAAACTCATCTGGACCTGGTACATTTCAGAAGTTGAAGTGGCTAATTATGATATTCAGGGAAGACGTTTTTCGTTTTGTTGTAAATAGAATTAATACCAAAGATGAACAGGTTTTTGTGCTTGGACACAAGATAAGCAAGCATAGTGAGATAATACTGATACTTAAAAATCGCTGGACAAGGAAAAATAAGAGGTATCCAAAGATATTTTTAAGTACCTACAAGGTACTGAGCCATGTATAAAATGCTTACAGCCTAAACGGCATACACCGAGTTTGCATTTCCAATTGGCTTTCGTCTTCATTCTTGAGAACCATACCAGAAGGGCTTTGCTTAATATTTAAAGTATATCTTTACCTTTTTTTAGTAGACAAACGCCAGCTTATTTTTTCCAGTAAAGTTTTGAATTTCCTTTTTGTTTGGGGGTTTTGTTTGGGGTTGCAGGGCTGAGTAAGGAGAGAGGAAGAGAGAGTAGGGGGGTAGGAAACTTCTTCACCAGGAGTAAAGTCAGTAACACAAGCAGCCAACTTGGACGTTCCCAACTAAGGCACCACATTAACTTGTTTTTGAGGTTAAGAAAATTAATGATTTTCCTCTCAGGTTAACATTTTTGTATCGAGTTTTTTGGCTTTTTTTTTTTCTTCTTGAACAGGCTAATTGTGTCAATGAAACTAAGTATAAATATGAGAACTTTTTTTTTAAGTCCCAGATAAGAAAGAATGCTGAGACTTAAGAGTGTAAATATTGGATTCTTCAGGAGTAAGGATAAGACTATTAATTTAAACCTGGGATCTGAATGGCCTTCAAAAATAAGTAATGATGCAAACAGGTTCTTGACTACCTCTTATATTAGTTTCAGAAAGCAAGGCTCTGGTTCCTCATTTGACCGGAAGGAAGGGATGGATTTTTTTTTAATGGAAATAAGTTTACAGTTTTAAAGTTATTGTGGTAATGGTGATTTATTATAAAAATTCAAATACCAGAAGATAAATGCCAGAAGAGCATCGCACATGGTGTTAGGTTGTTCACGGGTTAAATAAATATCACCAAGAAGCCAAAGAAATAATCATTATTCTCATAAACCTGGAAATACATTTTCCAACTTATGTGGGAGTTAAAGGAAAATAGGGGTGTACCAAGGTATAGGAAGAGAAGAGGGAATCAAAAATGAGATGGATTCTATTCATAAATATATGAACTTTAACACTAATTAAAAATATCTACCACAAATGGCTGTTGAAAAATTTAATGAAATAGCATAGTCAATGTCCTTACAACCTGATGGGCACTAAGTGAACATTATTTCCCTCCTTACCTTCTTTATCACTGCCAAGAAACTGACATTATCCCCAAGCTTCTTTTAAAAAAAAATTTTATTTATTTGACAGAGAGAGACACAATGAGAGAGGGAACACAAGCAGGGGCAGAGAGAGAGGGAGAAGCAGGCTCCACACTGAGCAGGGAGCCTGATGCGGGGCTCGATCCCAGGACCCTGGGATCATAACCCGAGCCAAAGGCAGACGCTTAAAGACTAAACCACCCAGGTACCCCTCTCCCCAAACTTCTTGAGCAACTTTTATTTTTAATTTTTATTTTATTTCTTTGACAGAGAGAGAGAGACAGAGATCACAAGTAGGCGGAAAGGCAGGCAGAGACAGAGGAGGAAGCAGGCTCCCCGCTGAGCAGGGAGCCCAGTGCAGGTCTCGATCCCAGGACCCTGAGATCATGACCTGAGCTGAAGGCAGAGGCTTTAACCCCCTGAGCCACCCAGGCGCCCTTGAGCAACTTTTTAAACTGATCTTCCAAATCTTACATTTATGAAAAGATTAGGGCAATAAACAAATGAAAAAAAATGCTCAAGGTAATTATTCATCAGAAAAATACAAATTAAGATGCGGTACCAACAACAACCTGAAGAATGACTACAGTTAAGAATATAAAGGGCTGAGGACAATGAAGACTCTCGAATTGTTGATGGGACTCTTAGCTGGTACAGTGACTTTAGAAAACGATTTGACAGCACCTACTAAATCTACATACTCTATGAACCGTGACTCTCCGGCGGAGTACATGCACATCAGAATGAATGCCTTTTCCTCCACGTTCTATATACAATAGTTGCCACATAGTAGCCCCTCACTGGGAAAAAACAAATATTCATCAACATGAGTAAATAAGCTGTGGTATGTAACTAGAACAGAATCCTATACATCCATAAAACAGAATGAACCAAAGGTACACGTAATAATGTAGGCGAACCTCACAGACAAAATGATGGAAAAAAAGTCAGTTCACAAACATACATTCTATACATTTCTTTTATATAATATTCACAAAGAAGCAATGTTCAGAGTAATGGCTCCCCTTGGGATATATATCGACTGTTGGGTGGGATGGGAAACTTCCGAAGTGCTAGAATATGCTAGAAACGTTCTATATCCTACTATGTGTGGTGTTGAAAGAAGTTTGTGCAATGTGGAAAAATTCATTAAGATCGTCATTTAAAAATCTGTGCCCTTTAATATATGTATTATATTATATATTACATATATAATATATAATAAGATATCTATATCATATATATATATGATATAAATCACTTAACAGAATTAAGCAGTTCAACACAAAACCTGAGACCCAATTAAAGAAAAAAAAATAAACAGAGAAGTCTGAGTCCAAATATTTTTCAACTTTTTGTTATAGTTTAATGTTCTATGTTTATGTATCTCTTTATTTTGTACATTTGAGAAAATTGTAGCCTAGAAACTAGTAATTTCATACCCCAATATATCTAACATATCTAATTGTTTTTCTGAAACTGAAAAAGAGCCCTTGTGTAATAACAGAAGATATTTATTTTTGATGAAGGAACAGACACTGCTTTCAATAATTCATACACATTATTTTCTTTTATTCTCAAACCAGATGTAGGAGGTAAACTCTAGTATTATCTTTATTTTACAGATAAGGAAACTGAGGCATAGAGAGGTTAAGGAGCTTATGTAAGATTAGCTAGTAAATGATGAAGGCAATGGCAGACCGTTAGAATCTATGGCTCTCTTAATCCAAAGATGATATAATTAAGCAGTACACAGAACCATCACTGGACCACTGTAACTGTTCGGATTTTATGTCAAATAACTTGAAGACAAAGCAGACGATATTCCAGTTCACTCCATAGGTGTTATTTTCTTCAAAAACGTGAAAGTATGAAGCATTCTATCTTTAAGAGGTAAAGTTCTTCTGTGGGTTCTCGATCATTTTCCTGTTAGCTTCTTGACTATTTCCTCAACAATTCTCTCCTCCAGCAATGGTAGAATTCGGTTTCTTTGTTATTTAAACAACAGAACTTTTAGGCACAATTACTCTGCTTACTGATTGCTTTTCCCACTTTT
Source organism: Ailurus styani (assembly GCA_002007465.1). NCBI lineage: Eukaryota > Metazoa > Chordata > Mammalia > Carnivora > Ailuridae > Ailurus > Ailurus styani. Next base: position 66,560 of record LNAC01000218.1, read on the forward strand.
TCTCTGTTTCATTTCTTTAAGAAAACACCTAAGATCAAATGTAAGTTGTTTGTAGCCCCCATTCATCTGTCAGTATTTGAACACATTGAATAATATTTCCCACGTGAAGCAATGAGGCTATTTCTCATGGAAGGGTGAGATATTGAGATATGGCATGACTTTGCTAGACCTAATGAAACAGGACATGAAGCTAACAGTTTAAAGCACACTCCTCCTCCCTCCCCAGAAAAGAAAAAAAATTAACCAGTTTTTTTGTGTGTGTGTTTCTAACATACATATTTGTTGCAGCCGACATTCTCAGTAAGAATATTATATTTGGGGGCACCTGGGTGGCTCAGTTGGTTACGCAACTGCCTTTGGTTCAGGTGATGATCCCGGAGTCCCAGGATCGAGTCCCGCATCAGGCTCCCAGCTCCGCAGGGAGTCTGCTTCTCCCCCTGACCTTCTCCCCTCTTGTGCTCCCGCTTGCTCTCTCGCTCTCTCTCAAATAAATAAAATCTTAAAAGAAAAGAATATTATATTTGATCAATTTTTAAATAGTTTGCTCTTTGTCTAACAAGTAACTTTCCTTAAACACTTCAGTACATAAATACTATTTTCTTTTTTTTTTTTTTAAGATTTTATTTATTTACTTCACAGCGGGAGAGAAATCACAAGGAGGCAGAGAGGCAGGCAGAGAGACAGCGAGAGGAGGAAGCAGGCTCCCCGCTGAGCAGAGAGCCCGATGCGGGCCTCGATCCCAGGACGCTGAGATCATGACCTGAGCCGAAAGCAGAGGCTTTAACCCACTGAGCCACCCAGGCGCCCCATAAATACTATTTTCAAGGGAATTCTAGTATCCTTCTGACAAAGTATACTTATAAGAGGCGATGCTCCCCACAAACCAGACAAATGAGGAGGAGTCCCTTCATCAGCCTAAGAGCCAAGGTGACTGAAATTTAAATGAAGCCTGTGAGTTGCTTCTGCTAAGACAGCAACAAAGACTCAGTAGAAATAGAGGTGACATTAAGATTTTTCTTTCTTCTATTTCATGGAGGTGACAATGCTTTTCCTCTCTTCCAAGTCTCACTTTTCACTTCTACATGAGTTTAAAAGCAAACAAACCAAACAAAACAGAAAAACTTTATTTTCTTAGAGCAGTGTTCGGTTTTTAACAAAATCGAGAGAAGGTTCGGAGATTTCTCATATGCCCTCCTTCCCCAGGCACGCAACACACAACCTCCCCCAGGATCCACATCCCCACCAGCGCCTTACATTTGTTATAATTGATGAACCTACATTGACACACCATCATCACCCAAAGTACATAGTATATGTTACAGTTCACTTTTGGTTTTGTACACTCTGTGGGTTTGGACAGATGTGTAATGGCGTGTATTCATCATTATAATATCATACAGAGTATTTTCACTACCCTTAAACTCCCCTGTTCTCCACCTATTTGTCTCTCCCCCCACCCCATCCACCAGCTCTGGAGATCACTGATCATTTTACTGTCTCCATAATGTCAGAGAATTGAAATCAGATAATATGTAGGCTTTTCAAATTGGCTTCTTTCACTTAGTAAAGTGCATTAAAGATTCCTCCATGTCTTTTCATGGCTTGATAGCTCATTTCTTTTAGCGTTAAACAACATTCCATCGTATGTTTATCCATTCACCTACTGAAGGACATCTTGGTTCCCTCCAAGTTTTAGGACTTACGAGTTGAACTGCTAGAAGCATTTGTGTGCAAGTTTTTGTGTGGCCACACTTTCAACTCCTTGAGGTAAATACCAAGGAGCAAGATTGCTGGATCGTATGGTAAGAATATGTTTAGTTTTGTAAGGAAGAGCCACAATGTCTTCCAAAGTGGCTGACCTATTTTGCCTTCCCACCAGCCACGAATGGGAGCTCCTGTTTCTCCACTAAGTGATTCTTAATGGGAGAAAATTTCTATGCATTTTACGCCTTCTTGAGTAACCTGGGTTTCTTTTTAAAGAACACACTGCGCCCCTTTCTGCTTTGCTCTTCTAATCATCGAACCGTGAACGTCACTAGTATTGATCACTATCTGTAGACCGTGTTTGTCTTTGCAACATTTTCATGTCTCTCTTCTGAGGGAATCAATTCAATGTGAAGATTAGAAACAGAAGACAATCTCGTTTTTGTCAAAAACGTCATTTAAGAGAAATGCAAAAGTAAACAAAACAGAAATAATTCAAGAATGAGGCCTGAAGGAAGAGTGCCTGTTTTCCCAATTTGTATAGCTCTATTGCCTTGGACTTGAACATTAACTCAGCAGGAGCCTTCTCTGCAGATGGCACTCGCTGTTATTCTTCACAACAGTACTCGGCATCCAGGAGGAAGGGATGATTGCAACCTTAACTTTAAGAGAGACAGAGACTCATGCGGCAAAAACAAAACCAGTCAATACTATGGAATTAAGAAGAGGCGTTAGTTTTATTTTCAAAGTACAATCTGACCATGATTATCAAACACAGCAGCTTGCTAAGGGACCCGGGCTTTTCCAGTCCAGATGCTTTCATTTTATTCTGTGTCTCTGGCTAATTCAAGGTTAGATGTCAGGACTCCATTTGCTTGAATGCTGTGAACCATAAACAGCTCTAGCCTTGGATGGTTAGAAGACTCCTGGAAGTTTTGAGGAATGAGAACAAACGATCGTTTAGGTTTCAAAGTTGGCTTGCACCTTTCCCCGCCTTATTTATTGTTCTGTTTCATTTTGTTTAACTGTGTCTGCCCGTGGCACATTTGTCCACTTAGTCCTTCGGGCTGAACTGTGACCTGTGACCTCCCTCCACTTTAAAATAGACCACTCGTCTTTGGGCGAAGTCCAGATCTGCTTCCAGCTCACAGCCTAAATGCTCCGGCCTCCTCGTCACTCCGCGCTTACTACTGTTCATGTGCAAGTTACAAAAGCCAGAGCAATCTCCAGCCTCCATCAAGGGCAGAGCTCCAATTTAAGAGTAATGGCTGGAGTAGGTGTTATTTGTACCCCGTGTCAAGCAGTGATTGTTCACATCTGGCTGCAAGCTGAATAGGGCTTTAGATTATTCAGAGCAGTGCAGAACACCGCTGGTGAGGGGGCAGGGGGTTGGGGAGGTGGTCTTGACTTATCTTGTGGTTTTCAGGCAAGGAACGAAGTGACCTTATTAATACAGAAGCATAAGCATGTTGTCTTTAATAATAAGGGATCACATAGGCATATATCCATTCTTGCCAATGCCCCAAATGCAAAAGAATGAGCTTATTAAAGTATCAAAGTCAAATTGGCATTCTTGCCTGTAAGCTTTTCTGAAAAGGGTATTGATTATGACACAGCAAAGAGGTCGCCACTCACAGGCACCGTGTGCACACACGTGTGCTCATACATGTTAATATCAGCAGTGGTTTCATATCTAATTTCTCCGTAGCACAGAAGCAATGAAATTTACAAATCTTATTTCTACTCTCTTCTTCCTCTCCTTCCTTTTTTCTCCTCCTTGGCCCTTCTGTATAATGTACACAAAGAGTACATGGTTAGGGCTCAGTTCTTATACCTGAGGATTAGAATGAAGCCACACGTAAAAGCGGTGTGAATACTGATAGAGAGACTCTAAGACATCCCGGCTCCTGCTTTTTCTTGAGAGAAATCTCCTGGGGTGAAGAGCACACACAACATCAGTTGCTATTCAAATATTTCATCTCATGCACTGAACCAGAGCTGCATAAAAATGTATGTGGAGCACATACCATTCCGTGTGACAGAAAAATAGAAATGTGGATTATAATTAGAGAGTGCCAAAAAAAAAAAATCCACTACACGGGAAGCTAGACACAGACTTGAAAAATTAAAACAATATAGAAAATAGAATTTCAACCTAAGAAGATAATTTATTCTCCAATAAACCTGAAGATCCATTTAGGGTTGTCTTTTTCCCTGAAATGTTCCTTGCTACCTCTTCCAATATTAATTTACAAAACAGAGTGAGTCCTGAAGCCACAGATAGTAAAATATACCAAAAAAAATATATGAATTGCCCTGTCATTCTTTTAACATCATACAATGAGATAATGTAAATTAATCAGATAAGGAGATGATTAAACATGCCTTTTTTTTTTTAACTACGCAATGGAACATCAAAGACGTAATGTGGGGAAGATTATTTTTAAGCTGCCGTCTCAACAGCTACCTTCTAATTCATTTTTAGGTAGGGACCTTGCATAATACATAAGAGACCCTGAGAACAAAAGGTGTAAATGATGGTGCTCCGAGGTACAAGACTGTTCCGGGTATTTGTCTTCCTCTGCAAGGCTGCAGCCCTCAGCTGAAACACACAGGACTGGGTGCGGATAGCATGCCCGTTATTTCCTTTTATTTTATAAATCTTCGCAAAAGAATCAGCACCAAGAATAAGAATTTTGCGGGAATGCCTACACTCCCCAAACAGAGGTGATTTCTACACTCAGAGTCTGATTTTTCTAACGTGTGATTCAGAGCCATATGATCAGTGTGACACAATCCATTCTGCTCTGGGCTATTGAAAAGCGTGACTTCAGTGAAAACAAGGAATGTTCAAGGTGACCACCGGAAGTGTCTTTCTTCCTCTGGGGGCTCTTTTTTTCCCCCTACTCAGTCCCTCCCTGGGAAACCAGTGGTGATCATCCTACCGTGATCTTCCTCTCTTGCCACCTGTCCATTCTGCACGAGCCCTGAGTGCTTTGCAGGCTTCATGTTTAGACTTGGTACTTTCATTGAGAAGCACCGAGGATGGCACTCTGTACCCTGGGACGTCGGAGACCCCAAGAGACCACCACTTCCGGTAGTCACACCTTCACCGAGAGCCTTCCTAAAACTGGGCTGGGCCTAAAACTCGTGTTGAACGGCAGAACGATGGAACGGTGTTGTCCCAGGTCCGGGCCTGAGGCTGGAGAAGGTCCGGTGGCCTCTGCTTCTGCATTCCTGGGACCCCGACTTCCCTGCGAGGAGGTCTGGCTACCCGGTCAGACGGTGAGAGAGACCATGGGGCGAGACCATGGGGCGAGACCATGAGAGAAGCAGAAAGCCTGAGTCGACAGGAGGAAAACGAGGTCCCCAGCTGAACGAGGAAACGGAAGTCCCAGGTCCATGACCCCAGTGGGGCTACGTCGAGCCACGCACCTCCGACCATCCCAACAAACCATTCCCTTGTGCCATGATGAGAAAAAATAAAAGGTGGTTGTTTTAAGCCATAAAGGCTTAGAGTTGTTTGTTCATAGCAGCATACGACCAAATTATTTCTACTGACTTGACCGCTTTTACATCTTAAAGAGTCAAAGAGAATTCATTTTTCAGAACCAATAATATGCAGGGCTCCCTTTAATGAGGATACTGTGTGCAACATCCCCAGCTTCTACTCGCCTCAATAGATTGAGAGTCTCTAAGAGACAAGTTAATGCAATTCTAAGAGGAAAGATGTCTTTAATGGCTTTAGGTCTTTAAAAGTATTAGTTCAGGGGCATCTGGGTGGTTCAGTTGGTGAAGCATCTGCCTTCAGCATGGGTCATGGTCCCAGGGTCCTGGGATCGAGTCCCACGTCGGGCTCCCTGCTCAGCGGGGAGCCTGCGTTTCCCTCAACTTTTTCTCCTCCCCCTGCTCAAGTGTGCATTCTCTCTCTCTCTCTCTCTCTCAAATAAATAAATAATCTTTAAAAAAGAAATAAAAGTATTAGTTCATGTGATTATCTGGAGGAACTTGCTACTTCCTTCCTCAATAAAGAGACTTTTTCACGTCGCCTCTATTCTTGGTAATTCCCAGGCGAAGGAGAATAACTTTCAAATCCAGAAAACTCCTAAGGGAAAATGGAAGAAAGACAAGAACGACTTCAACTCAGTAGAGCACATTCCCATCTGGAAAACGAAAACCTCCCCGGACTCCCTTGATCTTTCTGGGTTTAGAGTGAGCACCAAGATGATATTCCATTTCCACATCACATCTATTCATTCACTGAGCATCAAACAAACTTACAAAGGACACTAAGATGGATCAGAAGTGCAATTTTCCTTTCTGCTACTTATTTTTTAACTTTTGAGTAACTAACAAATGTAAGGTGATGAAGTTCAAGAGTAATCTATTGCTCCCGGATCTTTTGAAGCCACCTAGATTTTTTTTTAAAAATCCATCATAGCTGAGATGTTATTCTCTTTTTTTAAATGTTTGCTTCAGTATTTAGTACAGAGTTATTCAGAAAGGATGAGCATATGAAACGGATGGATGGGAGGATGGAGGTAAATAAATGAACTTATGAATGTAGGAACAATACCAAGTTATGTTGAGTGTGAGAAGGTGAAATACTACAAATATATCTCATATTGAATATTTATTCAGGCTTATCATTAGGAGATAAAGTAGAGCCTTATTTGGAAGGCAAGAAGAATGCTAATGTAGTCCTGAAAAAAGATAACTGGAAGGTGAGTGGACTGGAAAATAGAGTAGGGAGAGCAAAAATAAGTCCCCAGTTGTCTGGGACTGGAGATGGTGGGACAGAGCCACCCGTGTCCTATAGGCACCGCAGAGACACTCTGGGCACCATTCATGCATCCTTCAAGTCTAGGAAAGTAAGCAGAGAGAATGCAGAGGCCAGAAAGCTTGCCAACTCCACTGTACCAGACAGACTGCAGCACTTCTCAGAAGGGTCCATTTGACTGGTTTCTGGGAGGAGCAGATTTTGAAGTCAAATATTAGATACAGTACATAGAGGCAGAAAAAAGTTAGTGAGTGACTGCAAATGTGTCCACTAATTAGGATACATGGAATGAACAAAAATCTCAGAGGGGGCTGAAAGTATGGTGAAAGTTGCTGATACCATCTAGAAAAAAACTCAGAGACGTGCAAAATATAGTAGGAATCCCAGAAGGCAGAACTAACTACTATAGAGATGGAAAGGGAAAAGGGGATGGTTAGTAGTTTTAGGGCAAACCCTAACCAGTCTTCGTTCGAAAGGTACAACATTTCAAATACCTTACCCTAAAACGTAAGGATTAAAAAAACAAAAACAAAAAAACACTGATTTATTTGCCCCTGATTCTGCAATTTGGGCTGAATTGTCTTTTACATGTTATCAGTTGGCATGGTTTAGCTACAACTGAGGACATATTTCCACAATGACTCAGTAGCCTGGTGAGCTGATGCCCCTCATCAGCTTGAAGCTCAGGGGGGCCAGCAAAAGTCTTCATTCCTTCTCAACTAGCCCCTTTCCGGAGTTAAGTTCATCTTTCCTTTAGCTCTCAATGATTCAAATCCTTTCCACATGCAAAAACTATTTACTCCCCACTATGACCCACAAAACTTCATCTCATTAAAGCACAATCGTAGGCATAAGGTCCAGATACTCAGCACATAAATCCAGGTGGAGATGAAGTTCATTGTGCATGGCTCCCCTTGATTTGAAGATCTGTGAGCAAATGAGATAGATTTTCTCTCTCCCACATCCCCAACATACAATTGTCAACCAGGAACAGGAAAATCATAATAGAAACTCCCATTCAAACACAGGGAATATGGAAGGCACAGTGTAATCACTGGTCAAAGAAATTCTGCAATCTGTTAGGGTAAACATAAATAGTTCCTTGATTAGGGTCTGGGATTGTTTCCTCATGCCTATTGGATCCACACTCTGACCTGTCCTTCCTTTTCCATAATCAATAACCCATGTTTGTAGATAAGGAGCTTTCTCAACCTACTTCCTTCCGATAGAATGCCAAGAGTCCAAAAACTTCTGTTAACTCAGAACTGTGCCTGTTCCTTTTAAGAGAAATTGGAAGTCCATCTGCTGATACAATTATCTTAGAATTTTTGTAGATTTCCAATGAATCTCATCATAGTTCATTCATCCCATTACTATGGAACAGATACCTAGCATGACAACAAATCTCTTCAAAAAAGACTCCTCTAGTTTTGGCCATGAGACAATGTCCCATAATTCTTAGAAGTCCTTTGTTTAACTGAGGAGCTCAATGAGGCACACCTTTAAGATTTTCAGAAACCCTAGCAGAGAGGGTCTAGAAAACATCACTTTAAGTCTTTCAAAGGGATGAACAAATGGTCTTAAGACCTGACCCTAACCCAGACAGCACATTTTACCTACAACCACCTGATTTGATCCTTGCCCTAAAGCCATTTTTAATTTTGAGAATCATTTGACAAGTGGAAAAGCTGAGAGTTGAAATCAACTGAATCCCGGCTTCTTTTTATTTCTCTTTAATTTTGCTTGACAACTAAAATTTCCTTGTCAACGCATCTCATGCCTTTTGTCTTTATCAGTGCAAGTAAGTTTGCACTTTCAGGCTTCTGCGTGGAAATCTCCATAGGCAGATCCATAACCAGACCAAGTATCCCTCTTCTCACCTGCCTTGCTGCAGATGGAAGTCTCACACTTACTTCTCAGTCAGTCCCTTTCCCTCCAGGCACCAAGAGCAACTTCCTTCCATTTGCCCAGCTTATAGACAAAGTCTCCTTGAAGCCCTTCAGAGTTCTGCCTGCCCCTTAATCCCCAAAATAAATTAATACCATGTGATTCAGCTTTTTGTTATAGTAACATTCCACTTTCGGGTACCAATTTTTTTTCCTTTGCTATTGCTGCCTACAAAATCACCCCAAAACGTAATAAGAGCTTATTATTGCTGACAGTCATCCATTGACTTGAGAGTTTTTCAGCTTTGCCAAGTGCTGACTGCAGGCTAGCAGGTTTCAAATGCCCTCACTCATAAGATAAGTTGGTGCTGGCTGGCTGAGGGGAGCCCCGTGGAGGCTGTCTGCCTGGGACCTTCAGTCTCGCTGCTGGCTGAGTTCCTGGGTTAGCTCTCTGTGTGCTTATCTTGAACCTTCCCAAACATGAAGTTCTCAGGGAAGTTAGGCGTCTTCCTAGTGCCTGATTTCCACAAGCACGAAAGGAGAAGCGGCCAGGCTAATATAAGACTCAGGTCCAGAAATGACATGACATCACTTCTGCTTCATTCCATGCAAAGGGAGTTGACCCTGGGAGGTGTGATTTATAGAGGGCCACATACATTAACAGCCTGTCATAGTAAAGTTCAGTTCCCTTGGCTACAGGGGAATTATGGGACAGCGGTTCTTAAAGTGAGGTCCCCAGACCAGCAGCATCAGCATAACCGGGGAAGTGTTTCCAAACATGAATTCTTGGGCTGCGTCCCAGACCCACTGAATCAGAAATGCTGGAGACAGGTGCACAGATCTGTGTTTATCAAGCCCTCTGGGTGATACTGATGCAGACAAAAGTTTGAGAACCCAAGGGCAAAAGAAATGTAGGATTGCATCTGTTCGTATGTGGAAAATGTTAAAGCGTAACCAACAAGTTAAGTCTTACTATGAACTGGTTAACTTGTAATTTTTAACTTGGTATTAGTTATAAGAAATCTGTTTTACCAGCAGTGTTCTAGGACTATTAATATTAACCATTGTCTAGAATATAAGCCTGGCTGATAACTAACAATGATCCTTGTTTCTACACACACACACACACACACACACACACACCTCTTTTCTATTTCTTTTCACTCTTCTATTGTTATTGCTGTTGGTTTTGTTGTTGTTGTTTTCATATTTTATGTTCCAATGATTAGGATTTTTGTCATACATAGTTATTTATTCCCAGGGATATGAACGAAGAGGTGGATGAAGTTCGCATACGTGATAAATGTCACCAGAGCCACCAACACTTTTTTTTCTGCAAAATTATTTTTGAAAACAACTTGAAAATGTAAAATTCAGATGCAGACCCTGAGTCCATAGGAGATTAGAGTCTCGTCCAAGGACATTTGGTGTGGAAAGATTATACTTACATATTGATCATTCCCTGTTCAGTCCACTGAGATGACACATGTGCCGTAACTCCACAATCTTCCAAAGCATTCAGGTGTTTGCAGAGTTCACCCCTCAAGATATTGCAACTGGAAATGGCCTATTGAATTCCATTGATTGATTAGATTCTCCACGCCATTAGAGCAGCACGTCTGATGGCCAATAAAAATAAATCACGGAAAGTGGTTTGTTGGGGATGAAAAGACAAACATAAAAAGGATTCAAATATCTTCTTGGAACCAGAGACAAAATTGTAGTGCTGATCTCTGTGCAGAAGTTCTAAGATCAAACATCTGTAGCCTGAGGTAATTGAGGAGGATACTAATGAGAGCAGTTGTGGTCAGAGAAGCCTTGAGCACATCCTATTTTCTTTATTCCAGCAAATGCTCATGGAACACATTATATGTGCCCAGCACTGGTCTACGTCAGTGTCCCCACACCATCCTGTGCTGGAGGAAGTATTATTGTTATTATCCACATGTTATAAATGGAGAAACAAAGTCACTTTGCAAGGTTGGGAAGTGAACTCAGACTCATTGCAAAGTTCATGGTCCTAGTCACCACGTGAAATGGATCCTTGGCATTGATTTTAGACTCTCACTCTGGAAATATTTGGTTATACCAATATAGTGAATTTTGAAGAAGTTAAAACCATATTCTCACAGTCTAGCTGTCCCAAATGGAAGTAGAAAGCAGATAATAACCTTCTCCATGCACAGTTCCTTAATTTTATAATGTCCTGAACACACTCCATCTCATTTGATTCACAAAATTCTCAAAAGGGCTTTATTCCAATCTGACTTTATGGGGCAAAAAAGAGGCTTCAAAAGATTAACTAATTTTGGCCGTTTGTACAAGCGGTAGACACCACACCCAGAATTCTTTGCCAGTGTGCTGATGTCAAGTCCCATACCTTTCCTGGAAACCCAGAAAGTCTCAAAAGTCAAGTAACAATTCACCAAGTAAACGGAGCAGGGGACATTATAACCAATTTCCTCAACCTTATTTATACATCTGAACAGCAAAATCTCTGAAATATAGGATCTTTAAAATGAGGCATGAATTTTTATTTTACTTTATTTGTTTATTGTTTATTTGTCAGAGAGAGAGTGCACAAACAGGGGAGTGCTAGACAGAGGGAGAAGCAGCCTCCCTGCTGAGCTAGGAGCCGGACGTAGGACTCGATCCCAGGACCCTGGGGTCATGACCTGAGCCGAAGGCAGACACTTAACCAACTGAGCCATCCAGGCATCCCTATTTCACTTTATTTCAAATAAATTCCAAAGTTAGATTTCTGATACAACTCGTGTGCTTACATTTTCATCTCTTTCTTTCAGTGGGAGAGACAGAAATGAAAAATGGAGACAAACATCCAGGGTAACCCAGTCCCTGCTTTAGGGTACACACAGGTGGGTGTGAGATGCTAAGCCTAGTGACCTTTCCCAAGTATGTCTTGGGAGGCAATGGCTTGACAGTCCCAACTGTGGGGACATGACATAGTTTTCCTTTCTTTAGAATAGAGACACGGGCATCTAAAGATCGGTAGCCCTCGGAGGCTTTCCCTCCTGGGGAAGCCTGTATTTGTAATAAATACTCAGCTCCATGACCCCATTCCCACTTCGCCGCCCTTCCGTGTGCTTCCTGAGCAGCCGCTCAGTGTAAGAAAGCTTCGAGCAAAAAGGGAGAAGGAAGAAAAGCGTGCACGCACATGGAAGGCAGAATATTTGGGGAAGGCATGCACGAGAGCAAACACCCAGGCAGCCATGTGAGTTCCAGGTAAGTGGGCACTAGCGGTGGGTTGGAAGAAGGGCAGGGATTGAGAAGAGTCATATTACCCGGCATCCAAGGAGACAAATTAGTCCCCATTCGGCTTTGACTCCGTGGATCCGCAAGACCCTCCTCAGTCAGCTTTCCCCCGACTGAAGCTAAGCGGACACTTAGCACCATCGGTTGTGCGAACTTATGTCTGTAGCTTCTGTGTCCTGGGCATTCGGGGCCAACATAGTTTCCATGTCTTTTCCCCATTTCATGCATCATTTCCTAGTTGTGTAGTCACCGTGTAGAAATCATGGGTACCATTTCAACAAGTAGAAAAACAGGAATCACAAAGCCTGCCTTGCCCACATCCAATCCTCCCGTCTCCAAACCAGAGGATGGGAGGAAAGGAGAAGAACCCAAGTTCACAACAGGGGATCCCGTGTTTGCCTCGATGTCCCGTTTTAACCAAGAGGCCAGGGCCAGGGGGAGGAATCCGTTCAGAGAATAGGGTTGTCACATGCTTAGCATCTGACTAAGGCTGTGTGTCGAAAGGGCCAGTGGCTTACAGAAAGTACCTGGAGGTACTCCTGCTCCTCCTGCTCGTCTCTCTGCATCTGACTACACGCTTTCACACTCTGTCCCTCTCTTGTGTGGTTTCGAGCCAAAGCCTGAGACATCTAATCCATTTCTCGATGTCAAATACAGTAGGCGAAATCCAGGAGTCCCTGAAACTTCAGGAGAACTGTAGGGATGGGTAAGAGAAATTGGATGGCACTAGGTGGTCATCAATTTCCTGAGAATCAGAGATCCCCAAGCACGCTGGGACAGGGTCGCTCTTCTAACAGGGCTTGGCCATGGCCGGCAGAACTCAGCAATGAACTGACAAAGAACTGAAAGCTAACTGATATAAATGGGACTAGATCTGGACTTTTATGTTGCTTTTACAATTAGAAGGTAGCTTAGTATTAAATACTCTGCTTTTCTTCCTTCCATCCTTCCTCTTTTCTTTCTCTCTTTCATTTGTTTATTCGTTCTTTCTTCTTTCCTTTGTCTTTAATGTAATCGGAGAGGGAAAATCCATAGGTAATGAATCCACGTCTGCCTATGAGAACAGAATAGTTATTTTCTGAAGGCACACTGGGGACTGTTGTATCCTTATATCTTTCTCAAAAATGTGCCTTTCTTAAAAAAGAAGGAAATCATGCCATTTGTGACAACAAGGATGAAACTGGAGGGCATTATATTAAGTGAAATAAGCCAGACAGAGAAAGACAGATACTTCATGCCATCACTTACATGTAGAATCTAAAAAGGAAAAAGAAAGAAAGAAAGAAAGAAAGAAAGAAAGAAAGAAAGAAAGAAAGGAGAGAGAGAGAAAGAAAGAAAAAGAAAGAAAGAAAGAGGAAGGAAGAAAGAAAATTGAACTCATATAAATAAAGAATGGAATGATAGTTGCCAGGGGCTGGGAGTGAATGGATGGGGGGCAGATGATAAGAGGGTGTACACTTTCAGGGTTGATTTTTTTTTAAAGATTTTATTTATTTATTTGACAGAGAGAGCACAATTGGGGGGAGCTGCAGAAGGAGAGGGGGAAGCAGGCTCCCCGCTGAGCAGGGAGCCTGATGCGGGACTCAGTCCCGGGACCCTGGGATCATGACCTGAGCCAAAAGAAGGCAGAGGCTTAATCCACTGAGCCCCCCAGGTGCCCGTACATTTTCAGTTTTAAGAATAAGGTCTGTGGATCTAATGTAAACACGGTGACTGCAGTTGATAATACTGAATTTAAGAGAGTAAAACTTAAATGCTCTCACAAAAAAAAAAAAAGATAAACACGTAGAGGTGACAAATGTGTTATTACTTTAGCTGTGGGACGTGGAATCTCTTCATGACATATGTGTATGCCAAGTCATCACATTGTCTCCTTTAAATGTCTTACAATCTAATGGTCAATTCTATCGCAATGCAGCTGAAAAAAATTTTAAAGCTGAAAACAAAAATAACAAAAACAAAAAAATGTGTATGTCCTTCCTAACGGCAATTTACCTTCTTTTCCATTTATTCGATGTTCTGGAAAAAAGATAGTCCCATTGTGCTGATTCGCGGCTCTGGATCCAAACCAAAATTATTAGCCACGAAAGAGTCCCACATAAATAATTCTGCACAAGTTTTGTCTTCCCATTAGAAACCAGCCAGAGACGAGAGTCCAGACAGAACGATCCCACCAGGAGCCATCCCTCGACATTCACTGGGTAGTGTGAGCAGGCAGGTCAGCAGTGTACCCTCACACCTTCCCTCAGATGTACATGCAAGTTTTAGAAGAGAGAACCGCGTTCCTCCCTACAGGCCACACTGAATTAAATATAGTGCCTTCTGGAAGATTCTCAATAGGGACAGAGCAATGGGTGAGATTGGACGACAGCTTCCCGGGCACCCATGCCGTCAGGGTGGTGCTCTCAAACTGTGGTTCACAGTGCATCCGACTAAAGATACTGACATCCAACTAATTAATAAAATTCCTAGGCTTACTAATGAGTTTTTAAGCCTGTATAACCATGATATTACCCCATATTTTAATGCAGAATATATTTTCAATATAAAAAACTCATTTCGTCGTTTGGAGCTCATCTTGAGAAGCTGTGACAGAAATCTGCATGACCTCCATGTTGGCCCATCATTTCCCTTGGAAGTGTCCACCTCTGTCACCGCCCCGACATGGCATCCACATTGCCTTCCATTTTCCCTCCAATCGCTTTCCTGAGCTTTACTTATCTTATTTAAGATGGTGCCATCCTTAATATCGTAAGACTAAAGACAGATCGAATTGAGGAAATGGTTGAGCTTCCTCTGCTTTGGAAACACTGGCTCCATTTTCCCCACAAAGAGAGAGCTTGGGAAGATAAGTAGATTTTGAACTAAAACTGAACTGAGTCTGCTACTTTCACAAGAATAATTAGAAAAACTTGTCAGTGGCTAACACAATATTACCATTGACTATTTACACTCAGTGTGTGGCTTAAAAGGTTGATCGTGTATGATAGAATAGCAAAGAAGTTCCGATGGTGAGAAGTGCAACTCTTAACACAGAGTCGTGTTAGGAATCTCCTGCTTGCCTTCTCTTTGGTGAGAAGCAAGGTTTTATTTTACAGTTTTGAATATGAGATCAATGCTAGGAGATTTTTTAAATCTCACCAGCTTCTACTTGCATGAAAATCCTTCAAGACAAATAAGTTCATAAGACATTCCTTTAGAAACACCAGCTACCAGAGCAATCATAACATATTTAATGATATGATTAGAACCATTTTGACATTTTAAATATAAATGGCAAGAAGTAAAATCTTTAACATTTGTGGCACTTTCTCTTCTGGTTAAAATTCGGTAAACTTGGGATCTGGAATACTAATCAGAATATTTGCTACCCATGAAAACAGCAAGTCAGCCATGAAAATGCCTGTCTTATTAACTGTGAAAACTGAAACACAGAGGGAAAGTATAATCTGTTTTAAGTATATTCTAGCATGCAGAGAAGTGGAATGTATTTGGAAGGTTATAACTGGCATATCCTCTTGCTGTTTTCTAGAAAGTGTGTATGTAGAATTAACAGAGCGCCAAGATGAGGCACAGAAAGAATGAGTGACCTGATATTCTTGTGTGGAAAGGCTGGAGGAGCATATTTAAATATAGTATTTTATTTGTATTCCTAGGTGATAAGGTAAGATCTATTTTTTAAGAAAATAGAATTTTCTCCAAAAACATATGCAAAAGGGTAACAATTAAACCTCCTCACTACAGAAGTGTGTAAAATTTTCCACCCTTGAAGCTATAGCATATGTATTTCTCAAAAAGACAAAAAAAAATACTAGCAAACCACAAACATATGTGCACACACTGGGAAAATTGGATTGCTTTTCTTGACTGAGTGAATAGATTCATTTATTGACTCCTGAGTCTCCATTTGAATATAAATGTTTGAGAAGTGATTATTTCTATTAACAACAAACGAGCCAAATCTACCCACATAGGAGGGGATTGAGTCTAGCACCACAGGCCGGGTCAGATCCTGCTGCTGCCGTTGACCTTCGTTGGGGAGCTCCTTTCTTCCTGCCTGTCTGCACAATGCATTCCCACACTTGAACTGGGATAGCTGTCTTTCCAATGTGAGTTATTCCCCCCTAGTAATCAGAATAGGAACACTCGAGATCTTGATATTTTATCATATTTTCCACAAAAATAATGGTGTAACAAGGATGTTGGCAGGTGTGATCTTTTGGATTTTACCTCTGGGTGTCTGTTGCTATGCAAATCAGCTGACAATGATGACCTCAAAGAACTCTATGATCCACCAACTTCAGGACTTCACTCCTACATACCTGTGTCATCATTTAACCATTCCATTTTGTCTATGCTTTGTCTTTAAGAATATTTTTAGGGACGTCTGGGTGGCTCAGTCAGTTAAGCATCTGCCTTCGGCTCAGGCATTAGGCTCCCTGCTCAGCAGGGAGCCTGCTTCTCCCTCTGCCTGCTGCTCCTCCTGCTTGTTCTCTCTCTCTCTCTCTCTGACAAATAAATGAAATATTTTAAAAAATATTTTTAAAGCTTCCTGATGACAGAAACTTAAACTCCTCTGAGAATATCAGGAACTTTGTGTTATGGATGCATTTGGCAAATTCGCATTTTCCCTTCTTGTGGTCATTCACTCGCTTCTTTTTCCTTTTCCTCACAGGGAGGCAATCCGAGGCTCCACACTACTGTGCTTCGTCCTACCTGCCCTGGACAAATACTCATTGATGTAATGTGTGCAAAAGGGCTGGTGGGTGCAAGGCTTTCCCGCCCAGAGGAACATTTTCAAGGAGCACAGAGCTCCCCGTGCTGAAAGTAGACAAATGAGGCTTTCGTGATAGAACAGCACAGCAAACCCAAGTCTAGAGGAGGAAATATTCTGCAAGAGAGTTTCCAGAAACCTGACACCTATGATCAGTGAACAGTCAAATCTAAATTAGGACAGCAGCGTGGTCCAAGGTATATTACAGAAGGAAGTGGGCGTGTGTTCAGGGTGCTAGAAGGGGGGCGGTGCCAGATGGGCAGGTCAAATCCAGGACAAACTCTGACAAGATGCATGTTTAGAGAATTCCATTATGAATGAGCTAATGCTAGAGATTTGACTTGATTTAGGTGATATGGCCGATTTGTTTTGAACCCAGTAGGATTCTAGGTCCCTCAAGATCCCTACTTTGTTCTATGCATCGTTCCAGATAATATGAATTTCTCTACATTGAGGAATATCCTCAGTCATATAATATGAGAGCAGCTCACTTTGTCTCAGTGATTCTTTAGAAAGCAAGATAGATGATACAAACATCATACATACATACACACATACAAACATACACACATACAAACATGCATACACACATACAAACACACATACATAAACACACACAAACACACATACATACAAACGCACAAACAGGCATACGCGTGGACATACATACAAACATACATGTGTACATAAATACACACATACAAGAGAGGCAGAAAGAGAGAGAAAGAGGGATTTCTGAACAGAGAACAGTCCCCCATCCCAGACTGAACTTTATATGGAACAGGAGTATACAGAGTTTTTTTTTTAAGGGACATATTATAAGCTTCTATTAGTATTTACTACAGAAATGTTAAAAAGTCATCCGTTATTTCCACCCAATCAATACCTTTTACAAATGAAGGGCACAAAGGCCCCAGGGAAAATTCATGCACATCCACACAGGAATTTCTAAGGCTCCAGTAGGAGCCTACATCCTCTGACTTGGACCTAGTGTTCTTTCTAGTACATTCTACTGCTTATTTACATACTTTTGACATTAGCTCCTCCCCTTTCTGTTTGTTTGTTGACTTGCTTGCTTTTGGCTTAAATATTTTCTTTCTTTTTTTTGGCTCAAATATTTTTAAATTCTAACATTGATAAGGTATAAGACTACACTTCCTCATTTAGTACTTTTACCAGTCTTTATTATTAATTTCGATTATCCTAAAATCTACCTTATACTATTACCGTCAAACTTTCAGTCAAATGCAGAGCCAAACAAATTCACCAAATACAGTTAATTTGATCAAAAGTTCAAACTAATGAGGTTTAATTAATTACACCAAACCATGCAGTCACGGTCAGTTTTGAAGATAAAAATTCTATAAAAGCAATTTACTTAGAATGTTCTATACTTGGTTTCATTGTTTTAGAAGATTGAAGTCAATAATGGCAAAGTTATCTTTTTGTAATTAATTATAAGCTGCAAGAAGTTGGCAGTTTTCTAATGCAGGATCTACCAATAAAGAAAAAAACAAAAAGGACTTTATGTACCTAAAGTAAATTTTAAAGACAGAAAATGGTGGACGTGGGTGGAAAACATGAATTAGAAAAAAAAAGATAGTAGTAATTAAAATAACAAAAATGTCTGTTCTTTTTTGTTGTTATTAAAAAATGCACTTGTTAATTACTAAAAGTACATTCTGAAAGATTTCATCTTCACNCTAAAGACAGAAAATGGTGGACGTGGGTGGAAAACATGAATTAAAAAAAAAAAAGATAGTAGTAATTAAAATAACAAAAATGTCTGTTCTTTTTTGTTATTAAAAAATGCACTTGTTAATTACTAAAAGTACATTCTGAAAGATTTCATCTTCACCTTTCCAAACTAAAGGCTTGAATTAACATCTTCTCACCTGCACGAATTCAAACTTGATACTCAAGGTAATTAAACATTTTGGGGGTTGTTCTGAAACATCGAAGATCTAAGCACAGCACTACTTCAAATTATTACTATATACATTTTAACACTGAGCTTTGCTATATTTATTAAAATCAAGAAGTTGGTTACCATTGTTGGCCCTTCAAAAAGAAGTGATAGGATTTACCGTCATATGGCAACATGAATAGAGATTTAAAAATTAAAAGCTCAGTAAATTAAGCTAAAATTGTCCCATTTCCAAAGCCTGAAAAAATATTTTGGTAAATATGAGACATATATATATTTATATATACATATATATTATCATATATTTTTATATATATACACACACGATATATCTATATATATTTGTTGTAAACTATATTTTTTAGATGGCCAAATAATTAACAAAATTATGTGGTGTCACATTAGACAAATTCCAGTTCTTGGACTTGGTGAATCAATGAACAATGAGCATAAGATCGTGAGCTTAGGAGTCAGAAAGCCTGGTTTGGATGTCAGTTCTATTGGTGTGACTCTGACCCAGTTGCCAAACTCTTCAACTCATGGTTTCCTTGCTGGTGTAATAAGGACATTTTTAACTAACTGGTGAGTCACTATGAGTGTATAAAGTATATTCCTGAGGGGATATAGGGATTGTGATATTGATCAGCACTATTTTAAGAGAATTTGATTTCCAAAATAATAACTACTCCCTATAAAATAGGTTGTAAGATACTAGGTACTATCACTTGATCATTTAATTTGAATTTCAAAACAACCCATGAAGTGGTATAACAGAGTACCTGTATTTCGTTTTTACATATTTTATTTTTTACATATTTTATTTTTATAAATTAAAGATTCTTGATTCATATGAAAGGTAAAACTAAATACTGAGTCACCCCCAGGGAAAGACCTGCCCCAAGACCTTTCGTTGTCATTCTTACTGGTGTGCTCCTGTGTGTATACGTACATGTCAAGAAAAATCACAGAAAATCCAGAGAAACAGAAAAACAAATTGACCCAAATCGCACTACCCTAACATGACCACTTCAGTAATTTTATTGTAGTGAATTCCACCTCTTTCCTGATGCGTGTCGTCATTGCAAGCCGCTGTGGGCTAAGGTTAGGTGGTGTCATGGCTTCCGTCTCACACAATGTGGAGACCTACAGAGAGAGAGGGACGGGCCCCAGGGCACCCTCGGCGTTCCTCCAGGGCCCTATTTCTGTCCACACGACCCTCCATCCTTTGCTCAGGGCCAAGTGATAGCAAAAGCAGAGGCTAGGGGCCAAGAGCTAGGCCCAGAGATACACGTCGTACCCCAGCCTGCAAGGAAGCACCTTGTTAGGATAAGTTTTCTCCCGCGCCCTCCCATGTCCATTTCTCCAGCAAACACCAGAAAGAGCTGGAACTCCATAGCCGCGTGGTCGGAAATGGGAGCATATCTCTCAGCCCTTGTGCCCACAGCATGAGCGCGGCTGGTCAGTCTACGGCCATGACTTACTTCCAAGGGGAGCGACACAAAGTCTGACNACAAAGAGTCTGACCACCAGTCACCGGGGCAAATTTTTTAAGAGGGCCCCATGATGGAACTGAAGGATGAGAAGAGAAACATTTGGATTCATGGAAAATAGCTCGGTAAACACTTCATCGCATTTCCAAGTACGTCCCAACCGCTCACAGGGAACCCTTGTCTGCTCTGGGCACTTGCAACTTTGTAGGTTAATTAATGAATTTAAATANTGGTAAACACTCATCGCATTTCCAAGTACGTCCCAACCGCTCGCAGGGAACCCTTGTCTGCTCTGGGCACTTGCAACTTTGTAGGTTAATTAATGAATTTAAATAAAAACTTAAAAAAAATTTTTTTTGAAATAAAAATAAAACAATAATCCTTCTTTCCTTCTTTTGAAATTTCCATATGGCTAGGGTTTCTAGCCCATTAAACCCAGTAATATTTAATGGGAAAACAGTCACTCCCATTGCTGGGAAAGGCAAAACTCAATTCACTAAATAATGTTTTCAAGCCACCAGGGGGGAAAAAAGAAAATCAAGGTTGTTACTAGAAAGTCAGGCAAGTTCCTTTGTATTCATTCCAACAGCTGTTTAACATGATTGGAGGCCAAGTAAGGAAAGTTCAGGTAAATATCCCAATTTAGTAGAGTTATCCGGGGGTCATAAAGGAGCTATGTGATTTTGAGGGGACGGTGTTCCATTTACCCTTAAAAGGTAATTTTTAATGGAAAAAGTGAAGCCCCTTGTTTTACAGACCTTAACATATTTTAAACACAGAAAAATGTGACCATTTTACACTTGCATTATACTGCAGAAATGCACGGCAAAATTAAGAGCTGTGCTCAGCGTCCCAACTGGCAGCGAAACCAGCAAACCCAGAGGCCCTGGTCCCTTTGGGAACGCCTTTATCCCTGCCTTCCTATTCATTGGAGGCCACTTGTCGGGCTGAAACTCTGTGTCCCTAAATAGTATGTTTTTCAACTCAGTGCTTCTATCTCGACAGCCCAGATTATCCATACCTATTTACCCTTCTTGACTCAAAAATCATCCTATCGGCCTGTTTAAGAATTGGATTTTGAAGACACGAGAAGTGGTGTCTGAAAGTAACCACAGATCTCTTCCTCCCCCCACCTCAATAAATACAATTTTAGAAGCCAAAGCAATCATTACCTGAAAAAGACTTGTTTCTGGCAGGAAAAAAAAAAAATCAATTTAATTATATGAGATGTGTCTCACGCTTTAATTGTTGTTAAGTGTAGAGCATTATTGACAAAGTCTCCCTGGATCTTGGTTTATGAGCTTTTACATTACTCAGATAACTTGCCGAGGAGGGGAAAAAAATCCATCATGTTACTTAAAAGAACTGAGGCGACATTGTGCCCGAGTCATTAGGCCCCTTGACTGCACTCATAATGATGAATGCATCATTTTTCTTGCATGAAACTTTGGTAACAAATAGCGTAGCCAAGTCTTTTCCAGCACTGTTATTCTGTTTGAAAAAACACTGACATTTTCTTAAACAGACATAATTTACAATTTTAAGGAGCACAACAGTGCCTTGGTGTTCGAGGGCCAGAGAGCAAACAACACTCTTTTCAGTTCGATTTTTTCTTTTTTTCTTCTTCTTTTTTTTTTTTTCCTGAAAAAGGAGTCTCGTGCTCAGTGAGTTCGCTCCAGCTTCAGGCCAGAGAGACGGGGCAGAGGAGAACAGAGCCCCAGTGCACCCCGTGAAGGTCGTGATGAGCCGTCACGTTGCAGCGAGGGGCGGCGGGAGGAGCGCAGCCCAGGAGGTCCCCCGAGCATCCTGGCAGCGCCGTCCCCTCCCCGGGGTGGGGGTAGACATGGCCCCAGGTCCCTTCCTTCCAGCCCCAGGAGGGAAGCAGCAGCTTCCAGGTGCTTCTCTGCAGGTCAAAACTCCCTTTAACGGCTTCCTCTGCAAATCGCACACACAGGGAGCCTGGCCGGGTCCGTGCGCGCAGGTCGATACCGGGAGCAGCGTTCGATTCCCAGTGGGGTCAGCTCAGCCCGAGGACATGCATGCAAGTGTGCTCCTGTTGCTGCAGGTGCATGGGTCGGACAAGGCCTCAGAGGCTCCGGGGGGGGGGGGGGGGGGAAGGGGGAGCNGGGAGCTCCCAAGGCGTCGTTTCTGCGATGGTGGCTGTGTTCCAGGGCCCCTGCTGAAGTTTCTCTTCCTGGGTTCGCGAATAATCCTTGACCTATGCGACTCTCGACTTCCCGCTCACTTTTCTTTACAACTGAAAATGCTCTTAAAAAATAATCCGGTGAAAAAGAAGAGAAGAAAGCCCTCCCCCTGGGGCGTTTGGCCACCTCCTCCCTGCGCCCCCGGGCCTGGTCTGAGTCTCGGGTCTCTGGCCCCGGGGAGCCCCTGGGGACCCCCAGACTGGCCTGCGCTGATGGTCGTCGTGAATCCCTCTCAGGAAAAGGACTGCGGGCACGCGGCTCGTGGCAGAGCCGCAGGGGAGGGACAAGGAGGCTCTGAGCGGGGTCTACCGCAGAGACACCACGGAGCGAGATGCGGTCTGGTTCAATGAAAGGCAGCGAATGGAGCCCAAAGAAGGGAAGGACCCGTGCCCCTCCCCAGAGGCCCCTTCCGAAGATGACTGCGTGGACTGGGGCCCCTCCCTGAGGCCACGGTGGGAGCCGTGGGCTGCCGAAGCTGGAAGGCCGCATGAGGGAAGGAGCCCCGGTCACCGGTCCCGTCTGAACCAGAGTCGCCCCCTTCCAGGAACATTGGTTGGAACGGCGCACACGGGCCCTGCAGAAAGTCCGTAAAACCAGAAGACCTGTCAGCTGTGACTGATTTCTCCCGAGTCGTTAGGATTGGAATCCAGGTCTCTTCGTTGATACCTTTGGGGAGACCCTTCAGTCAGGGACCCTGCCTGCCTCCAGTGAGCACATGCGAAGGAGAGAGAGAGCCTCAGAAGGGGGAGACCCCGGAACCTGGTGGGCAGCCCCAGGGCCCTGCAGCAGAAGGACGCTTGAAACCACATCCCTGAGGCTCACCCGGAGTCGGGGCCCCATGTGCCTGCCCTGACTTGTCCTTGTGCACAGAGAGGGACACGGCCTGGCCCTGCTTTGACCCGCCTTCCACTTCTGCCAGCGCCAGTGTAAGGGAGAGCACGTTCTGTTTCCGGGCAAAGTTAGGGAGAACTGCTTTCTAGCAGCTGGCTGGTCTCCCTTGCCCCTGACCCAGCTGATTAGCCCGGGTTGTCTGGCACCTGTTTGACTTAGGGATGGAACATTCTCCAGGATTCTAAGCTGTCAGCTGAGACCCACAGGACACTGCCCTTGGAGGCAGAGCTGCAAAGTACGACACAGCCACGGAGGGCCTGCCACCTGCCACCGGATCCACTTTCCAGCTGGCCCTGGAGCCCCTGCCGGCCCCTTGCTGGTGATTTCTGAAAGCTGGAGCCATGTCCCTGGTCTCTGTGCCTTTCCCTGGGGATCCTGGTATGTACTGCGGTGCTAGTTTTGATAGTAAAGAGATGACACACTTTAAGTAAAGTGCAAATGTGTTTTTCCTGCAAAGAAGTCTGTGGGAATGTGTGAGAATACGGGACCGATGACACAGGCCAACGGGGCCCTCAGGCCGCCTGGAGTGGAGGTCAATCCTCCCACATTACAGACTTGTGCTTGTCGGCAATGACTACAAACCTGAGCAGGAAGCCCCCTTAAGGCACTGTGAGCTTTCTGAAAGAAGGAGAGAAAAGCCAGCCTCTTAAACTTTCCCCCAGTGGGCGCCTGGGTGGCTCAGTGGGTTAAAGCCTCTGCTTTCGGCTCAGGTCATGATCTCAGGGTCCTGGGATCGAGCCCCACATCAGGCTCTCTGTTCAGCAGGGAGCCTGCTTCCTTCTCTCTCTCTGCCTGCCTCTCTGCCTCCTTGTGATCTCTCTCTGTCAAGTAAATAAAAAATAAAATCTTAAAAAAAAAAAAACTTTCCCCCAGTAACTGATGAAAAACCCACCTTCAAAGCATCCGAGAAAGATGGAGAACAACTTTGGGAGGAAATAATGGATGATTTGAATGTAAACACTTCTTTTCCTGAAAGTCCAGAACTGCCTGAACAAGAAATTTCGAGATAGAAGGAGGGAGTCCAGGAAAAGGAGGAAGAGAGAGAAAGGCTGGGGCAGCTGAATGCAGGAATGGAGCAGGTCCTGAAAGAGAAACTCAGCCAGTTTATGTCCAAGGTCTCGCCCTTCTCCGATGTCCTTGGAGATCATGTCAACTGGGAAGTCAAGCAAAAGAGGGAAGCAGAAAGTGCCCATCACCCCGTCCATCGGTCAGGAGTTGATCTGAAGAGTATCATTGAGGATGCTGACTTCACTGTGTCCCTTCAAAGTACTGAAAAGTCAGAAATAGCCAGACGATCGTGGGAAGAAAAGCAAATGAATGAAGAGCTTGTGGGACAAAGACAAGACTCCAAACTGAGGAAGCATCTTTGTAGCGTGGAAATTCACAGCTTGAAAGTGAGATTCAGCAGCTGAAGCTGAAGCTTCAGATTCTGCCTGAATTACATCAGGAACACCTCACACGACGTCAGGGAAAATTGTTTGAGGGGGAAACACACAGCTGGGAAACCGAGAAGAAACTTCCCAACATGTGCAGATACATGAACAGCACAAATCAGAGGCACAGCCTCTACGAGGAGGTGGCTGAAGATGCGGGCAAAGAACGGCAGCGAAAGACTTCTCCCATCGAAAGGAGATCCTCTTCCGTGAGGAGAGAGCCCAAGAAAGCTGGAGAGCAGCTTGTTGGAGAGAAACCTCAAGTTGCTGAGAAAAGAAAATGATCGCGCAGGCAAATGCCGGCCAACGCCCAGTCCGGTCCAGCCTTTCCCAAGTGGCCCTTTTCCTCCCGCTGCTCTACCCGCCGCCCACAGAGGCTGCAAGTGCCCTGGGGTCCCCTGAGCCATCAGGCCCCCTCAGGAGGGAGGAGGAGGAGGGTCCCACACTGGGGGCGCAGGGATCCGGGTCACCTGCAGGTGTGACCGGGCTCCCAGCAGCTGCGTCCTGAGCACCCACAGCCACGGTGCAAACATCCGCATGTGTTTTCTGTCTTACAGTGATTTTCACTGATCTCCTTTTGGTTTAGCTACTGTAATTTAATCGATGCTACAATCGCTCTTATTCAAGTAGGTCCAGCATTATAATTTTAAGACAGTATTTTTCAAATAAAGTTTCATTAATTCCTTATGAGTATATTATTTTCACATCACTGGACCCTCTAAAATTAGATAATATAAGTATTGTATGTTGATTTAAACAAAAAATCTGCTATTTAACCATCATTAAAATTTGGCACGGATACCGACATTCAAAACAATAAAGAACATTTTGTACGGCATGAGCGTTTTTATACGTGATCTTGAACCATATGAGCAGTCTGTACAAGAAATTTAATGTTTACCTGAAAAAAATTCTGACTGTTTTAAAAAATAGGAAAAAACCCTAAATAGCAGCAATACTCAATCAAAATTTGTAATATTTCTATTAAATTAGTCCTAAATTCATAGATTTAGAGGAGTTTAAATTTTGCAACTCATTTTTTGTCATTTTCTTACATTTTTTTTGTTTTAAGATATTGTTTGCTGTTTAAATATTTTTAACTTTCATACAATTAAAATACAAGCGTTTATAAAGATTTTATTTTTTTAATTAATTATTTTTTAAGATTTTATTTTTAAGTAATCTCTACATCCAGCATGGGGCTTGAACTCACAACCTGAGACCAAGAGTCACAGGCTCCACTGAGCACTCCAAAATGAAGGTTTTCCCTGATGGCAAACACACACACACACACACACACAAACACACACCCCCCACAATGCAGATATAAGTCACTTTTAGTATGTCAGTAACAGGATAATATAAAAATAAAACTTCAAAATTTAAAAAAAATTAAAGAAAAAAGAAAGGAAAGTCATGCTCACACAATTTGCACATACACAAAAAATACCTACTTCACATTCACACAAGAACAGAGTTGCCTGGATATGGGACAAGATTCCACCTGGAGACACTTCATCCCCACGGGTGCAGATGGAGAGACTGTCCGGAAGGCTTAGTTCACCAGCTGTGACATTGATGGGGGAGGGGAGGGACAGGAAGGCTTCCAGAAGCTAGCAATAGGAGAACCTGCTCCAATTTCTGGGCCTGGAGGGAGGAGGGCGTCATCTGGGCCCAGTAAGGAGCTGCCCTCATGACAGGCAAAGCAGGAGGGAACAAGGAAAATCGACCGTTCCTCCTCCTGTCCTCGCGTTGATAGCTGGTGCAAGTGGCAGCCACATAGGGACTAGGTAGTCAAGCCGGGGCACAGAGCAGGCCAGAAAAGGGCACAGAACTGATTTAGAAAATGACCAGCACCACCCTTGAGTCTATTCCATCAAAAGTATGTGTTTTATTATATCCGTTCACATCTATTTATTTAGCGCAGACAACCTCAGAGATATTGTGGGTTCAGTTCCAGACCACCACAATAAAGTGAATATTGCAGTAAAACAAATCAAATGAATTTTTGGTTTCCCAGTGCATATAAAAATTATGTTTACGCTCTACTGTCTAAGTGTGCAATAGTATTACATCAAAAAATGGACACCCTTAGTTTAAAAATGCTTTATTGCTAAAAAAAATGCTATCTATCGTCTGAGCTTGCTGGCAGAGGGTCTTGTCTCGGTGTTGATGGCTGCTGAGCATTCAGGGTGGTGGTTGCTGAAGGCTGGAGCAGCTTTGGCAACTTTTTAAAAGAACAGCAAGGACGCCTGGGGGGCTCAGTTGGTTAAGCGTCTGCCTTCAGCTCAGGTCATGATCCCGGGGTCCTGGGATCGAGCCCCACGTCATGCTCTTTGCTCAGCGGGGAGGCTGCTTCTCCCTCTCCCTCTGCTGCTCCCCCTGCTTGTGCTCTCTGTCTCTCTCTCTCTGTCAAGTAAACGAACAAAATCTTTAAAATACAATAACAATAAAGTTTGCCTCATCAATTGACTCTTCGCATCACAAAGGATTGCTCTGTAGCTTGTGAGGCTGTTTGACAGCATTTTACCCACAGTGGAACTTCTTTCAAATATGGAGTGAATCCTCTCAAACCCTCCCACTGCTTTATCAACCAACTCGATGTAGTATTTGAAATCATTTCTGTCACTGCTACGAACTTCATGTCATCCTCACCAGGAGTAGCTTCCGTCTCTGAAACTACGTGCTCCACTCGTGCCTCAGAAGCACGTCCTCATTCATTCAGGTTTGATCATGAGACGGCAGCCATGCAATCCTCTCTTCAGGCTCTCCTTCCTCTCTCTCCATCGCCACCTGCAGGGACACCTCCACTGGAGTCGTGAGGCCCTCAACGTACTGCATGAGGATGGGAATCAACTTCTCCCAAACTCCTGTTCATACTATTATTTTGACCTCTACCCATGAATCAACGAACGTTCTGAATGGCATTGAGAATGGTGAATCCTTCCCAAGGGGCTTCCAATGTACTCTGCTCATATCTGTCAGAGGAATCACTGTCTACAGCAGGTGTAGCCTTATGAAACGGGTTTCTTAAACAATAAAAACTTGAAAGCCAAAATCACTCCTTGATCTATGGGCTACAGAATGGATCTTGCGTCAACAGGCATGAAAACAACGTTCATCTTCTAGTCCATCTCCATCAGAGCTCTTGGGTGGCCAGGTGCATTGTCAATGAGCAGTAATATTTTGAAAGAGTTTTCTTTTTTCTTTCTTTCTTTCTTTCTTTTTTGCTGAGCAGTAGTTCTCAACAGTAGGCTTAAAAAATACTCACTCTGTAAACAGAGGTGCTGTCATCCAGGCTTTGTTGTTTCATTTATAGGGCACACAGAGTAGATCTAGCATCATTCTTAAGGGTCCTAGGATTTTCGAAATGGTGAATGAGCATTGGCTTCAACTCAAGTCAGCAGCTGCATTAGCTCCTAACAAGAGGGTCAGCCTGTCCTTTGAAGACAGGCATTGACGTCTCCTGTCTAGCTCTGAAAGTCCTCGAAGGCATCTTCTTCCAATACAAGGCTGTTTCATCTACATTAAAAATCTGGGTTTTTTTTTAAATTATAACCACCTTCATTAGTTCTCTCAGCTCTATCTTCTGGAGAACTTCCTGCAGTTTCTCCATCAGCACCTGCTGCCTCACCTTGACCTTTTATGTTATGGAGTCAGCTTCTTTCCTTAAACCTCATGAACCCACCTCCATTAGCTTCAAACTTTCCTTCTGTGGCTTCCTCACCCCTCTCAGCCTTCACAGAATTGAAGAGTTAGGGCCTGGCTCTGGACTAGGCTTTGGCCTGGAAATGCTGTGGTTGTTTTGATCTTCTATCTGGACCACTCAGACTGGCTCCATATCCACAATAAGGCTGTTTCACTTTCTTATCGTTCATGTATTCACTGGAGTAGTAATTTAATTTCCTTCAAAGACTTTTCCTTTGCATTCCCAAGTTGGCCAACTGTTTGGGGCAAGAGGCCAAGGTTTTAGCCTATTTTGGCTTTCTGTATGCCTTCCTCACTAAGCTTAGTCAGTTCTAGCTTTTGGTTTAAAGTGAGAGACACATGACTTCTTCCTTTCATTTGAACACTTAGAAGCCATTGTATAGTTATTATTTGGCCTAATTTCAATACTGTTATGGCTCAGGGAATAGGGAAGCCTAAGGAGAGGGGGCAGAAGGGGAATGACCAGTTTGTGGAGTAGATGGAACATACACATTTATCAGTTAACCTTGCTGTCTTGTATGGGTGCAGTTCATGGCGTCCCACGTCAATTATAGTAGTAACATCAAAGATCACTGATCACAGAACACCATGACAAATATAATAGTTAGAAAGACCAAAATAGTGTGAGAATTACCAAAATATGACACAGAGATGTGATGTGAGCAAATGGTGTTGGAAAAATGGCACCGACAGAGTTGCTGGACCCACAGACCTTCAATTTGTAAACAACACAATGTCTGCAGAGCATAATAAAATGAAGCACAATAAAACAAGCTACGTCTATAAGAAATAGCTGTGTTTTAGGACTGGAGAAGATGAGGCCTGTGAAGGCAGAAGTGTTCACTTGTGTGTGTCCCTTGCATACTTATAAGCTGCTTATGTATGATGCATGAGTTTGTATGTACATATGTATACATGCAGATGCATATGAATATCATTTCCCTATGAGACCACTGTTGCTTTTATTTCTTGATGTACCTGTATTCTCTCACTTAAAGATAGCTACATGAGCAGAAGTTCAGAATCCCAAAAGATGTTACCACCGTATGACGTGTGGCCGTTCATCTGTTTTACAAACATCTTTCAAGCTCCTACCACATTCCAGGCTTTCTCCTAAAAACGAATGACACACACAGAGTGACCTCTTTCATCCATTCCCTCATAGCCATTTGACTAGAGGAGACCCCAAACACAATTATAAACCACTTTATGAATTCAACCAAAGTAGGAACGAGGGGACAAGCATGGCGGTCGATCTAAGGAGGAGTGATCCTCTCTAACGAGCAAGAGCCGGGGAAGAATTCCCCATGCTAGGGAGGCATCTTTGGGGGAGGGCAAGCTTGCTAGGCAGACGCAGGGAGGGAAAACACTCTGGGCACAGGGAGGAGCACACACAAAGGCACAGAGGAAGATCCGCTGCATCTGTATTCAGGTGGAACATGAAAAGGTAAGGCCTCTGGGGGCAGAAAATCAGGCCCTGTGATAGGCAGATAGGAAATGACATGTCCCAATGCGCCCAGTGCTACAAACGTAGACAGTTTGGTTTTCATCCTAGAAAGCATTCCTCTTGTGTTTCTCCTGTAGATATTTAATAGGTAAAACTTGAAAAGGAATTCCATGATGGAACATGCTAAGAAAATTCTGGATTGAACACGTTTCCTTACTGTAAGTTTCTTCAGAACCCTTACCGCTCTGAATTATGAATGACTACAGAGTCTCCAAGAGGGGTTTTCTCTATGTCAACTTTTACATACATATTCAACCATTTTTTCATTTGCTAAAGTTTCTCTTGGATCCCCTGTTGTTTCTGTTTGTTCCTGTTTTCAGAAATGCTGATGTAATTGCTGGGTAGGCAGTGAATTGTTTTTAAACACTAGAGCAAGAGAAAGAATTACTAGTCTTGTATTCTGACATTTTTGACATTATCTTCTGGTGGCAACGTGAAAGGCATAGCCTGACAGCCAAAGGACTGATTAAGAGGTAATGAGTGATCAGGAATAAGGTCATCTTAGGGAGCGGGAATGGAGATAGGAAGCAAACAACAGTTCAAGGAAATGATACTTTGTAGAATCATCTTTATGCACTGTCTCTGCGTTATACGTATTTCTTTAGATACGGATCTTGGGTGAAATGAGTTGTAACTTAGAAAATGTGTCCCAGGTGTATCCTGAAGATCAATGATTAAGTTAACTCACTGTTGGTTTGTGCCCTGTCCACTCTTCTGCAGAAGTCAGATTTTGGGGTGAGAAAACATATCCTCTTTAGTCCCCCAAATGTGGAGCATGAGGAACCGAAGGGGATAAACCTCCCTCTTGTCTCAAAGGAGAGACCAATGAGCCCAGCAAAGAGCAGAGTCCTAGGGCTAGAGTCCCCTAAGTCCAGACAACATCTGAGAAGTTAGTTAAGAAGAGTTAATGGTGCAAACACAGACAAACACAGACTCACCCAAAGTCACCAAATGCAGAGCAGAGTAGAGGGGGGGGGCGGCACACAGGTGGAGAGTTCAAGGTGAAAGCGGAAGTACCCAGATTCTACAGCAAAGCAAATGGGAGATGGGCCGTTTCCCGGGGTCAAAAGTGAAAAGCAGAAAAAGGGTTTCTTCTTTCCTCTACAGCTCTGTGAACCAATGTGAATCGGCTGCCAATGTGTAGAAGTTAAAAATATCTCCCTGTATCTCCAAAATAGAGAAATTCGTCATGCCACCAAGGACAGGGCGAGTTTTGAGCACGCATTTAGGTGAGGCGGTGGGGTGAGAAGTGGGAAAGAAGAACCTGACCGTGGATTTTAGGAACGCCCGTGAAATGAACCCAAGCAAAGGATACTTCCTCCTGCACGCATTGCTCACCACATCAAGCGTTGCATTTCTATTTTTAACCCAAAATAGGGCTTAAATTTTTTCAGAAGTCTTGTAAGACAGCCTCGTATTTAGAAATGTATAGCTACTTTGTTCCGACCTGCACGGTTTATGGGGACCTTCCCAAACACACAGCAGGTTGGTCCAGACCACGTGTCAGTCAGAAGTCCGGGTCCAGAAGGGCTATGGTGCACACTGAGTATTCTGGAAGTTTCTCCAGGAATTTCCACCCTTTCTCTGCTGCCTACATGGCTCCATTTGATCTGAGGGCCTTATGGACCCGTGAGAGGCAGCTTACTGGTCCCTTTCTCACTCTCCAGCCTGTTAAGATTATGGGGAATTTGAATTTAAATGAGAATTTCAAAAGTGGCTAAAGCTGTTCTGACCTGGAGTCCTTCATGGGAATGTCAGTACCAAGGAAGTTCCCCGGATCAAAGCCGTCTGTGTTCACAGGAGCTTTTGAAAACTATTTAGAATAAAACAAGGGAAGGAAAAATCTGCCTGTGCCTATAGGCAGGCTGCTGCTTAAACACACGTCAAGGAAAAGCCAGAAAGCTTTCCATGTGCCCAGATTCCAGGCCGAGCTATAGTAGCCTCTGTCTGGATTTTTTTTTTAAATCCTTTCCTTCCCCAAAGAAATGAGGTGGCCAACCCCAAAGTTGCACCTGATCCGCTCCATTCCCTTTGAAGATGCTTGCTTACCCAGTTATATCGCTGTCGTCTAAGGAAGCTGCAGGGGAAGGGGTGTGGGGTGAGGAGGAGGGGGGTTAGGAATGACTTGGAAGGAGGACAAAATGCTTCAGAGCTGAGAGCTCTGCCCTCATCGGGGAAGCGAGCGAGAGCAACAGAATGGAAGATGATGGGCGATTTTTAACCAGGAAGACGACCCTCTGTGGGGGCTGCTTCACCCCCTTGTCTGCATTCATTAGTTTCCAGAAGGTGCCCTACCTGGGGAGTCTTCGATCCCCTGGGTGTTAGACAATCCACGAAGGTTATGGGCAGTGTTCCTTCTCAGTGCCTTCCAGAAGAAATGTAGACTTTTCAAAAAAAAATATTTTTAGACGGCTTAAAATTAAAACTCAGTACCTTCTGTTCTGCTGCAGTACAGGTTGTGGTAACTAAGATTAGTAACTAGTTCTGAAATGCAGGATCGTCAAGGGAATGACGTCAGCGAGACGCGGGAGTCAGTTTGGCTCGGATGTGATCCCTGCCCTCCCCACCCTCGGGCAAGATGGGTGCAATACAGAATGATGATTTTCTGGAGGAAAGGGGGGGAAATCAGCTTAGCTGTTGCCATCTTGGCAGGAGCCTATTGGACTGTACTTGAAGGAATGTCAGGGGCAAGGCCAGCTCCCTGGAACTCTCCGGCCCCTCCCCCTCGCCCGTCCTAGTGGTGGTCCTACCACCCCCGACGCCCTTCACCCACCGACATCGCTCTAATGTAAGTGCTGCCAGTAGTGCTTTTGTACTTTCTTCTGCTTATTTTTAACACCCATGGAGGCAGTTTTCAGCAGTGCTGAGCCATCTGCCTGGGCCATCTGAATTCACTCCCAGACTGACTTCCTTTCCTTCTTTCCCTTCCTTCCCTTCCCTTCCTTCCTTCCTCCCTCCCTCCCTCCTCTCCCCTCCCTCCCTCC